>VZTU01005582.1:36571-93150 GCA_013400835.1 Zapornia atra | reverse complement strand
CCCAGGTCCTTCTCCACTGAGCTCTTCTCCAGCAGGTCATCCCCCAGCCTGTACTCATACAAATGGTTGTTCCTTCCCAGGTGCAAGACTTTACACTTGCTTTTGTTGAACTTCAACTGGTTTCTAACTGCCCAGCTTTCCAGCCTGTCCAGGTCTCGCTGGATGGCAGCGCAATGGATTTAAACTCCCAGTGGAGGCAGGATATGGCTGTGTCCCCAGCAGTACAGGGCAGGCTGCTGTTGACAATGGTTGGGAGGAGCTGTTGACTTTGTTGAGGGTGGAGAAGCCTTGCAGAAGGACCTGGACAGATCAGAGAGCTGGGCAATCACCAACAGCATGAAGTTTGACAAGGGCAGGTGCCAGATTCTGCACCTGAGAAGGGGCAACCCTAGCTGCACATACAGACTGGGGGGGTCAGACACTGGAGGACAGCTGTGCTGAGAGGGAAGTGGGGGTCTTGGTTGACAGCAAGTTAAACATGAGCCGGCAGTGTGCCCAGGCAGCCAGGAGGGCCAACCATATCCTGGGGTGCACCAAGCACAGCATTGCCAGCCACTCCAAGGAAGTAATTGTCCCACTCTGCACTGTGCTGGTGCAACCTCACCTTGATTACTGGGTGCAGTTTTGGGAGCCACAGTGCAAGAGGGACACAAAACTATTGGAGAGTGTCCAGAGGAGGGCAGTGAGGATGGTGAAGGGTCTGGAGGGGAAGCCTTGTGAGGAGAGGCTGCAGTCCCTTGGTTTGTACAGCCTCAACAAGAGGAGGCTGGGGGGAGACCTCATTGCAGTCTATGGCTTCCTGATGAGGAGGGGTGAAGGGGCAGCTGCCAATCTCCTCTCTTTGGCGACCAGTGGTAAAACCCAAGGGAATGGCACAAAGCTGTGACAGGGAGGTTTAGACTGGATAGAGGTTCTTTACTGGGATTGTGGTCGGACACTGGAACAGGTTCCCCAGGGAAGTGGTCACAGCACTGAGCTTGACTGAGTTCAAGACGAGTCTGGATGATGCACTCAGTCACATGCTCTGACTTGTCTGGCCCTGTGTGGAGCCAGGAGTTGGCCTTATGATCCTTATGGGTCCCTTCCAACTCAGGAGATTCTGTGATTCTGAGACAGAAATCTGACAGATTTTGGGCTTAGCTCCATCTCTCATGCCTGACTAGCAAGAAATTCTAAATGACCAAGATCCAGCTCCTAGGTGGGTAAAATTAATTAAATTTTGTGCCTTTTTATTGTAGCTGGGGTAGATTATGAATATACAGCTACAAATATATGCTCTCTGGAGGCCCTTCAATCTGCCCTACAGCTCCAGGGAGGCTAAGCTATACCTAAGCCACCCGCAACAGGAGCCTAAGTAACCAGAAAGCCTTCCAGTGCTGGAAAGCCCTCATGCTCCCCAGGTGATCCATGTCATGGCTTCATTATCCTCACATGTGGAAATTTCAGCTACCTCTTACTAGCTCCCTCTGGCTAAGTCTCATACTCTTCAACCTTCTCACAGCAGACATGAGGATGGATAATTCCCTTTCTCTTTACAAGAGTCTTTTAGAAATTTGTTATTTGTATCCTCCTGTACTAGTCTTCATCTTCGGGTAACCTTCTCAGACCTGTGGTCTTGCTGGGGTGTTCTTCTCTCCTTCCTCCTGGAGATGATTCTTCCTTTTCCAAGTGCATTCATAATTTATAATTACAGTTTGAAACCTTAAATCTGGGCATTTACAGTTGTGTCTACCTTCCATTTCTTGCCAAATAACTTGAAGAGTTACTTCTCGAGCTGGGTCTGTGCTGCTCTATTTTTCTAATCCATTTTGCATGATTTTTAGTTGGCTGCCACGGATAAAGCAGCATGAAAGTAAACTGTGTGATTGAAAGGTATCTTCCATAAAAGCAGGGGATACAGCCTGCTCTCAGCATTTCACTGAGAGCTCTGCTCTATTGGCATGTGTTATCTCTGCTGGAAAACAGTCAGATTGCTTCTCCAGGTGATTTGCTCCTGTGAGGGCTTCTTACTGCTAAGCCACAAAGAAATGGCAAAGCTGGAGCCTGGTTTTCCTTGAAAGATACCACCTGTCTTGTAAAATATCTTATTTCTGAGGTAGTTTGAAAAATGGGGAAGTTGACTCGGTAGTGCCTATTTCAATACCAATTTTTATTCCAAATACTATTATTTCAGCCATTTTCCAGTGATTAACAGGAAATGTGAGGCAATTCTGTACCACATTTCACTGTGACTGTAGATGTGCTTTTTGAATTCACGTGTTTTCTTTTGCTTTCCATTTCTAGTGAGAGAAGCAAAGAAAAACCCAAGAATTTTAAAAGAGCATTGGCCTTCTTTTGCCTGGAAGCCATGTAGCTGACCTTTGCTGTCCTTCCCAGTGAAACCAAGAAGTTTTTTCCCCTTTAGTTATAATAATACTACAACCTCAGTATAGAACCCAGAGATTTATTTCTCTTTCTCTCTTTTTATTTTATTTTCAATTTTAAATTTGGATAAATTCTCCAATTACAGAGAAGCAGACTTAAGTGTGGTACCTCTAGGAGCACCTTTGGAAAGCATGGCAGTAGCATGCCCATTTTTCTTCACATGATAAACATGAGCCTCTTTGTTTTTTAAATTAAGACTAGCAGATAAAATGACTGCTTTTCAACTACCTAAGGAGGATACAGGATATGATAACCTTAGACAAGCAGCTGAGGTGTTGAGGACATGTGTGTTCCATGTTCCCCTTATATTATCACTGGAGATAACTCTGGAAACAATGTCTCTGCATACAATATTCGCCCAGGGAGATAGTTTGGGGTATACCAGTGCTGGAATCTCCTCCTGGTTTGAGGATTTATCAAAGAACCAGTACGCCCCAGCTCCTTCTTAGTGGAGGGAATTGAGGGAAAGGCTGTCTCCTCCAGGACACTGGCTTCTTCTGCAGTGGGGTTTTGCAGAGACTCAGAGCATCCAGTGTGCTCTGAAATGCCTCCAGGCCAGGTCTGATGAGTGAAATGCCTGTGAATTCAGCATCTGCCAAGGTGGTGGGTGTCCAGGGGTTGCTCCAACTTCAGCCAGGCACTCACATGAGGTGCTGGTAAGAGCAGAGATGATGCTATGGATGTCAGATATCTGAGAAGGAGGTGGTAGAGGCATGTGCATGAGTGTCTGAGGAGCAAAACATTTATAATTAAGCTGTATCTACTGGAAGTTACGCAGTGTTTATGCAAGTCCTTGTATGGAATAAGTTTATATGGCAAAAGGAAAGATTTTTTTTGTGCTATACTTACACTCTGTTGAAAATTTTATCCCTTACACCTTGCAATGATGTGGGGAATAGGGGTTTCAGGATGCCTTTGCCCCCTTTTCTCTTCTTCATTTGTAGAGTACATACATGCCATGGGCACAAGAACAAGTGAGGTAAACCAACCATGAATAAAACTACACTGGGAGAAAAAAGCTTTCTAATGGCATGTGATACAAATGCTGGAATAACTTTCAGCTGAATGCAGAAAGCACACCTGCTCTCAAAGCCGAATTCAAACAATGTCTGGGAGGGGTGAGATAAGGTAAGCACATAAGCTGCCTTACTTGCAACGACTTACATGTTAGAATTTATTTTCCATGGGATAGTCTTAATCACGATGCAAAGGAGCACATCACACAGGGCACATCACACAGGGTACAAGTTTCCATCAGGCACTTTCTGCGTTGGCCATCCCTGTCACACGGCAGCACGTGCTGAGGTCCACTCTAGCCAGTGGCCAGAGGCACAGGGGATTATTCAAGGATGAGTGTTTCAGATTGAACAGGGGAAGCCAGGGTTTAAAACCCATATTTATGCATGTCAGGTGAGCACCTGCATCTTCTGTTTGGGTCAGCCAATAGGTTCCGAGAAAGACTCTTTGGTTGGTAGGACCTTGCAGACAAAGCAGGTGGGGAAATGCCTGGTTTGAAAAAATCCTCTTTTGGCCGAGATGGGAGATAAAACTCTGAGCAGCTTAGTGGCATCAGGCTCTTTCTGGCTGTGCACACACTCCCCAGAGGAAAGGTAGCTGCCGTGGGGAGCAGGGAAGGGTGGAAGGGCGGCTGGCACAGGCTGTGCCATACATGTGTTGGGGACAGGCACAGGTGGTCAGGCACTTTTGCTTTGGGGGCTACATCTGCTGCTCAGGCCTACATTCAAAAACCTGTGAGGCCTTTGGGAGGGAGAGATCTTTATTATTTCACACTCAACGTTCGAGTTATTTCCAAGGGATTGCACCCAAAAAAGTCCTTTCCTTCCCTTTCTGGATGCTCCTCCCCTGAGTACATTGGGAAAGCATCACCTGTGCAATAAAATCAGCTTAGCATCCCCAACCCAAATAGTGCCAGTGTTCAAGGTCTGGAGAGGGTGGTCTGGTCTCCCGCATCAGAGTGGGGCAGTTCAAACCCCTGGGGTTGTGGACTGTAACAGTGTGCAAACAAGTGGGTGTACAGCTCTTGCAGTATGTTTCATTCTCCAGCCAAATAAGATATAACCATGTTTCCTTTATGTGCTTTTAAAGGCCCTAATCCCTGCAGGAATAAAAAGAAATTATTTTGGAAGATTAATGTAAACACTTCATTACACAACCAGAGCTTTTATACTTGGTCCAAAATATTTATGTTTTTCATCAGTAGGAAAATACATAATGCATACCTGTCCATTATTAATCATCTTTATGTTAAGAAAGCCTTTCATTTATGGTTACCAAGTACATATTGTGTGATTAGGCTATTTTAAAACGTGATGAATGGAAATTTCACCTCTGTTCTGCCAATGAGGCAATTTTTATACTCAGATGATATTTACATTATAAATAGCACGAGCCGACTGCATTAATACTAATAGAATCATTTGTTATTACTCTCTCAGCAGTCCTTGGGAAAGCTGGCTTCATTGGATTTAAATCCAGCTGGAGTGTTTGCCGGAGAAGGTACTGGTGTGCCATTAGCACCCCCCTCCATGCTGGCATCAGGGTGCCAGGGGCAAGGGGTGTTTCCCTGCATGCTAGCCTCACGTGGAGACACATCAGTGGTCTTTCACGACAGAAATTAGACTATTTCTCCCCTCCCCTTGCTGAGTTGAAATGCAATTTTGATGTTAATCCTGTGCATAAAGCTTGGTGGTACCTGCATTACATTTCCTTGACCACTTACATACCCAAATTTCCATGAAAGGCAAATCAGGACATCTGGCTCGCTGCAGTCACACTTCTCCTTTCCCCACTTCTTCACACAAACCGTGTTTCCCAGGGAGAGCTCCAGGTCTAATGAGATGCTACGGTAGTTAGACAGGCGCTGCTGGGCGGTAGCGCAGAGTATGCCTCTAGCATGATTAACTCAGCACAAGCTCTCTCCATCACAGGAACACGTCTGCACTGAAATACATTTCTGCACTTGTCCCTTCAGCAAACAAAAGGCTGGTTACAGTCTGAGGGCTGAATTTACACTCTCTTGTAGTAGCTTCCAATAGCGTTTAAGGCCGTGTGGCAGCCCTGATGTGGATGGGGATACAGAAAATCCCAGTGCTGGACCTTGCTGTGGCCCTCTATCACCACCTGGCACCATCCCCTGGCTCATGGATAGCAGGAGGTTGCAAGTTTCAGCTCTGTGCACTTTGCTTTGCTTCAGTTTGGGTAATAGCACTGCACAGGCAGACACAGAGCCACTTACACATGGAGCTGCATTAAAAGCCCTCCCAGGAGAGGCGATGGCTGGGCAGCACTGCAGCCCATGCTGGGACCTGGGTGTGGGGTTGTCACCAGCTCCTGCTTGGCTTTTCCCATGGGGTTGCCCCCAATCCGGAGCTGGGGAGGCACTGGCCCCACTTTGGGAGAAAGCTGTTCAATATTTTGTTTTGCCTCACTGCTGGATGTGTGGCCCCAGGCTGTATTTACTGAATGCTAGCCAAACCTTCCTCTCAAATACTAATTTCCCGTGCCATTCATTACCTGGTAATGTGACTGCTTCACAAACATTAATTAACTTATCTTCACAACGTGCCTGCAGCAGCGGAGCGGTGCCGCTGGTCTTGCTTCCAGCTCTTCTGTGACACAGTGTGATGAACACAAACAGCTACCAACTGAGGGCTGGCCTGAGGGGAGCTGGCAGCAGGGGCAGGAGGAGCAAGAAGGAAACTTCAGTGAATTTTGCCTAAGTGTGTATGTACTTAAGGGCCTCCCTGAACACCTCAGGTAGTGGAGGAATGGCAAAATCCTGCTCTACCTGGAGTTAGAAGGAGATGCCCTAACTGGGCATTGGGCTAGGATCATGGCTTCTGGTACCCTGAGAATCAGCACCATAGTGAAACCAATGGGGACATCTCCATCCTCCTTGTGACTCCTGTAGTTTGCTGATCACGGTATCAGGACAGCTAATGAGGTAACTGGTGGCAGGAGATAGTATCATCTGGAATGAGACCCCAGACAACTGAAGAGAAACAAACCAGTGGACAGCTGAAATCCTGACTTCCTGTTTCAAAGTGTCTTGCTTTATTAACTAGTAAAGAAACAAATACGGAACAGCCACTGGTCACACAGGGAAGTGTTCAGACCATCTGCAGCAGAGACAGCACTGAGGGTAGCAATGACTGACGTAGTCTGCCTGTTGCCATGCTCTACCTCTATAGTTGATGAAGAGAGATGGGTAAGTTGGGTTAGACCCTTAGGCATGACCTGTGTGAATATGGCCCTTTTATCCTTGGACTGCGTAGAGCAAGATGTCACCACCCCAGGTTTTTGAAAGTCTGAACAACTGAGTGCTTTCTTTTGTGGGAGATACAAAACCTTTGTGTCATAGCAGTGGGTTTGACTGTGGCACAGTATTATCAGAAGCACAGAGCAAATCGTCATCTCTCTGTGAAGAGAATATGTATGAGGAGTAACCGGAAGGATGCTGCAAATGGAGAACAGCAACCCCTGAAATCATAAAAACTGCAATGCTGCATTACAGCACTGTAACACTCTGCCTGCCAGAAGTGGATCCGCATCCTCATTTTATGAACCCTTTCACATTTGGACCCCAGATACTGTATTGTTGTTAATATTTTGCTTTATGTGCCCGGTCACAGTCAGATTCTAATTAGACAGCATTGTTTAGAAATGTAACCTTTCCCAAAAGAAAGCATATGAAGTGTCTTGCTATGGTAATGGCTGGTTTTGCTCATTCCTAGGTTGCAGACATCACAATTATTTTGCATAACCTTCTTAGTTAGAAAAAAATTTGTTTACTTTTTTTGGAGGAGGAGGAGGAAGGGGACCAGCTGCTTATTTATACATGTTGGTTTGTTATGCTGAGAGAGAGAGAGAGATACATTAGCACAAAGTGTCCCATTTCACATTCTTTGTCTTCTTGTAAGGTGTGCATTAGCTGCCACTAGAGATAATCAGAGACTTGTCCCTTCCGGGTGTTTCTAAATGTCTCCCTTAATACAGTTTACATACGAACAACACACATTTCCTAGGCAATGCTTTGACAGAATGTGTGTTAAGGTTTTGTTCCTGAATAAATATTGCCCTTTTTTTCAAAACCAAATCAAACTTGCTGGGTTTTGCAGTAGCATCGCTAACCTGATTTATACAGCTGCTGAAGTAAACCTGGAGAATTATATTAGCAAGCAGCATCTCTAACTCTTTTGTGTTGTTTTTTAGCTCCATTAGAGCAACAGTAACGAAATACACTTTAAGATGTTTTCTTTGTTCTCTTCCTCATACCATTGGGTGGAGATGAGATGAATGTGAGTCATTATTCCATGGAATATTAGATTGCTTTGGGGGTAAGTCCTGAGTAATTAAAAGCTCAAATAAGTATATTCCAGCCCACAAAATTGTCTCATTCTTCTACCATGCTATTCTCTTCCAAACTTCAGCTTGATTTCACTGCCACAACTCCAGTATCAAGATGTTTTCAAAGCAACAGTTGGGCTTCTTTTGCCACTGCAGAACAGGACTTTTGCTTTTGCATCTCTTTACACTGTCTCAAAATTACCTTCAGGTCCCCAGTGTCCACAGTTCAACCTTAATCTTTGCATCAGGGATCTTCTATCTAATATGCCACTCATGAATCTGGTGTCCCTAAACATCAAGGTACCATTAATAAAATACTCATACATGCAGTCGGGCTATGACAGAGATTTTTGAAGAGGCTATTGGTGGTTGGAAGTACTTCTTTAAAACACATCCTTGGGGATTTGCTGGAACCCATGAATTTTGATCCTATTGCCAACCCCCATCATCTGGCATTACTGTACTTTATAGAAGCCTGCTTGTCCAAAGACTTCATCTATGGTGTTGATGTCAATGTTATCATTGCCCAGAAAGCATAGCAAGCTTTAGAAGCTTAAAAAAATGAGATTCCCAAAGACTTTTGGGACTAAAGATACCTAATGCTGTCTCTTGTTATTAAGATCTAAGCAACTGTTTTGGAATAGCACCATTCCTTGACAACATTTCAAGACAGCTCCTGCAGCAGCATGTTTTGATGGCTTCGTCTGCACCTGAGGTGTGTAGGTGTTCAAAAGAAACAAACAAACAGGTAAAATACAACACTGCAGCATTTAAAAAAGGGTCTCCTGTTCTCCCTCCCTTAACTGTGAAGTTGATGCAAGCTTGCTGTTGTTGTGGAAATGCAGGTGGAAGACAGTAGGTCTGTATCTTTCCAAACCACTTGTGTGGGAAAGACAGACTATTTTCCAGACTCACAGATCCAGTGACTCCTTTCCACCAGCCCAGACTGCCACTGGTTCAGGGGGATGAAGGCTACGGGAAGCAGTCTGGGACCTGTGCTGCTCTCCAGTTCACTAACCGAGACCGTCCTGATCTCAGTCAGAAGCAGCTATCTGTCCCTGTCAATTGACACATCCCAAATAGCCTTTTATGAGCTGCTCTAAGCCAAGCTTCATGTTAGAGCTGTGAAAATCTTTGGTGTGTGCCTTGATGGCCAGGATCAATTAGGAAACGTGGGAGAAGCTGAAGCAAGGAGGACCAGCCCAAACATGGAGGTGGCAATGGGAGAGTGCCAGAGGACCACCCCCTAGGACCCCAAGCAACACCCCAAGCAACCTTAGAAGGTTTGGACTCTGGGTCTTGTGTTTTGGGGGTGTTTTTTTTCTTCCCACCAGCAAACTGTTTTGCATTTTTGCATGTACCGAGATGATTGCAATATTCCTGCCTTGTGTTAATTGGACCTTAATTATACTTTCAATTTTCCTTTCAAGCACTTTAATTAATCTATTATTTATCTCTCTCAGATATTCAGAGGACATGCCTGTCAGAGTAGGCAAAATGGAATCAAGGTACTGGATCAAATCCTGGCACAGGATCATCCACCACATTTAAACACGGATAGAGGGTGGAGGAATTTAGTTTTCTGTGAACTCTACCAGGCTCCTTGAACACAACATCAGGAAATGACCTCTGGTGACTTTCCTTAACTGCCAAAAATATGGCCACTGAGTCCAAACTGGTTGGTCTCAGCACTGGCCGGGGGAGCTGGCCTGTTCATTATCACTCCCAAGGTAAATGTCCCATGTGAGTTTTTTGGACAACGTACTCGGGCATGGATAGGTTCATTTCAGTGGTAATTGAGCATGCTGGTATTTTTGCAAATTTAAGAAATGATTCTTCATTTTTGTGTGCCATTGTGCATTTTCTTAAGTAGACCTCTTAGCTGTATAAATTTCAGTGCTTCTTTCTGTGAAAATATTTGTCCGGATAAAGCAAAAGGAGGGTCTGTCTCATAAATAGCATAATCTTAATTGATTTATGAATGTCAGGATCATGGACAGCTCTTCTCAGATCTTATTTACAGTGCAGTGAGGTGGAGTGGATCTGAGATCTCAAGTGGTGTAAATCAGGCAAACCTAAGCAGATTTACACAAACTGA
Organism: Zapornia atra; assembly: GCA_013400835.1. Lineage (NCBI taxonomy): Eukaryota > Metazoa > Chordata > Aves > Gruiformes > Rallidae > Zapornia > Zapornia atra. Next base: position 83,261 of record VZTU01005582.1, on the reverse strand, counting down.
CCGTTTGGCTGAAGGCCATCAGGGTCATGTTATGGTCCCACAAAAGCTGTTCAGGTGAGGTGATGATTTGGGGCTGGGAGCCCTGAGAGATGATGCTGGATAGGACCCATCTTTGTCAAATGGCAGTCTGGCAAGCAGTATAGCTTTTGTCTTCAATAAGTCAGCCAGCTGTTAAGTTATGGGTAATCAATAACCTAAAATGTGCTTTCAGGAAGTCTATACATAAAGTGTGCTTTGGTAAGACTATACATCTATCTAATATAGGCTCAAGCAATGTAACTGTACCCCTGTTTTGGGGCAACCAAACTTTCCCCAGTACACTGAGCTGGAAATGGACTTGGGATGATGTTAGGGGTAACGTGTGAAAGGGAAATGAACATTTATTCAAAGCCAACTTTAGTTTGTTCAAAATAGCACAGGTTTTAAGTTCTTAAGGCTCCCAGGGTGTTTAATACGTTTCGAATGCATAACGACGAATTAACATTCCAAGTTTCCCTTTCTCACATTGATGCGGGTCTGAGGGGAGATAAAAAACTTGGGTTTGATGTCATTGTTATGTAATTAGACTTCTTTGGACTTCCATTTGCCAGTGCAATTGCTCCCTAGGACCTGTCCATGTCGTGTGATTTGTAGCTCAGCACAGAATAGGTTTCCTTGGCTTCATGTAATTGCTCAAATTTTTATTTGTCAACTGTTGTAGGTGACAAGCATTTTCAGTTCTGCATAGACAGGCAAATGCTGCTTAAAATAACCCACATCCTGCAATTCTTCCCTCAGGAGCTTATCCACGAACATTTTCAGTGTACCGATTAATGAGACCAAGCTTCCCCCTCCCACTCATCTGATTAAAATATTTAAAGGAATACGGGACAAATTCAGAGTGTCTACTGAGCACCAGACACGCTCTTCTAAGTGTTAGCTGACTCTTCCTCATCTTCAAAAAAGGAGAGGAAAGCTCAATAAATCAGAAGTCTTGTACTAAGTCAGGAACGGTCTCCTTCATGGAAGGAGAAAAGCATTAATACACAGCAGATAGGTATCAGCTTGGATCAAATATTATGAAAGAAGCAGTAAAATAGACATCAGATTTGTTATACCATGTAGGTTAAAGAAATATCTCTTACAAACAGATTTTTTTTTAAAAAAATTAATAATAGTGTCTGTCAAAATGGTAATAATCAGTGGTTCAGGTGGAAAATGAGAAGCCTCAATGTGAGAACTTAGGGGTGTTTGACATGAAATCTGTTAACCTTACCGTTCATATGTGATAGGCATGCCTGATGTTTGGTCACAGGATGTTATGGCAGGCATCAGGCACTGTCTATCATCTCAGCTGCTTGTATGTGAATCACACAGATTCTTCTTGTCAAAGTCAATGGCCTCTCTTCATCTGTTCATCATTTTTGATACCAGCTGCACTTTTAAACGTTGGACTAATCTATATATTCCTAGGAGGAGTATAAAATTTATGAGAGTGCTGAGTGAACTGAATCCAAATGGGCCACTCTGTGGCTAATAGTTAATAAAGAAAAACATTTCCTCTACAATGATGATTTAGGAATCCTAATTTTCATACATATGGACATGAAGTCAATGGGCAGATGTGTGCTACACTCAGCCCATGTAAGCAGGCATGTTTTGGAAGGCATGAACACAGAGCAAGGAAGAGCGGCTTTTGTTAGCAGTACAGCTCCCACAAAAAAAATATCCATATGCTGAGTTTAAAATACCTTTAAATCTACATGCCTCTGCACCCTCCACAACCTTTAGCCTCTTGAAGGTCACTGTGAACCACCATCCCTTTCTGAAGCTGTGAAGTACTGCTAGCAAAGTTTTGGAAACGGGGAAGAGTGAGGATAAGGACTGAGCTCACAGAGGCAAGCTCTAACCAAAACACAACCAATGTCCATGCCAGCAGCACCCATGTCATGCCAAGTCTCCAACAAAGCTTCGGAATGACCAGGAGCCTCCCAAAGCCAAAAACACCTCCTTGGCAGAATGGGAACTGCTTGGCAAGCCTTCCTCTGCTACACCTGCAAACAGGTAGTACCCACGGAACCCCATGTGTGAGGATGGGATGGGATGAGGGTGGGCTCCAGCCCCATCACACTGGCCAAGTCAAAAGAGGTGAGGATGGAGAAGCAATCACTGCAGAAAACATGAAATAACCTTTCTTACTGGAAAGACCTTCCTCTATTTTTTTTATGCTTGCTTTTAGTACTATAGTGAAACCGGTAAGAGCTTTGAATCCTACAATTTTCCTCTGACTTTTTATTTTCCTAATAAAATAATAAAATAAATAAACACACACACATGCACACACCACCCCACCAAAACTGGTGTGGAGGAAGAAATCCCACTGACAGGTATTTCTGATGGAGTCAGTGGTATCCAGAAGCAGGATGCAGTGGCTCAACCACAACATAATCTATCAAAAGAAAACCCTAATAAGACAGTATAAAATGAGGAGGGAAATTTTAAAGCTCTGCTGATTAATGTTGAGTGGGAATGAGACAAGCTGCTTGGACAGGACATCCCCATGGAAGAGGGCCCATCAGATGACAGCATCATGCAGGTGTTCTGTTCATCTCTGGGTCTTGTCGAGCAGAAGGGGATGGCAGGATGACCATGGGCTGTGTGGGTTTTGGTGCTGGCAAGATTGCTATGATAATGAAGGTATTAATAATGGGACCACAAGGTTTGGGAGCTTGAGGTGTGAACCTCTACCCTGTTACTGTCGCTGCTGTGGCACTGGACCTTTGCTGTATGCTGGCCGACCAAGGCTGCCCTGACTTGACACGAAGGCTTTTTCACACAGCCCATCTGTGGGAACAGGTGGGAGGAGGAAAAGGGAAGAAAAGACGGGAGAAAGAAGGGTGAGAAGAAAAGGTCAGGAGATGTTTGTTGAGAGGAAGGGGAGGGCAGGCAACTGAGGAATACGAACACGAATGAGCAGGTAGAGTGACTGAGGCATGTGCATGTAGCATGCCCGGTACAGCTCCCATTCTTCCAGGTCAGGAGAGGTTTCTCTGATTAATGATTTCACCGGCATGTGAGAGAGATGCTAAAGAACTTTCTCCTTAATCCACAAGCTAGGCACAAACAGTTTCTGATGGAAAACGATATTAAAATTGTTGATTTTTACAGAAAAAAAAATAACATTCATTAATCAAACAAATGGCACACTCAGGAATTGAGTAGTGTGGGAGAGCAAATTGATTGCAGGAGTTGTCTGTTCCCCCTGCGTCGCTCATCAATTCAAAGTGTACATAATACCCAGCTTTATTATTTGCCGGCCCTTTAAGTTGGAAGTGAAATGCAATTAAAATTGCACTTGAGAGAGCCATACATTTTAATTAATGGCCTGCGTTATGGAGAGGTTGGAAAACAAAGAGTGCATTGCCCACTTGCAATGAGTAAATCAAGACAGATGCGTTCCTGGGCGTCCATACATCAATATGACGACATAATCGAGTAAAGCGAGAAACCCATCTCTGCTGTAATATCACCCGTTTTGCTTCAGAAATTCGGCCCAACGGGTGAGTATGATGAGTTGAGCGCCAGCTGAACAGCCTCAGTTTTTAAAAATGTGACAAAATATATCTAAGGGGATGCTATATTCCAGCAGGGCCCAAAACTTGAAAGAATCCCCTGCGAGACTCCCCTCCTTTCCATGCTGCTTCTCCTTTTGGTTTCCAGCTCCCAGACCTCTTGCCCTGAGCCACCAAAGCAATCGCAGGCAGGGAGAAGGGGGTGACACCTACAAGCGATGCGAGAAAGGTGTGAGCCCTGTGATATAAACCCTGGGGTTTGCTCCAGCTCCAGAAGCTTGTTGGAGCCTGAGCAAGTTGTTTTCCCGTACAAGTACGGACACTAGTGGGGAGCGTTCCCAGTGGTGCTGCTCCCATGGACAGCTTGGATGCATGCATATATATTAACATATTTATGCCAAATATATATGCATATATATATTTATGCCAAAGACTGGGACCAGGTGGGTTTGCAAGCATAGATGCAGCCTTTGTCTCCTAGTCCCTAAGTTCACGGGTATTTTACATCATCTTCTCCACTGTATTTACCTGGAAATACAGTGATGCACTGAAAACCAAATGATGCCACTAAATTTTGCTAATTCAATAGCAAAATGGGAAGTGGTTCACATGATTTAAGTCACAGAGACTTTCAAGAGTATGGGTACCCACCCAGAGATCACACATCAGTTATGAGTTTGGGTGAAGAGCAGCATCTACATAGAAGAGGTTTATTCAGCCCTTTACAAGGGGAAAACCAAACTGAACCAAACCAAGAAAGGTCAAACTCTTAGTAAAAGCAGAAACTGAAATGAAAGACTAGGAAAAAAGCAAACATAGCAACCATTTTAAAGCACATTTAGAGACCTTAAAATTACAGTCCACAGAGGTAACAATTTGCAGAGTACATCAATATTACTTTTTTTTTTAAGGTAAATCGGTCTTTCCTGGACTGAGGAAACTCCAGGAAAAAGTGACAAAGGAAAGGTGCTTACAAAGCAGGATGATGGAGAAAATTGGCTGTTGTCAGTATGAGATAATGAGTCTTAACAGAAATAAGTTGAGCTATCCTGTCCCCTTGTTCATTTCTCAGTTAAATCTGACCATTTTGGGGAAGATGTGGACAATCTTTGGGGTATAATCTAACAGGAGGCTCTGATCTATGCACCCTCAGCAAAAGCAGAAAGATCTAGTATAGAGAAGTGAGAAAATATCACTTAGCAAGTCAGTCATCCTCCTGCATTTTGAACGCTTTAGCCTGTTTTGGTCAACTCATCTTAAAACACATGAAGCTGAAGCTGATGGGCTCCAGAGAGGGGTCAGGAAATAAGTGAACACAGGGAAAAGTCCTTCTTCTTACTTTCACCTCAAGACAGAGGTAGCTGAAGGCTTTCTATTCATCTTGAAAGATCAGTCTGGCTATTGATGCTTTTTCTATGTCATGGAGGGCTGCAAAACACAAACTGACCCACCCTTGACCTTGCAGAAGTATGTCCTCCCCTGAGCAGCTTCCTAGGAGAGACACCAATGCAGCTACCATTGCTGGGGATACCGAGGGTTTGCTTGTGCAGCCTTGAGCAAGATCGTGCACTGGTAGAAACCAGCTCAGAAAAGAAACTGCAATGCTCTGGATATAAGGAAATGTCCCAAAGCTACCAAGAACACCTAATATTCCTTATTTTATATCCATTGGTTGAGATGTATGGTTTTAATGAGAGAGTGGAATACCTGCTCTTTTTAACCACAAAGCTACAAAATCAGGTTTTATTTGTGTCTGTCCTCTTCCATTTCTCCTTTTTGGGAATAACCAGGGAGTAAGCTGCCAAGGCTGGCTGCTGGGACCATTGTCTCTTCCCTATGGCCACTGCTTCTTCAGATGGCTCACACTACGTTACCGGGCAACCCAGCCCAGTCAAGCACCTACATCTATAATGAAGTGTCAGGGCAGGGGTGTGAGCAGGAGGACATAAGCATGCCTCTGCCTGCTTTTCAGATCTTGATTAGGCAGGACACAGAGATCTACATGTCCTGATCAAGGAAGTCCTCAGCAGAAGGTGAGGAGGAAGAGGAGTGTGCAGAAGAGGAGTTGCATGTGCATTGGTTGGGGAGATTGAGGAGAAAGAAAAAGCAGGCTTTATGCAGCCTGGCTTCTATTACCTCTGCCTTTTCATTAAATATGGTTGGAAAATATTTCTCAAGTGGAAAATAGTTGTTTGCTTTGTTCGTTTTTTCCCCCTCAGCATTTAATACCTTTTTTAAAAAGTGCATTACCAAGATTTTCTAGCAACTGGCAGTCATAGTAACATGTAGCCGCTTCAGAGTGCACCATTGATCCCTGAGATCAGAAGAAGGTGGGTGGCCTTTAATCCACACCTGCATATTCACCAGGGAAGCAGCAAAACTGAAGTACTTCATCTTCTGGGAAGCCTGCTTTAGTGTGCAGACCTCTTTCTGGCAGCATCTTAGCAGAAACTGGAATATCGTATTGTCACTCTGACTTGTGAAACGAAGCCCAGACAGGCCCCTTACCAGCCCCATTTTATTTTCTGTGGTGCTTTAACCCTCGCTGGAGGCCAGACACCCACCGAAGTCACTTTATCACTCCCCTTTTCAGCTGGACAGGGGAGAAAATATATCTTGAGAGGCTTAGGAGTCGAGATAAGGACAGGGAGAGGTTGTTCCACAATTAGCATCATGAGTGAAACAGATCCAACACAGAATAAAGGAAAGAAAACTCTAATTTATTACACTGCACTGCACACCCAGTGACACCAGAGTCGGATAATGAGAAGGGCGACCAGATCTTAAAGCACCTCCACCGCCCCCTTCTTAGCAGACTGCACTTTAGTCATGATTTCACTCATTCCTCTCCCCTCACTGTGGAACAGGGAGGGGCAGGGAATGGGGGAATGGAGGTTTTGGTCAGTTTCTCACAAGTTGTTTTCCTTCTTAGCTGTGGGGAGGGGGCATTCCTCGCACTCTTTCCCCTGCTGCACCGTGGGGTCCCATGGAGACAGTCCTCCACAAACTTCTCCAACGTGAGTCCTTTCCCACGGGGCTTCAGGTCTGCAGTCATAAATCATAGACTGTCTCTAAGTCTCTCAAGCCCAGACTGCTCCAGCCTGGTCCTCCACGGGGTCACAAGCCTCCTCACTAGCAAACCTGCTCTGGCATGGATCTCTGTCTCTCACTCACTTCTGTGTCTCTATCCGCCTCCACAGGCTGCAAGTGCTGGCATGGGCTTGCTCCAATGCCGGTCACAGCATCTTCTGTATGTCTCCACCTGGTCCAGCGTGGGGCCTCTCCACAGGCTGCAGGTGGGGTCTCGGCCTTTTCCATGGGCTGTGGGGGACACCTGCTCCACCATGGGTTTCTCCATGGGCTGCAGGGGCATCTTCCTCTATGGCACCTGGGGTGCCACATCCCACCCTTCCCTGGCCTTGGTGCCTGCACAGTTTCTTACCTCTTCTCACTCCCTTCTCTGGTGGCAAAATGTCGATGCTTGAGGGGTTCTTTCTCCTAAATGTGATTCCCAGAGGCGCTGTGGCCATCGCTGATGGGCTCGGCCTTGGTCAGAAACAACTCTGGCCTTGAGCTGTCTGGTGTATCCTCTCTGGGACCTGCAGAGAGCTTCTGGCTGTTTCTTGCAGAAACTGCCCCTGCAGACCCCCTTCTCCACCAGAAACCAGCCACGCAAAACTACTACAGCTGATGTGATGGCAGGGAATTGGGATGAAACAAAAAGATATGTGTAATTATTAAAATAACTTTATAAGCCATGATGAACAACATCTGCAGGGTAATTATGTATTCTGAACTTTGATTTAGTCACACAGTGATGTCTTATCTGACAACTTTTATAGCAAGGCAAACCAAGCACAGTGAATCTGAGCCCCCACACCTACATGCTATCATTGGTGCCAGTGACAAAAATCTTCTCTAATGATCAAAGACTGTAGGTCAAGTTGGACTTTCCAAGAACCTGAGGTGGAGTTTGAATAAGAATTCATCGTGAAAATGGTATGAGCCTTTGGATGTGGTATCCAATATGGTACACTAAAAATAAAGGAGGATATCTCCCTCTCTTTTGTCATCTGTCCATGCCACCATGATGTGACCACTTTCTGCCTCAGAGCACCATCCCACTTGGCCACCTTCTGTATGTTTGCTGCCTTTGTCCTGCCTGTTCTGTAGGCAAAAACCATGAAAACAAGTTGGTGGTGTGACTGGTAAACAAAGGCCAAGTTCCCCCAGCTGGCATGCTAGAGAAGTGGGAAAATTGCATTATCCAGAACCAGAAGTGGTTAAAATCCCTTCAGCTGTAGTTACCCTTGACTATAACTATACCTTTGCTTTGTCCTTGAGTTCTGAATCCACTTTGCAGGCACATTTCAGCAGAGCGTCAGCAAGGGGAAGTAATTGGGAAGGCGCTATATATGGGGAGAGACAATTTCCCAGAGAAGCTACTGGAGGATCTTCACTGTCAGCAATCTAGCATTTAAATGCTTTCCTTAAGGCCTACACCACATTTTCTGGCAGAAAGTCCTCACAGTGTTCCCTCATCCAGGTCCATAATCAGCACTGGTTATTTTTGCCGCTGTTACCTCCATCCCTCTGAGGTAGTCTTCCCATGGGCATATTCCTCAAAGGAGGAGCTGACAGAGACACAGCACATGTACTGGAAAAAGGTAAAGCTGTTACACAAGCAAATCTGTGAGGGAAACAAAACACACTATATAGCTATTAATTGGGCTTTGCTAATTAAAAATGAGAAGAGTCCATTTTTTTCAGGAATTCATTTTTTTGTTGTTTGTAAAGCTGGATAGTTTGAGTGCCTAGCTTTTGAAGACAAGCTTTCAGAGGGAAAAACAGGAGCAAAGCCCTCAGCTTTTCAAGATCTAGCACAAAACAGAAAGCCATAGCTAGACTCAAGTGGGAGGACAGTGACCCAAAATGTTTGCTCACCTCTCCACTACAGCTTTTCTGTGACTAAAGCCACTCATGGTTACAAGGCACCACTGACTGGATCCAGCCTTGGGAAATCCCAGTGCTGTTGACTGATCTCTGGTAGGAGAGGACAGATACCCAAAATGTGCCCTCTTTTTATACACTACATGTGTGTTGCCTCCTGGCAGATCCCAGGAACTGAGCTAGTTGGACCTTTCTCTTGTCTTCTCTAGGGTCCCCTCTGGTGTGGCAGTCCCTGTGTTGCTGTAACACCTCCCAGGTTTTCTTCTGGCTGCCTCCAAAATTGGCACCCACTCTCCTACATGTTGCATGCTAGTCTATATTTGTCTTAGTGTTGTCCTCCTGTTTGCTTATTGCTAAGAAGGATTTCAAGGGTGCAGGGAAGCTTCCCCCTCCCCGCTCCCCTCCTGCTCCCAGACCTTTGGGCTTGACCATGACTGTTAGCCATGCGCAGATTTAGGGAGTAGAGTACCTTCCTTATGAGGAGAGGCTGAGGGCCTCTTTAGTTTGGAGGAGACTGAGGGGTGACCTTATTAATGTTTATAAATATGTAAAGGGTGAGAGTCAGGAGGATGGAGCCAGGCTCTTCTCAGTGATGGCCAGTAACAGGACAAGGGACAGTGGGTGCAAGCTGGAGCATAGGAAGTTCCATGTGAATATAAGGAGGCACTTGTTCAGTGTGAGGGTGACAGAGCACTGGGACAGACTGCCCAGAGAGGCTGTGGAGTCTCCTTCTCTGGAGACATTCAACACCCGCTTGGACACCTACCTGTGTGATTTAGTCTAGGAGATCCTGCTCTGGCAGAGGGGGGTGGACTAGCTGTTCTTCCAAGGTCCCTTCCAACTCCTAAAGTTCTGTGTTTCTGTGACCCAGCACTTCTTCCATGTACTTCAGGTTAATAGCAAAGGAAGCTGGGGCTTGGGCTGCCCCAGGAAATTGGGACATCCAGGGAAAGAATTAAAAAGGACTCCAGGATGACTAAAGCAACACTGCAGGACTGACCCACCGCTGGGGTGGAGAGTCCCTTTGCAGGGCCCTGAACTACCTTGCTAACGCCTGAGGTTGCCCCATGGGGCAGCTCAGCAGCTAAACAGGTTAACTGAGGAAAAAAGCCCACATTAGATCTTTAAAAACAGTATTGGTGGGCAGCCCTGTGCAGTGTAACAGAAAGAAAAGCCTGCACGGGGCCGGGTAATCCTGTGATATTTTGAAGAAATTGTGCCCCCTGCTGATTTAATTAGATTTTTTTTTTTTTTAGCCTGGGCTCTAAACCTGGTGAGAACATTCAAACATACTGATTAGCGTTCAAGGTCAATAACTCAGATGTCCTGCTGGATAGTAAAAAAAAAAAATCTTCTCTTTCAACCCTGAAATAAGATCCTTATTATTGATTTTTTTTTTGGAAGCAGAAAGCAAAAGATGAATGGCATATCCTTGCAGGGCCAGCCTTTCTGTGACCATGCCTAGCATTTTACATGCCCTTTGCAGAATTTAATGGGGAAATAAAAGCCTGGAATAATAATATGAACAGGAATTTGTGGCCAGGGCATTCTCTGGGTTTATAAAGCCTCCGGGAGTGTTTGTGACTTATCAGCATGGCAAAAATCATCGCGAGTGATTAGCACAATGAAAATAAATCTCTGTGGAACAGAAACTCCCCACTGTTATTATACAAGATGGTTTGGGGTGGGTTTTTTTTAATACCTCAGTATCTAAGATCAATTCTCTCCATGGCCAGCAGTATGAAAAAAACAGCACCCTTTTTCTCAGGAAATCTTCAGCCGTGTCAAACCGGCTAGTGTGGAGGTCACCCCCAAAGATTCTGTCCTTACAGGTTGGGCAAGAAAAAGCAGGGGAAAAAGAAAGAAAACCAGAGGTGTGTGGAATGTGAATTGGGCTCCTTGCCAGCCCCACACTCCCGTCCCGCAGCGGGGCTGGATGCGTGCTCACGCTCCCTGCTTTGCTCCTCGGGAAAGGGCCACCAGCCCCCATTTACTATCACCCCATTTCCATCCGGAGCTGTAGTACAGACACGTTCCTGCTGGATTTAAACTAGTCCAATATTTCTTTCCCTTAAAAAAATAATCCTTACTGTGCTTTCCGGTCCTGTATTGTGCTCTGCTATTGTTAAAGCCACTCTGAGTGACGTTTTCTTTTGGCTTCCCTCTGCCAGTCGTTATCCTCAAGCCTGCCTTCGCTGGAAGGGCATCGAGTACCCTCTAGTGGATATTTTTGGGAAAAAAAAATTAAATAGCTCAGCTCTTGATGGGTCTCCTGAGACTCAGCAGCAGCTCTCTGGAAAGCCTTGTGTTTATAGTTAAGATGCACAAGGGATGGATTACACTAAGTACAGCACATGCAAACAGTTGCAAACTCTTACAAGAGTTCCTTCTCCTTAGTTAAATCAAACGTGAAGGGCAAACAAGATTAAAAATCAATACTTCAGAGACAAACTGCTTGGGGTTTCTCAACTAGGAGGTGTGTACAAGGGCAAAAGTACCTGTGAGGAAAAACCAATCCGCCAGTAGCGATCATTTTCAGGTTTTGGAATAGCTTGGGATGGCATCAGGCGCCTGACCTATGGAATCCATGGACATGGCAGGGAGGTCCTGGGAGGAGCAAAGGTCTATCCCCAAGATTGGCCTCTTTATCCTTTATTTACTAGCTTTATTATCATCCTCTTTTTAAAACTAGCTCTTCACTTCCTGTGGTGGGTTAACCTTCGCACACGGACATGATCTCACCCAGCCGCTCACTCACTCCCCTCTTCAGAAAATGGGATGAAAAAGGTATTGTGTCAAGCTAAGGACAGGGAGTTAATTTGCCAGTTACTATCACAGACCTGACTGAGGAAAAAATATTTCAATTTCTTGCCAATTGAAGTAGATTCAGGTAGTGACAAACATTTAAATGACACCTTTCTTCTCTCCCCTTTTCCCATCCCATGCACCAGTCTTACACAAAATGTTGGGTCACTGTTGAAGATTCCGTTTCTGAATCACCCTGATGAGTGGAGTTTTGCTTTCTTTGCTGGGAATCACCATTATTTTCAGCAAGTAGCTGGCCGTCCATTTGCCAGGATCTAAGAGAGAGAAAACTAGACTCTCTCTCTATAGATGTAGGCAAAAGATAGAATCATAGAATTGTCTGGATTGGAGGGGACCTTTCAGATCACCGAGTCCAACTATCACCCTAACCTGCAAAAAACACCACTAAGCAATGTCCCTCAGCACCACATCTACCCATCTTTTAAATACCTCCAGGGATGGTGACTCCACCACTTCCCTGGGGCACTCTTTCCTGTAGTGAGGGACCCAAAACTGAACCCAGTACTCAAGGTGCAGCATTACCAGTGCTGAGATGAGCCAGTTGAGCCTCTAATCTCTAATTTCACATCCTCAATAGTCTACCCTCTCCAGTACCAGCTGAGACACCTCCAGCTGCTCCACTTGTTCCCTGCCCCTGGGTTGGTTGAGGTTTCTGAAGGGTGATTGTTCGGTGAGGACATATTTTCAGTGATGGGCAGGGCTTATCTGAGGAGCTTCTCAGACATTGGAAACTGGCCCTGACCTGAGCAGCGGTTTGAACCAGGAGGTCCCCAGAGAGACCTCTCAGGCTAAGTTGCTCTCTAATTCTTCATAAAAATATGGTACATCACATAGTGAGACAGGTGAAAGTAATGCAAAGAGGCAAAGGTGGGGTACAGGGTGAGATACAAGATGTAATGCAATGACATTACTGAAAAAAGCTTCACCTTTTGAAAGATTTTATTTCCTGAAGTAAAACATCTCCAGGAAGTGCACAACCATTTTTGAGTTTTATATTCCCTAATCCAATGATTTTCTAACTGCTGTGAAGCTTTTCCATTGATGCCAGACTGTGGTGCTACCGCCCTGTTGGTGTACCCAACACCCTGATGACGTACATTTTCCATGTTGGGTCCTCTGTTACAAAGAACCTGTGCTTTCTGGTGAACAAGGCAGTGATAACCCTGCTATTTTGAAAGCAATGAGTCACCTTGGTTTACTAACAATACGTTCAAAATCTCTATCATTTCAGGCTGCGTTTTAGCCAGGGCTTTGAGAAACCTACTAGGCAGTGTGGGACCACAGGAAGATGTTAAAGAGCATCAGCAAATGCTAGAAGTGGTTTTCCAGTGAACCAGCCACCACAACACACAGAGCCTTGACTTTTCAGATATGATCTGCAAACCTGCATGTACTACGCAGGAGGCTTGGATGGCCTCTCCGCAGTTCAGGTGTCCATGGGTTTGGCTTTGAAAGTTGAGTGGTGGATAAGAGGATTTTTTTCCCTCCCTTTCACTTACTCAACCAGCTTCAGAGAGTTTCCTACAAGGTTTTGGTAGTGGGAGGTGCTACAGGGATGACTTCTGTGAGAAGCTGCTAGAAGTTTCCCCCGTGTCTGATAGAGCCAATGCTACCTGGCTCCAAGGCCGAGCCCATGAGTGGCAGTGGTAGCATATCTGGAACTAAGCAGAAAAAGCTGCTGCAAAAACTGCAGCTGGAGAGAGGAGTGAGAATATGTGAGAGGAACAGCTCTACAGACACCCAGGACAGTGAAGAAGGAAGGGCAGGAGGTGCTCCAGGCACCAGAATAGAGATTCCCCTGTAGCTTGTGAAGAAGATCATGGCAAGGCAGGCTGTCCCCCTGCAGCCCATGGAGGATGAGGGTAGAGCAGAGAGCCCACATGCATCCCATGAAGGACTCCACACAAGCACATCTAAAGGAAGCTGTGACCCAGTAGGACCTGTGGTCTTATGGAGTGAGAGGCCCATGCCACAGTAGGTTTGCTGGCAGGACTTGTGACTTGTGACTGTGTGGGACCCACAGTGGAGCAGTCTGGTCTTGAAAGTCTTCACCCTATGGACGTTTTNGTCTTCACCCTATGGAAGTTTTCACCTTCGTGAACTGCCCACACTGAGGCAGTTCATGAAGACCTGTAGCCCATGGGAAGGACTCATGCTGGAAAAGTTAGGGGAGGACTGTCTGCTGTGGAAGGGACCCCACACTGGAGCAGGGGCAGAGTATGAGGAGTCCTCCTGTTGAGGAGGAAGGAGCAGCAGAGACAATGCATGATCAACTGACCACAACCCCCACTCCCCATCAACCTGAGCCTCTTGGGGACGGGAGGGAGAGAAACTGGGAGTAAAGTTGAGCCTGAGAAGAAGGGAGGGGTGGGGTGGAGGTGCTTTAGGATCTGGTTTTATTTCTTATTACCCCACCTTGGGGTGTTAATTTGCAATAAATTAAATTAATTTCCCCAAGTTGAGTCTGTTTTGCCCGTGACGTTAATCGCAGCATCATCTCCCCCTGTCCTTACCTCGACCCACGAGCCTTTTGCTGTATCTCCTCTCCCCTGTGCAGCTGAAGAGGGGAGTGATGGAGTGGCTTTGGGGGGGCACCTGGCCTCCAGCCAGGGCCAAACCACCACTGGGATGTGTCAGCTCAAGGGACACCAAGGAGACAGCCTGTTTCATGAAGGAAGCATGTTTGCTTCCTCGTAATTTCAAGCACAAGCAACAAACATATATAGCAAAAATGAAAACAAAATTGGCTTGAGCAGCACTTCAAAGGGCCCAAGCTGCCACCCCAGGTAGTTCTGATCTGGTGCCTGCCACTTTCCCCTTTGGAAAGAGCTGCTGGAGTGATTCACACACTCGTCTACCGACATTCCCAGCTCCTTAAACCACAGAACTTACTCATTGTCTTGGACCCAAAATTTTAAAATTATTTTTAAAGAGGGGTGTTTTTTTTCTGGTGTTTGCTGATCCTTCTGTTGAAAGAGAGGTGTTCCCAGCCCGCACCCCGGGAGACAGGCCTGGCAGCGGGAAGTTGCCCTCCGCCCCTGCCTTACTCACCTGGCTCACGCTTGCTTTTCCCCGCCACTGCTCTGGTGCAGGAATGGAGACGTGTCCTCCCTCCCCACGGGCAAGAGTTGGGACACCAAGCCACCAGAGCTTCCCAGCTCTCCCCAGCAAGGGGTGCCTTGCCCTTTTCTGATTACAAAGGTGCAATGCTGACATGCAGCCAGGCTGCAGAATTTACAATGCTGATCCGGATAGAAAGCGTGGGCACCTCTTCCTCATGCTTTATCGACAGGTGGAGGGATGCTGGGGTGGGATGGGGGGTCGGGGGGGTGCTGCAGCAGCATCACACTTTCATGTGCTCCTCTTTTTCGTGCCCGATGCCCCCGTGCCAGCCCGGCCACTCACCTTTTCAAAGAATCTTCAAAATCTTTCCTAAAAAGCATTACAAATTTATTTTATTTTAATAGCACAGATGGCAAGGACTACTTTTTAAGAGGAACAAGGTGATCTGCAACTCTCCAGCCCTGCAAGAGGAGCTGTACCAGCCTGGCATGGAAGGTGAGGACTGTGATCAGCAACGCTTTCCCAACTCCTCTGGCGAGTGATCCACTTGGCAAAGCAGCTCTTCTGGTTACTTTCAGCTCCTTAATCCTACTTCTCTCCCTTTCCAGAAGTGACAACTTTTCTACTTGCACCTCCCTTGCATCATCACCCCCCCGCCCCTACAGCTGCCCTGCAATTTTTTGCCTCACAGCATGTAATTAATCAGCTCAGGGTTGTAATAAAATATGACGCCCATTTAATAGGCTGAGTCACCGGCAGATCCAAGCACAATGAGCCGATGGGAAGGATGTCGGGGGAGATAACGCAGGGCTGTCAGCGGGCGAGGGGCAGGCCTGCCTCGCACAGCCAGCGCTCTGCGACACCAAGACCAAACCTGCTCCTGTTTCCTCGTTGCCTGGTGATGCCTTGGCATGTTTTCCCACCTTACCCAGCGCTTCTGCAGCCGGAACCAGATTGGTCAACCCTTTCCTTAAGTGATGGGCACGAGTGGATAGGGTTAGGCTGGGAACTGGGCACAAACAGAACAGGTGGAGCCGAGAGGTGACTGCCACCCTCATGGGGACACAAGCCGGCTGAGTGAGGGCAACGGGTCGGTCCCCACTGAGGAGGTGAAC
Source organism: Zapornia atra (assembly GCA_013400835.1). Lineage (NCBI taxonomy): Eukaryota > Metazoa > Chordata > Aves > Gruiformes > Rallidae > Zapornia > Zapornia atra. The sequence continues at coordinate 67,756 of VZTU01005582.1, read as the reverse complement.
CTTCCAAGGCAAGCCCCCAGCCTTGTCCCCGAGCTGTTGCTGGCATTCTGAGTGGTTGATTTCTAGTCATAGCCTCCAGATGAGGCCCTATCTGGAGTACTGTGTCCAGATCTGGGGCCCCCAATACAAGAAAGAAGTGGAACTGTTGGAGAGGGTTCAGAGGAGGGCCACGAGGATGATTAGAGGGCTGGAGCACTTTTCCTACGAAGAGAGGCTGAGGGAGCTGGGCTTGTTCAGCCTGGAGAAGAGAAGGCTGCGGGGGGACCTCATTGCAGCCTTCCAGTACCTGAAGGGAGCATATAAACAGGAGGAGAAACAACTTTTTAATGGGCAGACACTGGCAGGACAAGGGGGAATGGATTAAAGCTAAAGGAGGGAAGGTTTAGATTAGATATTAAGGGGAAGTTCTTTACAGAGGGAGTGGTGAGGTGCTGGAACAGGCTGCCCAGAGAGGTGGTGGATGCCCCATCCCTGGAGGTGTTCAGTTTCAGGTTGGATGGAGCCCTGGGCAACCTTGTGTAGCTCCAGGCCTGGAGGTTGGTGGCCCTGCCTGTGGCAGGGGGTTGGAACTCTGTGATCCTTGGGGTTCCTTCCAACCCAGACCATTCTATGGTTCTACGATTTTTATTTTTTTTCATTGCCAGCCATGGTACAGTCCCATCATTAGTCTTCATTAGGGGGATGATAAAATTACAGGTGTAAAACCCATGGTAAAACCAGCTGAACACCAGCTTTATGAGCTCTGACAAAGCAGTTCTGTGGCTCAGAGATCATCAAAGCTAACAAAGATTTGTCCTGATGGGGCTGACAAAGGTTTTAGGGCTTGCATAGGAACAGCCAAACTGGACCTTATTAACACCAGCAAGCTCTTGGGGATTTGTACAACTTAACTTGGCAAGAGCTGCAGAAAGACACAGCAACAGGAGGGTAGTTTTATTTTAACACAGGAAACAGAGAAAACAGCCCATAGGGACTCAGCATAGGAGGTGATACACACACCTTGGAAATGGAAGGATTGACAAAGACCATAATTTTAAGGGGGGGGCGTGGGGGAGGAGTGTCAGGGTGTGTGCACAGATGCAGGTAGCAAAAGTAAACACTTTCTGATTTTATGGTCAAACACAAGGGCAGAGGTGGAAGAAGCTTTTTAAAGAAAACCATTCTAGCTTTGCTTCATGCAATTATTAGTATTTCCATATGGCTGCTTTTCAACCATTAATTAGAAAAAGCTCGTAAGTGCAAGCTAATCACATCACAAATTGAAAAGATTCTACTATTAATGAAGAAGACAGCAGGACCTGGCATTTGCTTTCACTATTCAGCAAAATTCCTACTTAATGCTATGCAAAAGTTTTGGTCTCTTATCCCAGACCAGAAGCTGCAAAGACGTCACGGATGGCGCATTGCAGGGTGTTCATCGCCCAGGGGGTTTTAGGCTGCTCTGGGGGAGCGGCAGGAGAGCCAAAGTTGTGCTGGTTTTCTGCCTGAGGAGGCAGCAGCCGCCGGCAGACCTTTATTTCCAGTCCCTGGCCGGGCTGAGTCCCGTACAGAGCTTGCAGACGCTGCAGCAGCAGCAGCAGCCCTGTGTTAGCCTGCCACGGCTGCAGGAAGAACAGGATCAAAGGAGGGAGTCATCACTACCCAAGTTCTTGCAAGTCTTATTTCTGGTTCTTTTGCTGAGTATTCCAACCGCTTTGTGAATGGGTTTTTGTTTTGTTTTCAATTGGGGAAAAAACATTGGCAAGGAGCTCGCAGTAACCCAAATTACCTACCCTGCTTTTTACTCCTGAATAACTAATCACACGGCCAGGAGGGATAACACTATTGTTAAGGCATGACACCACACTGCAGAGGGTATCTGCTCAAAACTTCTTCAATCCTCTCTCATCCTTGCCAGTAGCCACTGAAAAACAGTCAAACCGGCATGGTAGCTGTCCCAGGTGAACTATAGGTCTGCTCTTTTGTTCTCCTTTCCCTGTTGTCCTAGCTCAGCCCACGACACCTGTTAAATAAAAAATACCCCAAAGCTAAAAACCCAAGAGTGGTCTTTTACCATAGCTGAGAAGCTCCTGGATGAGCAGCTTTTCTTTTGGTCATAGGTGGACACCAGAAAAGCCACTTAAAGATCACCCATCAGTTAAATTTTTAAAGCCAAGGAGGTGGAGCGGCAGAAATGCCCTACCTGTTGAAGCCAGAACATTATTCAGCTCTTCCTTGGAAAACATCAGTATTTAGGAAAGGTTCCCAGTTTTCCTAAGGAAACACTGTAGTGAAATGTGTCGTAAGACCAGCCACGTGTCCTGGTTCTGGCCAGGCCAGAGTCAACCTCCCCAAGCAGCCAGCCCAGGTGAGCTGAGTTAGCCCAGGCTGTTTCCACAACACCTGACATCACTCCCCCCTTGGGGAGGGTGCCCCCAGCTGCCTCCAGGGCAGTGTGAGTGGGACCGGTGTGTCAGGTTGGTCCTTGCATGTGCAGCACTCTGTAACAGGAGGGTTGGTAAGGTACTCGGTGTTATCACTGGGTGTGAGTGTAATTAGCTGTTACTGTTCTATGTTCAAGATGCTTTTGTCAGTAAACTGTCCTTATCCCAACCCACTGGGGGCTCTGCCTGTTTCTCCTCTGGGAGTGAGCGAGCAGCATGTGGTGCTCAGCCACTGGTTGGGGCTGAGCCACCAGGCTCTGCCTCCGCCATGGACCTTCGTCCATCCCTGCACAGTGCAACCTGCTAGCAGCTGGCAGGGTCTGTGAAGCCCGAAAATCCAAGTGCCACCTGGAAAACATTACATAAGTGGGTGGAATTTCCAGGTGCAGGAATCTTCCCCTTCCCCACTAAATCACACACAGCAGAAAGCCAGCAGCTGCTTTTTTTTTTTTTATTTTAATTTTTTTAAAATTGCTGTTCAGTCAGTCCAGTGAACCCCCAAAGGTAAGCTGGGCCCAAGGAACAGGAATGCCCAGCCATCAGACTGCTGTAATTTTAATAGGGAGTTAGGACCAAATATTCAAGAGCTGTCTGGATGCCTATCTGTGCAATATGAGCTAGGGAGCCTGCTTTGGCAGGGGGGTTGGACCCGATGATCTCTTGAGGTCCCTTCCAACCCCTACGATTCTGTGATTCCCATGGTTTCTAATCCTTGCACTTTCCAAGGAACACCAGGGCCATCCTGCTGGCGTTGTACGAATTTCTCCTCGCTAACATGAAATGCTGCTTCTGCTCCAGAACTTCCAGCTTCAGGAACTGAATGTCTGGCTCAGACATTCAGATTGCACTACAATGGCTGGAAAAAACCCAATCCAAAACCAACTAGAACACCTCCCCCTCAGCCCCCCCCCTCACCTCTGAGTGTATCATTAATCTCTTTTCTACAGCATTTTTTCACACCTCAGGGGTTGTTTTTTCAAAGCTACAAAGAAACAGGTTCCAGCTGGGGATTTAACACCAGGTACTGATTTTCTTAAAATAAATAGCACAAGTATGCTATAAGAAGGGCATTTCTTAATTTGGTTGCTTCCACTTCTCAGATAGCAGAAGGCACGAAAAGAACAGTGAGTGATAACCTCAGTGAGCAGAAATCAGGGATTTTTTTTCCTTTACCTTATTCCTCAATGCTGAAAAAAAAGAGTTGTGTTAAATGTAGTGATTTTAGTGACTACTAATGTTCTGCACACATCTGTAACCCAGCTTACCTTCCCACATCCTGTGAAAACCATGCACCAAGATACAATGCGAAGAAGCTACCAAGAATATTGTGGTCAGACTAAAATACCTAGTTGGTTGTTAAAAATCCAAACAAAACATACTACAGACAAATAACCAAATTCCTTCAATTTAACACACCTGCAAGAGTAGGTAATCCCAATGGTTCAGTTCATCAGCACCTCGGTAGCTTTCACCAGGCTTTCAAGGACCTTCCAGATCCAAGGGATTCACAGACCTGAGAAATGGGCAACTCATACTTACTACTTATCATTACAGTATATACTGGTGTAGTCTGTGCAACAGAAGTATTCACAGAGTCACTAGGTTGGAAGAGACTTTTGAGATTGAGTCCAACCATATCCGTCCTCTACTAAACCATATCCCTAAGCACCTTGTCTACCCATCTTTTAAACACATCCAGGGATAGTTCAAGAGAATTTGAGCCACAAGTGTTGCACATAACATCTCTTATCTGAGCCCTTATCTAAAGCATATTAAATAGAATCAGAAAACAAAGAAAAAATATTTAAAATCTCCCCAGCACGAGGCGGGTTGTTTTCTCAGTAAGGAATCTGCTACAGCCAACACTGAGTAAGTTCAAAATACTTTGCCACTTCTCCTACTGTGTTACTAAAGTAACTATACTGTCATTGTAAAAAAACCCCCTGTCATTTAAAAAGAAATAAAAAGGTAAATAGGAAAAGCAATGAAAATTTTTGGTACTTATTTTTCTAACATCACAGAGTGTCCTTAGCTAGTGAAGGTTCTCACTGAAATAAGTGAAACTTCCCTAGAGAGCCTCAGGAAGTCTGGATGAGAATTTGTACCCGTGAGAGAAAAACATTTGTACCAGTTACCTGACTTTGAAATAAAAAACGAAAGTCGGATTTATATAAAAATCCATTTTTTTATTAAACTCTGGTCACAACAGAGGACAGCTCAGTATAAAATCTCTAACACAGCGAGTTTATAGCGCAGTAAACTCTCCGTCTCCCGCAGCCACGAGCTCTGGTTACCAGTGTACAATACCCTCCATATCATGGAATACAAACATGGAGCTTGTCCCCTTTGTAGCCCTGTGTGTGTTAAGCGGGAGGACAAAACTTAATCAAAGCTGTTCCTGTTTCCAGCTCATTGTATCCAGCACACCCAGTTTTGTAGTGGTGCTCTGAGACCATTCTGTATGACATACTGTCACCGCTCAGCCTGCTCAGCCCGCGTGGCTGCTGCTCGGCACTTCAGGCCGTAAGAGAAGTCACTTCACATGCCCCAGTGACAAAGTGCCGCAGTAAATCATTTCCTGAGCTCACTAAGCAGCCTCCATCTGAGGAGCCACCCTGTCCAAGGAGCCACTCCAGCAGGGCAGAGAGGCATGCACAGTGGTTAAGCAGAGAGGAGGAGAAGTTTGCTGTAAAAAACCTAGCTGCTGTATAAGGCCTAACTTTATGAACAAGTCTGAAAAGGTGGCTTGGGAGGGTTATTTTGGGTGGTTTGGGGTTTTTTCCCTATTTAACTGGAGTATTTCCAGCACATTTGGCTCATGTCAAGTAGCAAAGAACTGAAAAGCTCTTCACAGAATCACAAGGTTGGAAAAGACCTTTAAGATCATTGAGTCCAACTGTTTCCATCCTATGCTAAACCATATCTCTAAGTACCTGATCTACCCATTTCTTAAACACGTCCAGGGAAGGTGATGCAACCCCCTCCCTGGGCAGCCTGTTCCAGGCCCTGACAACTCTTCAAGTGAAGAACTTTTTCCTAACACCTAATCTGAACCTGCCCTGGTGCAGCTTCATGCCATTTCCCCTTGTCCTATTACCTGATCAAAAAGACCATCTCCCACCTCTCTGCAACCTCCAAACTCTTGTCAAATTCTGAATCCAGAGCCACATTTTCCTCCAACTCTCTACCTCAAGCTGTCAAGATAAAGTGTTCAGACACCAATTCTCCTTCCCCCCTCCCTCCCCAATAAAAATTCCTCTTTGACCCAAGGACTTCTCCTGCCCCTTCTGCCAAATATGTATGTACTGTCCCATAAAGAAAATTCATAGTGGGCTGCACAGACCCAAACTGCTGTTCCCTGAGCTCAAGAGCAGCATTCGAGGCAAAGCCAGTGTGCCAAGTGATGCCATGGACTTAAAAGCCCTGACTGTGCAACACCCAAGAGTCCGCTTTAACATTATACTCACTATTGTACAGTCTTTCTATAAAGTACATCCCAGTCTGGAAGAATTTAGTAAGCAAGCACCTAACCTAAAGACACATTTACAAAAAAGAAACAAAACAATAATAGAAACGCTGCAAAATAGGGTTTAGCAGTTACATAGTAGTTTTCGGCTTTACAGAGCTTTGTGTTATTGCAGGAAGCTCCTCAGAAGGTCTGAGGAAGATTAATGATCAGAAAATACTGAGAAAATGTTAATTATTTGTGAGTCCTGCCAATGCAGGGCTATGTTTGTCTTTACTTCCACTACAAGTGGTTTTGGTTAGATAAATAGCTTTCTTCATGGCAGTTTAAGGCAAAGCAGTTTTTATGCACTTCAGGATGTACTTGTGCACTACTTGCATACTGTTACAGCATCTATAAATAATAAATGCACAGCAGTAGCAGTTACAGAGTAGTCATTTAGCTCCTGCAACACCTAGCGGCAAGAGCAAAAGCTAGAGGAGCAACTACTCCATGTTGTCAGGCTTTTGGCCCAAGCTATTTCTTGCATTTCTCTAGTTCTCCCTCATAAACACACTCCAAAGGGTCCCACAGCACAGAGGCTGCTTTCTCCCAAAACAAATTAAGATGATACGGCTGCAAGAATTAACAGTTATCAATCTAAAGGGACAGACAACATTTAACTTCAAATCATTTCAAGATTTCTTCCCATTTAGCAGGCTTAAACCTACCTGATGCTGATTTGAGAGAGAGAGAGTGGTGATGGCAAACGAGCTCGTATCAGTTCCTGCATATTGAATGAAGATGCAAACAGCTTTTTTCCCCTAATGACAACAACCGCCCCCCCCCAAAAACGTACTGACTGTACAGCACTCTGGCACAAACTGCCAACACTGCTTTAATCCTATCAGACCAGCACACACTCATCAGGCCCTGGACAACTGGCACCACGATGATCAAGAGAGCCATAATCTTGCCCATCAATAAGTATCTTTGTAATTAAGTCCAACGCAGTGCCACTGGCGCATCAGGCAATCAATAGGAAAGTGTGTATGCGTGTTCATTAGGCTACCTAGAAGACACTGAAAGGCACTAACTAGCCCATCCAAAGTTATGCTGTCAGCACTGCCTCTGAGAGCATGCTTCATTTGCATCTAAGAGTAGAGCCTGCCTTCCCCCACTCCCGCGTGGCAACCCCAGCTCTGTGAGCAGAGCAAACAGGTAATAAACCCCTTCCCCCAACCCCCACTGTACAATAAAGCCAAACATGAAACACAGAGGTCTCACTCTGGTCTGTCTGATCATCTGATGAATCTAATTCCATCATGTGTGCTTATTCTTCCCATGGGTGGGGAGTAAGCATTACAGAAAAGATGCCTGGACAGAGTGCCTACCAGCAGCATGTGTTAATCACCTAAGAGACAAATCCTGCTCTGAACACTTGGTGTATTTACCAGTTCCAGGAAGGGTGGAAACAATGGAAGGGAGCAACAGCTGCGAATTACACAAGAGATAATTGACCTCACCATCTTTTGCTGTGATGGCAGACTTCATTCTCTACTGCCTGATGTCTGGAGTAACTATTTGCACCTAGGTGCTAGGACAGCAAGATGGGTGCAACTCAATAGTATAAAGATAATGACAGAGGTCCTACCAGGCAGACTAGCTATGAAGGAACTTACCGAAGGCAGCAACACGTAACCGTGAACTACACCTACTGCCACAAGTGCTCCAGATTGTCCAGGATGACAGGCATCACATCAGCACAACGCAGTGTCCAGCCAAGGCTAAACCACGTGGCTAGTTGTGTTCCTAGCTGTCAGTACTTCCAAGACCAAATAATCTGGAGCCATGAGTACAGTGTGTAGAGTCTCTCACCACCACCTCCTTCTCAAACCAGAAGATCGAGTGAGATTTCTTAACTAGAACCTTTAGGTTCAAGCATTACATCCATTTTTACGCTGCTGACCCCTCCCCTCTCCTGCATATCCAAGGCACGAGACACAATGGGAGAGAAGTACAGGCCAACTCCATCTGACACTCTCAGTTCACCCCAGACTTAAGACGCTGTTTGGACCAAATCTGATGCTGATACATGTGCTGTACAGCCAGAATAAATTCCAGGAGACTTGGTTTTTGTTTAAGTGGACATCCTATTTTCATTCAATTCCCCAAGGGTGACTTCAAAGCCACTAGGCCAACATTTTGGGGCAATATATCTGAAGTTAGAAAATCCCCATAACCTTAAAATGGGAGGATGTGCCACAAAAAATGTTTCTCTCAAACTTCTGGGCTGTGCAAGAGATTACATCAACAATACCTGTGCAACACTGCAAAATTAGCAAGCATCTCAAAACAAGGTAGGGCACAGAAGGACATTCTACAAAATGTATAAAACCAAACTCAAACAGCATGAAAAAAGTAATCTTTATTTTTATTGTTTACAAAAGCATGAACACCTTACGCAAAAGCAGCATCCTGAACCATACATTTCCCTCATCCTCCTGGGATGTTGGCAGAAAGCAAGTATTTTCTCTTGTTCCTTAGGGTTAAACATACTCTGCTGAGGTAAACAGGAACCACCCCACCAATTTCCACGGAGCTCTGACTGCTTAACGTTAGCAAAGGGGCAGACTCATCAGCCTGCAACGCAACGAGATGTCATATGGGTGACCTGCCTTTACGTGCCAAATTGCCTTACTCTGTGCTTCCAACCAAGGTAAGTTCACTCTTCAGACACTTGGTAAGCTCCCCGTCCTCTTTAGCTTTATCTGAAACAGGTCTAATTTTAAATACCTGTTTTAATATTGCGACTCTCGCCCAAAACTAACTTCATGCCAAGTTTAACTTTATGCACCATGAACAATGTTATTCAAGTTTTTAAGAGCTAGCAAGTGTGCTTATAAGCTATTTTAGGAGTGAGACCTTTCAGCACAATAGCTATTTACTCCTTTCTTACCTGCCTCCCCAGCACATGGAGGTCAAGTGCTTACTCTAAAGAAACGTGCCCTAAGATTAACCTGAAAAAAAAGGTGCAGTATTTTTATTTGCCTCCATCTTTTTGTCCCATCTGGAGCTGGAAGTAATTAATGGCCATATAATCAGACAGACCATGCTTTTGAAGCTAAAGAGAAACGTTTATTTATTTTAAAAGTGTTTTGCTAAACAGAGGATTTTATTCCAACGACTTCAAAGACTTACCTTGAGCAAGTTACTCATACTGATTCCTAAAATGATCCCTACTATAAAACAGCAAAATTCCTCAGCTCCCCTGAGATGAGGTGCCTCCCCTCAAAATCTACAACCGATGCCTCAAAATATTTATTCCACTGGGAGAAATGGCTCTGGCTTGTCTGCCACCCTATGTCTAAAATGCCTGACAAATACTATTTATGTCTGCAAGACTGATACTGGATCTATGGACAAATGAAAACCGCTTCATCTTACTGCTCGAGCTGTAGGAACTGTTCTATCAGGTCCTGCCAACTTTGCATTAAAGAAATATAATTTAATTCACATACTGAAAGAACCTGCTAAGAGCCCATATATATACACACACACATATGCCATGTATGTGTACACATACATATACACATACACACACATAGATACTTTGCATTTATTTTACACTGACAAAGTGCTAAAGGAATCCAACAACTGTCACTGCTAGAGATGAGGCTAACTTATATGGCATCAAATAATTATGAGACCCTGGTCCAAGAGCTTCAGAACCGTTAGCAAAAGAAGTATCTTTCATTGGCAAAAAAAAAAAAAAAAGTTTTGAATTTCACTTTTAAATAAGTTGGTAGCATTTNTACATATACACATACACACACATAGATACTTTGCATTTATTTTACACTGACAAAGTGCTAAAGGAATCCAACAACTGTCACTGCTAGAGATGAGGCTAACTTATATGGCATCAAATAATTATGAGACCCTGGTCCAAGAGCTTCAGAACCGTTAGCAAAAGAAGTATCTTTCATTGGCAAAAAAAAAAAAAAAAGTTTTGAATTTCACTTTTAAATAAGTTGGTAGCATTTAGAAAAAAAAATAAAAATAATTCCATGCAGAGTAGATTTTTATAATTTAAAGTTCAGTTCCGTGTATAGCAAACACATTTATACACATAATCTATTACTTTCATGGCAAAAATCTGAGGTGCCATGGACTCAAATGATGACTTTAATGAATCTGGCATTCTCTCACATGTGCATTATTTCCTCAAATTTTGAAAAACAAAAAGCTGTACAAAGTCAGCCCTGTATCCTGTGAACCTGGCTGCATAGTCAGAAACGTTAAGTATTGCACTCAAGATCATGCCTATGAAAATGCACATTTCATAAGGCCATTATAGTAAAGATTATAATGGGACTCAAGTCACATGAACAATCAAAATATATCATAAGTAGACCTAGGAAAGCCATATTGCAGGAGATGGACTCAAACCAGCAGTGTTCCAGCAATTTAATAACCAATTATTTCCCCCCCACGAATCACCAATCTCTCAGACTGGTTCCTCACACAGGGCCTGACAACACGATGTGTCTGTGTGCATGCATCCTTACACAGTGTTGTTTCATTTTTTTCTTCAAAGCTGCCAAGCGCCCCAGAGTTTGAGGGAAGGATTCTATCCAAGTTCTGCCAATAAGGTTCAAGTTGTTACCAACTTTAAGCAGCTTCCATGCATGATGAGGGGAGAGAAGATTTTTCTTTCAGTTATTTAAATATCTGCCAACATGCAAGACAGAATTCTTACTTTACAAAGTGTAGCAAAGACATAACTCAACCTGTACCAGAATACTTGTCAGTATGCTCTTTCAGAGCTAAATCACATTAAGAGTGTCAGTTTATCTCATCTGGCTTACCCAAAGACAGACAGAGCAAACAACCAATTTAACACGATACAAGGAATGACACAGATTTACAAGTTAGCTCCCCGCAACCCACACCAAATAGAAAGAAGCTACTCTTTAATCAAAGTGGGGTGAACTACCTTGGATTTACAGTAGCATGAGTGTATTTGCACCAGCCACTACCTTGGAGCAGCGGGTTTGCTGTAAATCTGCTAGCTTGCTTTGTAGTTATTTGCTCCTTTAGTCATTCCAAAGTTACCCAGTTAACCAGCATTTTGGCTTGGTTAAGAGTAGTGGCAATTGTCCAAGAAGGAAGGGTAGACCACTGCCCCTCTTGGCATGTGTCCCCATGCCACACTACGTAAATAAACAGAGAAATGCAAAAAGCATCGGTACAAAGGCTGGAAGAATGACAAGAGACAGCAGATAGGAACCTTAACGGTCACACGCATTGCAGTTCAGCAGAAACATTCTTTCACAACCCTATAATCTGCCATAAAATCCGTGGTGGAGATTATGGATGAACTACCTTCCACCTTGAATCAATTCCAGCATTTCTGAACACAACAGACTATATCCAACACTGCCTTTTTTTTTTTTTCCCTAGGACCTGCTTTTATCTTTAGCATAGGGGGAAGAGACAAACCTGAGACACAGAAGTGGCCTGTTTGCACATCATAAACAGACACATGGATAATCGAGATGCAAAAACCATTAAAGGTGCTGCATGCTTCAGACCTGCAGCTCCACGTACCTCTTCCCTGCAACAACGGCGTCACTTGCTGGATGCTAGTTTGTCACTAACTATGAATATGTTTTTGACCAGAGTGGGGAGGAATGCATTTAAGACAGCAACAACACAGCTCTTGCAGTGATAAACAAGGAACGTAGGAGTTCAGGATATCGTTTCTAATTCCACCGCTGTCATTGCATGCTGAGCAACTCAAGGTATCTCTCTCGGTAATCACATTACTTGGAATGAGAGTAACTCCATATTTTCTTCACAAAAGGAGCAGTACGAAGTCCATTAATGTATTATATAAGATGAAGGGCCCCATCTAGAAGACTTCTACTTATTTTAGCAGTTTTGACTAAAAAATTATTAGCAGAACCACTTTGTCAATTAGGTTGAAAAGAGCCAAGAACATTTTGTGAATAGTTTCAGAAACCCATCTTTGACATTTGCATTAAGATGGTGGCCTGACTACCAGCAACACTTTGTCTGCAAGAGTTTTGACAGCTATCATGCAGTAGCAGCATTTTCCACATTTTAGATTTGCTGTAGTTAGTACTTTTTAACTGAATTCTCTCTTCCAATGTGACCGCCTTGTAGTTAGCATGACTACCTATACACACGCAGCTTTTCTAAATGGAGTTACATACTGTTGTTTTCTCTCCACCATAACATTATCTTACTGTTTTCAGTATCAGTCAGCACCACAGGTTTAATGCAGGACAAGCAGCCGCAAGCTGACTTTTACTGCTTGATTCACACAACGAATGGTTTATACATTCCTAAAATGTTTTCTTCACTTAGCTATACTAAAAGTACCACTCCAAAATTTAAGTTTACATTGAAAAAGGGTTATTGATGACCTGACAAAAATATTCTGCCAAAAGTCCCTTTTACTCCCACAGGAAATCCCATTTTCTCCTGAATTAGTGTTAATGGATATTTATATTATAAGACTCCATATTTCAGAAACCAGCTATTTAATGCTCAATATTCTTTTCAGCAGATGAAGAGGTAGGTATATTTCCACATGAGGAAAAAAAAAAACAAAACAAAACTGTAACAGACACTCAATTAAATCAAGTAATGTCTGAAAAGTCAAACACTGTTCTGACAGCACATAATGTGTCTGAAGATACTCTCCAAGGAGGACAAGAAAAGTTGCGCATTCTGATCAGATAATACGTCATAATTCGAAATTTAATAATTTTCTGGAAAGAAAACACAAGTATCCAAATGCTACTTCCTTCCCCTCCCTCCCCCAAAGAAATGTGGGTGCCAAGAAAACTGCCTGTATCAATGGTAGTATTAACTTTTGGACTGCTAAACATGGAATCAACTGCAATTCTTCCTTACATTCACCAACACCAGCAGTCTACAAGTTTACACAGAGACCATATGTATGATAATTACATAATTACAATAGAAATTCAACTTTAGTGTTGTTCTTAAAACAATCTTCATAAATAATGAAAATACCTGTGTTCTAGCTCTTCAGTAACCTAAGGTTAATTGGTACAGATAGTGGTTTTTTCTTCCTTTTACAAACCAAACTGGAGGTTCCTCACTGCCAACAACGGTTAAGGCCTGGATCGAGTTACTCTCCTTTTGCTTTTCCCTTTTTCTGCTTTTTTCCGTTTTCCACCACTGCATTATTTTCTGGTTTGCTTACTCCATTTGCCACAGCACCATTTGCTATTTTGCCATTCTTTACAGGTTCTTTGGGCAGCTTATATGTCCGATAGTAGAAGTTACCAAACAGGAAAATGAAGGTGACAGCATAGAAGATCACACCCCAGTGCATCCATTTAGGGAAAGGACAATCAATATAAATAGACAAGGCTGTGTGGCCAATAGTCACGTGGAACTGCACCTGCAAGACACAAAAATACAGAATCAAAAAGGTCTGGATGTGTTCTGTAGGTCTGACCGCACCAATGCTTTAAGCTATCAAAGTTGCTAAATTGGGAAGCTGCAGGGAAGCTGTATTTGGCTGTCACATCATGCACGCACAGGTACACTTGTGATCAGGGACATCAAATTTATTGCAGTATCTGGCACCATTTTTCAGAGACAGGAAAATGAGAAGGCATTAAGAGATCTGGGTTTTCTCTGCGTTTCAAACAGGTTTTTGCAATTCAATTGAAACACCCAGTACAGTAGTATTGGACTTTACTCACACAACTCTTATCTATGCTGTGGATTTTTTGAGAAATGACACAAACATTCCACCTCTGGAAAGTATTCCAACTTGAGCAGTAAGTATCAGACAGCCAAGAACTTTTGGAAGCAGCAGCATTTGTTTCAAAGCTCTGCAAATGCAAATCCACTTGGAGGCAGCACCTTCTGATAAAAAACAATTTTTACTTACCAATTGCAATATGGTCAAGTATCGTTTCCACCACAGGTATTTCTGAAATTTAGGGCCACAGGCAGCTAATCCATAATACATGTACATAATGACATGAATAAATGCATTCATCTGAGCTCCAAAAAAAGCTGTCCAGGAACAGAAGGGAAGATTGTCATGTAATTTTGAAAAAAAGAAAGTCACAGAATCACAGAATGATTGGGGTTAAAAGGGACCTCTGCAGATCATCTAGTCCAACACCCCTGCCAGAGCAGGGCCACGTAGAGCAGGCTGCACAGGACAGCATCCAGGCAGGTTTTGAACATCTCCAAAGATGGAGACCCCAGTCTTTGTGGGCAGCTTGCGCTGGTGCTCTGACACCCGCACAGTAAAAAAGTTCCTCTCATGTTTAGGTGGAACTTCCTATATTCAAGCTTATGCCCATTGCCTCTTGTCCTGTCTTTTGCAGTATTATTTATGTGGCAGTAATTATTATAAAGCCCAGGATATGCCAGGGCCCCATCTTTGTAATATTCAGTAGTATAGTACAGACGTGATGGCCAGCATGTGCTGACACAAACAGCTGTTCATGCAATTATGTCACATCTTTCATAGAATTACTTATGCTTTCCATAAGATTTTTGTTGAACAGATGTAAATCACAGGTTACACATCAGTTACTGTAATGTAACTACAATTGTTCTGCTAAGGGATTATTAAAACCTGTATTTGACAATGTAAAGTATAAAGTACCAGGTTCTGAACCTACATCTTTCAAACAATTTAAATGCACCAGGTTCACATCTCAGTAAGAAGCCAAGAAACTCACATGGAAGTGTGATTCAATAGGCAAAAAAAAAAATCATACAAAGCATAACTTCCCTTGTGGTTATAAAGATGTTTGGGGGCACTGCCAAGTAAGTTTGTCTAAACTTCTCACCTTTAGTTTCCCGATTTATGACTTAAAATACCCATCATTCTTAAAAATATAAATGTTTAGCTTTTCCCAGAATGATCCATGCTGGAAAAAGACCACGGTTCTCATTTGCATTAAGATCCCTTTCCTCTGTCTAGATTAACAGCCATCTAGCAGAAACAAATTATACCTTGTTAAGGTATTCTTATACTGCCAGAGAGGCTCAAAAAGGCTCTAATGTATAAGATTAGGGCAATACAGACAATAGCTGCTGACATCCAACAGCTCAAATGCCCATGGGGTCTAAACCCAGTTAGATATAATAGGGTCTAGTTTATAATAGATCTGTTTATATAAGCAATGTGCCATCAACTATAAAATAGAAGAACATTTATGATAGAACAAATCTATCCACATTTATGCAGTAGCACTACATAAGTGCCAAAGAGCAACTGTTGCTTTTCCTTTTGCAAGGGCTAAAAAACTAGGAGGCAGTGCAAGGACATCAAAACTTGAAATAAATTTGGAAATAATTGCAAGCACTGTACTGAAAACTGCTGATATTAAACATGAGAAGTCTGAAAAGGCAACAAAGGAGAGGGTATTTTGAGATATCCATGTAATTCCCAAGTAAGCATACAGGTAAGCATCCAGTCTCCAATAAGCTTATTTTATGGGGGCAGTAGCCAATAAATATGATAATGAATTATAGACTTGTGTCATTATGAATAGATGTTAAAAGTCAATTGACAGATTTCTTGGCTCACCTCCACAGGAAGGTTTCAGAATTTTATGCATGCCTCTTTATAAAAAAAGAAAGAAACCCCCAAACTCAGATAGAATGGCAAAATAATGTCACTTCATTACATTTGCACACAGATTGTGGCCCATGATTAGGTTTTGCAGTTAGTTCTTTGTATCTGCAAAAACTCAAGTTATGCAAGACACGTTCATCTTTCCATTTCACCCAGAACAAGAATAATTTTGAAGACAGAACCTGAGGCTTGCAATTGATGCCCATGAACAAAAAAAGAATTTTGCAATTCATTAGATTATTGCCATGTTATCTTTTCCTCCCCCACATTTCCCACAGAGGAAGCCTGTGTGTATTAAAGCTACTGCACTGCTTCAGTGTTATTTAAACAGTTTTGAATATTATAACTTTACACCTATGAAAACTATTTTACATCCATCCCAAAAAGTAATAATTTTCCCTTATATCCTGTCAAGAAGGTACAGAAGGAAGGGAACTCACCTTGTCCACCTGCAACCCACTTAATACCAATCCACCACAAGGTGAACATGGTGAAATGGTGATAGACATGAAGGAAACTAATCTGGTTAAATTTCTTCCTCAGGATGAAGAATACTGTATCCAAATATTCAATTCCTTTAGAGACATAATACCACCATAAAGCAGCAGCTATCTGCAATGAAAAAAAGAGAATACAGAAGTTTTAAACAATTGCAAGATGAATGGAATGAAGTTCTCTCCATCTATCTGCTGCAAGAGAAGGATACCTCTTCCTTCCCCAAACTGGTAAATGTTGAGGTGGAGTCATCAGACATCTGACAGTATGAGAACAACAACAAAATTAATACTACATCTATGCTGGACATGGAAACATTATTCTGAGTCTACTGCTCACAAATCACAACTGTAAAAAAGAGCTAGCATAATTAAAAGCTTTGCTGTCTCCAAATGGTTTACCAGTTAGACACAGGGAGTTTATGTCCTTATTCTCTATCCTAAGCTTTGCAGAAGACTACCACAGGGCTTCCCTAATGAGGCAACACTTTGATGTGGTCAGAACAACAAGGCCGAAACATTATGATAACATGAAGAGGCAAAGGTTGAAACCTTATATAAAATTCTTTCAGTACCACAGGCATGAGTGGGAAGATTCCAAATCACTCTTACAAAGTAGGTGCAGTGCAGATTTCACATCCCTTAGGGCAATATTCCCCTCAGCTTCTTCTGACCTGCTCAGTACCCCTGTCTCTGGAAACCAGCTCCAGTAGCTCCATGCCATTCAGGGAATAAAGAAATAAGACCATGGGAGCAATGCAAACTGCAGAGGTATAACCCAGCTACCCAACAGGGCAGTGCTACACACCCCAAATTCTTTTTCTAATCCACCCATTACAATGGATCTTGCCCAAGATGCAATATGAATATGTCTTCCTGCTGAAACCAGGATTTGTATCAGGTAAAGCTCAGAAGCTCTGCGTAGGGTATGGGGATTGTGGGGACTCCCTTCCAAATCCCAAAGCATAGCAACACATCTAGTTCCTGGCATCATAAGTCATCTAGCTTGTTATACAAGGGTGGGACCAGGACATATCCCAGATGGTGACTCACATAGAGAACAAAAAAAAAAAAAAGTTTGGAAGTGGCACCACCAGCAAGGAGAGCAGGCAGTGTCACAACACATGTTATTTGTAAGAAGTTCACCTCATCTTTCAGGACTCATCTGATGGCAAATCAGAATTACTTACCTTAACATAGTGTGAAAAAACCCCACCACCCCCTCAGTCCCCAGGGGAGAGAGAAGAGAAAAAGCTAAGATAGCAATAGCTTCCCTTCCCAAATACACACATATTGTTAGGCAAGTGAAAGAAAGGGGAATCAGGATAAAAGAGCAGTACAGAGCAGTGCCACAGCCCTGCATGGCGTTTTCACCCACCTCTCCAAACAGGAGGGGAAGGAACACATTTCTCAGAGTAATCTTGTCACAGCCATAATTGGACTGGTGAATGTTTTAGGAGAGAATACTGCAGAAGCAGAAACACAGCACAGGAGCAGAAGAGTGCTGCAGATCTGCATTGCAGACTCTGCAGTTTCCCAAAGAGACTGCGCAACGCACTGTTGCCAAACTGCAGAGTTCTATGTACCCACTAATGCACACCCTTCTCACTCACTGGACATCATTTTGCCTACTTCAGGTCTCAAGAAGAGGAAGCAGATGTTGTCAGTTTTGTACAAAAAGATACTAGTATCTGTCAAAGTTGGAGAGGCTTAATGGCAAAAGTGATTCCCACAGATCTTGGGGTTCCCAGATACACAGGGAAGCTGCAAGAACCATCAATATATATATATACATTGCTCAATCTTCATTATAGTTCTGCCTCTGGGACAGGTAGTCAGGTGTTTAATAACACCCACATCAAGGCATTGTCTCACACCCGTGGATTAGCATAACAGTCCAACATCTTTTACAGATCTTTGCTAAAGCTGCATCTCTTAAATAAATTAAGACAAGCATCTTTTCATCTCCTGAGTTAACAATAAACTCTGGATAGTATCCATAAAACAAGAAGCCAGCACAATACTGAAGCTCTGTGGAGCTCCTTCCTTCTGAGAAACTTTTAAAGCATCAATAGGTCAGTTACAAGCAAAAAGCCATTAAAAAAAAGCTGACATGCATAAGCACGTTAAATAAGCAGTAGAGCTTATTTTGTTAAATAACAGTAAGCCAAATAACTGATTTATTGTATGGCAACAGCACAACATTCAGTGAAGAAAAATACAAGATACCCTTATGCTTTATGCCACAAAGGCCACAGGTTCACTATATGCTCCTTGGATAAGACATTTAGCACACCTCATTCCTCTTGCTTTGGATTCCACCTGCCTTGCACAGAAAGCAATTACAGCCCGTGGATAAAAAGGTCAGCTGAACTTTTGATCAAAATGCTTCTTATCACTGAAGACCAAAAGCATCCTCCATTTTTGTGCAAGATTATACCTGCTAATATTGTGTTCCTGGAGATTTATTATTGTCTTTTCTGCCTGACAGTTCTTGTGCTCTCTTCTTAGAAAATTTTACTACTGTTTATTCTCAAAACTCACAGGTTTCACGTACTGATGATTATTTCAGCACTCCCAATGACTTATGCAGAGGCTTTGATCATTAACTTACAGATGCAGGAAAAAAATGAAACAGATGTTAAGTCATTTGCCCAAGGCCACGCATGCAATCAGTGACAGAGGGCAGAAATAGAATAGAACAATACACTGATACATAAGCTGTGTTAGGACTGGATGGCTACTATTAAACGTCTTCTGCAAGGCATCAGAAGTTAGGACCTAACCTATAGCCTTTCTTTGGACACAGCATGAAAGAAAGATTTAGCTTAGAAGAAAATGCACATTAAAAAGGCATTTTCCTGAAATTAATAATATTTGTCACAACCATACCTTTTCTGGCAATTGTCATATGCACCAATTTAAGTCTTTTAAAACACCAGATGGCACAGAAAGATTACATTACAGCCTAGGATTAAGGGGGTCAATAAGAGGTCCAATCCCATAACCTCTGCCTGCTGCAGCGTTTTTGAACAGTGGGCTGTTTTAACATGGGACTCCATTCCTGAACACTCCTTCCTCATTTCAGGTTGGAGGCAGTTATCCATTAAGGGGTTTGAAGGGACAGGTGCTTCTTAGCAGGTAACAGTAACATGAAAAGTTAAAGTGGCTTTTAAAGAGAATGCTTTTCCCCACTTCAGTCGTAGGACTTTGTTTACAGGACCATGATGTTTATTTTGTCAAGTTCCCTTTTCACAAAATTATGAAATAAGTATAGTAACAATTTACTTTAAAAGAGGAAACCACTCAAACTCTAGACAAACAATGCAGATTACAATTACAGTACAGAAGACAACAATGTTGTATGTCAGCAAAGCAAGTGGACCACTATGGAGTGAGATATCCAGTATTGGACGGAATTCGCTGCACTAACGAGATGGTTTACTAGACCCTGACAATTTGCATCTACCCACTGATCCTAATAGCTCAGCTTTATGTTTACAATCAGCACACTCAAAACTAGGAGCCAAGTAATTCACACAGCCCCAGAATCTTAATTCTCATCTTTCCAGAAATGCTAAAAAAAGTAGATGAACCTTAACCTAGGAAACAAGGACAGACAAATGTAAGCAGAAGGGGTGACTACTCACAGACACTAATGTGCCTTAAATTAGTATTAGGAAACTGTTCACTTCAAATACTTGAGCTTCCAAAGGAGTAGTAGAATGTATTGATTTAACACCTCAGCCCTTGGCATTTATTGTTTTGACTCCTAAACTATAACAAAAAAAAATTCTTCCAAGATGCAGGTGCAGCTCCTTTAAAATACCTCACTGGGGATTCCTTCCCTTTTTTCTTAATTCTCTACTGTGAACCTTTTTAAAAGCAAACAAAACCAACCAACCAAATTCTAAAACACATTCCTCAACTTCCTGCTGGCAATCAGTAAAGTGGCTAAGTCCTTTAGAAAGGACCTTATATCTGCAACTGTGGAATCTAACTTCCATCTGGACTTGCTCTAGCTGTTCACTGCCTCTTCTAGGCCAACAGCCAAGGACACCTGGATGAGATTAACAGGTGTAGGAAGGTTCAAAACAGTAAGTAGGAGGTCCAACTTGTTCATTCTGTGTGTAAACCACCTACAGAATTGTCAGTGAAATCCAGAAGCTTAATGAAGTTCACAAAGACAATTTCATGGAAGAATATCGCCTTAAAACTAGCAAAACAATGAGGCAGAGCATGGTACACCGTAGAGCAGGCCAGAAATGTATGCTGGACTCTTTAGTTAGAAAGAGTCCACTTGTGGAAAGTGTGCTTTTATACTTGAAACATATTTGCCTAAATTGAGCATTCATTCAAAAGAGCTAAGAACTACTGGATAATGATCAAGATAAGGGTCTTGATTGATAACGTACTATAGAGTTGCTGCAACAACTTGAGAGAACACAATTTTCCCTGCTCCCTCAACTATCCTGGTTGTAAAATTAACATGTTACAAATCAAAAAACTATTTCTAAAAGTTTATGCAAATCCATAAGTTTGCAAAAATACATACAAAGTCAGGAAATCTAAAGAGTAGATACTGTTAGAGCAATCTTCTGGGCATATCATAAGCAATAAATAGATTGCTCAGGTCATTTTGCCTTTGTTTCATTGTATAATAAAGCTCTGTCATAATGACCAAAACAGAAGATAATTCTTTTCAGCAGGTCTGACCCCTGCACAGACTCCCACAAACAAGTGCACCTAAAAGTGAGGCTATGAAAAAGAATTTTTTCATACTAGAACTCATTACCTCTTGTATTTAGCTAGTATAAAATGTTCTTCAATATATGCCATACCAGTCCTCAGTGTCATCCAGCTGAGTTCAAGGGCATTCTGTTTTGCTTATCTACTAAAAAACAACAGTGAAGCATTTGTTGTACTTCACTAGATTCTGTTTTTAAACAAAATTATTAACAGAAGTATTCTAGTGACTGAAACAGTGAGTGCAGAGTATTGGCAAAGGTGAAAGATGGGTGACTACCACAAAGCCAATTAAAAAAAGAATCTGCACACAGAGTTGTTCTGTAATATCCGCCCTATCCATGAGGAGTAAGCCTCAAACCTATCCTGCTCTCTACCACCCCTACCACATGTACCAGCTTCTAAGTAATGCTACCCACAAACAGTCACCCTGTAGACAGGCATTTTTCTAAGTGTATTATAAATATTAAATGTGTTTAGACTCTAACACACTTTCATTACATTTTCAGGAACACATTTTAATCTGTAGATGAAACTTGCAAGAACAGCTGAGAGATTCTCAAGTGTCAGCTCTGCTGGAAGATAAGGTTTAGTACCTGAGATAATTTCTCTAATAGTGTTGGTTAACAGGCATCTGCACTTTGATTTTAATTTGAATGCTTTCCAAAAAATACACGTTTGAAATCTTCTGCAATTAAATGTACTGATAATGCATTTGCCAAAAGCCAGCAAAACGTAGGTAAAGGAGACAAAGAGTTGCCTCACAAGTATGAGTAAAGTACAGCCACAGTATATGCTGACAAATCTTACTTACTTTGATCTAGCTAGAACACTACACCTTTACAGTGGTTATCCTGGCATCATACTTCAGCAATGTGTAGGAACTAGAGTATGTATACACAGTTTGTCCTGGTTTGTATAGTTGCAGATGAAGCCAAGCATGGTATCTTTAAGGCTGCCCTTACTTGTAGCAGTCAGATGACAGTTACTGCAAATACACTGATGCACTTTGATTAAGCTGCTATGAGCAGTGTAGTTAAACCTGAAGTGGTCTGTGAGAATGTAACAGGATATAGTCATGTCTGACAGCAGAACTTTGGAACTGTTTTCAGACAAGACTAACACTGCCATGTAGTGCTACATATTTCATACACTCATTTACAAATACATAAAAAGAAATACTCACCCTAACTTCATAAACATTATCTGAATAGTCCACAGTCTGGCAGACGTAACTGTACCCTCGAGCTCTCGATGACAAAAAGAGCTGAAAATAAAATCATAGATGAGGGGAAAGTTGCTACATAAAACATGTTCATAGCTGTTATTAAAAAAATTTCTTGATGCAAGCTTACCTAAACAGAAATATTTAAAATATCTTTCAACCCTGACAATACTATTAAGGAAAGCCAATATTTAGTTCTAACAAACTGTTGTTAAACAGGATCTATTTTTGTCTTGTAAATTACCAAGTACTCATTTTTCCCTGCATGTATGTGCCCATATAATTAGAGCCCTGTACAAATTAGTAATGATTCCAGTATGACCTTAAGTTATTCAAACATGCATTTTCCCTCTGACAGCTCTAGCTTCAGAGACTGAAAACACCTAACTGTGACAGAAACACTATTCCTCTGATGGATTAGAGAAAACTCTCTCCAATAGACAGAGATTAGATAATTTTGATCTACTATTCTTAAAGAGGATACCAATCAAAATCCAGGAAAAAAAACCAAACCAAGCCAAAGCTGAGCACCCATAAAACGTACTGAGAGAAACTGGATGAAGAAACATTCCCCATTTTGTGCCAAAAGAAATGGCCTAAAGCACATGAAGTGCTCCTGTAGGGCCACAACAAATAAAACATGTTGCAATAACCTTAACAGAAGATGAACTTGACGTTTGAGCAAGTTCCCATTGAAATGAACACTTGCCTAGAGCTGTACAGGATTCAAGTAATAGCTGTAAGTTTGACATTCATAAATGTTATGATCCAAGATTATTTAAAACTAGGTAATCCCACCCTGTTAAGGATCAAAAGAGACAGCAGTCGAGCAGACATGACCTGTAAATTATGAGCTGTAAAGAAGGGTGATACAAAAGGATTAAAAAACCAAACCAAAACATGAGTAGGCACTGACTAGGCTTACAGCTAACCTGACTTCCATCTCATTTAGACTGAACTCAAGTTGACTTGGGAATCTCAATTTGCACAAAGCACTAGCAGTGCAGACAGATACAGAGACAACTGTTATCCAGATAAAACCAACATACAAAACCTTGTGAAAACCTGGACTTGTTCTGCTGCACATGTCTCTTTAGGAGGGAAGTAAAAGAACTGTCCACAGAAACAATCCTAAAACTACTTCTGCATCATCTGAGTCCATTTACAAACTGCAGTGAAACCATTAGTCTCCGGTGTGGTCCCACAAAGCCACAAGCACATTTTATGATATCAGAAAAGAGCAGAGAACATTTTAGTCTGCACTGTTACAAAATCTAACCAATCTCTGTTAGGTAATTTGACCAAGATTCAACCTACTAGGTAATTTGACCAAGATTCACTTGGCAAAAGGCAAGGAATTCCCTTCACCAGACTGCCTCAATATAGAATAAAAGATTCAAGATTTTGTGGCAAAACGGGCTATGTGACTGGGATTCTGCATGTTCTAAGCAAAACTTGCTCCTAATTTGAATCTGGGAGTCTTGAACTACACAACGTAGTGATGCTTTATGGACTTACCATTTTAATGTAAGTTATCACAGATGAACAACACAGCTTGCTATCAGGATGGTTATTTAAAAACCATCTAAAGGCATTTCTGTTCTCAGCAATACCTAGAAACTTTAAAGCCATTCACAAAATACAAACTATCGTTTCATCCATAACAATTACACTACCCATGTAAATTACAACAGCATCACAATGCTATTGTAAACCTGACATAGATTGAAGCAGAAGTTGCCTGGTTAATGGGAACAATTGAAACTTGAAACCCTTCCTCCTATCAGTCTCTCAGATCAAGAGAAGACAGTTCCTGTAAAAGTATCCTTAGCCTTAACATCCACTGAATAACAACCTACCATTTGAAACAGCAGGAAACTAGAACTTCTGTCTGTGTCTAAAGTTATGAGCTTTCAGCCAATGAGGAGCAAATGCATGTTTGCAGTCCCATTAATTTTTATGTTAATTTAGCCATTGGGAAATGCTATGCAAACACATCCTATAGGCAACACAGGTTTGAAAATTAATTGACCACAAGTCTGGTATAATTCAGCTAAGGATAAACCAAACCAATGAAAATGAATAAGTGAAAGAGACAAACATGGCAAAACCACTGCCGAATTCACTTCAGAGGACTTTCAGTTTTAACCTGCCAAGATGATTTGATTTCATCCATTTCCAAAACTACCTTGGAGTGTCAGCATTAAATTCTGTTGTATCTGTATGCAGTACTTTATTACTTGGATGAATAGTGCAAGGAAACAATTTAGACAAAATGACTGAGGTGCAATGACTATATTTTTACTGAATAATGTCTTAAAGACTGAAATAAATTAACAATTTTATTATAGAAGCTCTGTGGAATGATCAATATGTAGAGCATTATCAGGTATGCCATGCTTCCCTGGCAGAAGTACAGAACAGACCAGGCAGAAAAAGAGTTCTGCAATGCTGTAATTTTAACTGGTCTGTTTCACTTGCTTACTTCTGGAAACAGATTTTGCGAATTCATGACCTGAGATCTTCCAGGAAGAAGACTCTCCATCCACACGAGCAAAGTCACAGCAGTATAAACTGCTCCTTAGCATCAGCTATATCCTGGGCAGCTATCCTTGAATAATAGTTACCAAACTGTTAAAGTAATCCCACTCAGCTATTGCTTAAGAGCTGATATACTGCATTGTTACTAGTCACTTCCTCTGCACAGAAAACACAACAAAGCAAAAATGCAGCAATGCTGAAATTTATTAATGTTAACACACTGAGAACAGTGCAAACCAAATATTAGAAGACTGTATCCTTTTCTTTTTATTTAAATATATAGTTCACTTGATTTTTATTCTTATTCTAGAAGACAAGTTTCAGACAAGACACTTTTCCTCATTACAGACAACGGACATCTGAATTTCTAAAATTGATAAACACACTGAAGGCACCAAACAGCTCAATTTCTAACAAGACTCGTTTAGGATTATTAAAAATAAAATACATTAAAAGTGTTAAATCTCTATGGATTTTAGTTAGTATGTCAAATATGAAGTTAAGAAGAACTTGGAATAGCTAGTACACAAATTGTCTCCTACAGATTGATTTAGTGCACTTATTTTCAAACGTAAACCATACCTAGCTACAGAAATCAAAGGCAAACTCAGCTTTAAAAGTCTGTGCAAAACATTCACCCTCAAAAGACATCATGAATATGTGAGATTATGTTCATTTTGTAATCTGTAGATGCTTAAATAGGAATCCCCTCTTGCAAGAGGGCATACACACCTCTTTGAAAATGAAGAAGTTGAGTAGAACCATTCCAAAGTTGTAAACAACCAACAGGAAGCGTAACTGGAAGGGCTCTCTTGTCTTCATCCATTTGGGGCCCAGCCAGACAGTGAGGAGATAAATAGTGCTTATAGTCAGTGTTGGAAACGGAGACTGCATCAAGGGCCAATCATCAACACGTTTGTCTGGAGGGAGTAGAGAAAACAGAGTCAACAAGGTCTGAACACAATATATTCCATCACTTTCAGCATTGCATTTGTAAAGTATTATTCTGTCCTGGAATAGCTGCATCAGATAATAGAAGCACAAAACACTCATTCTTTGTGGGAAGAAAATAGCTTTAAAAAACACCCACCCTTTCACATTACCTCGCACAGAGATTCACTATGACATTTAAGTTCTATTGTCCAGTTCTACAGTTCAAAACAACAAGGTAAATAGAATCATGTGAGCCCAAACCCAACCCACCAGTCCCTCCCAAAACAATTTTGCTTATGATGAACAGTGACTGCAGTGGCAATATAACAAAATATTCCATACCACAGCAAATGAAAGAGACACAAATTTGTTAAAATACTGATAAAATTAATAGCTTTCATTAGTTTAAGATTAGGCACTAGGAAGCTTCCAATTAATTTTATACAGGTTGTATAATGTTAACCAAGTATCTTTGCTATTTGATGTAGATCAGTCTCACGTTTCAGAGAGAATACTAATGTTACTGCAAAACAACTAAATAAAAGAGTTCAAAGGGATGGTTCTAGTTAGAGTAACCTGTGCTGCCACGTGGGAGACAAAGGTTTTATTTACAGTCTCCTCCTGTCACTGACAGGATCCAGCGTTCTACCTACACTAGAGCCCAGAATATACTATATTAAGTTCTGGATCTGCATTGAAAAAGCACTCCTAGCCTGATGAAGCAGTGACATCTAGGATTAGAAGATGGCTTTGCTATGGAGGAGGGAAGGGAAAGACTCCAGTAACACCTTCTTATGCAGTGTTCCCCCATACCTTTCCCCCCTTCATGGAAGGCTAAGCTCTAGTTACAGCAAGAGATAAAAGCCAACTATTCTGTAACTATCAATACCAGTAACCAGATTATTTTTCAGATGCTTAGACCAGTTGGAGTTCAGATAGAAATCACATCACAGGGCTCCTTGGGAAGCTCAGGCATTTAAAACGCCCACCTTCAGGCATTTGAGGGCAAACTCAAATAGCAATGCAGTTGCCTACAAACTTACCTAGAGGAACAAGTTTCTTTGGGAGAACTGTTTTTCTTTACAGTAACCCAAAGACAGTGAAAAAAACCCTCCTCTATGCCATAAATTAATTCCTGATCCCAGGCATACTTACAGGTAAATTGGAAAACCGTTATCTACCAAATGAGGAACTCTGATGCAATGAGTAAAGTACTGAGCAGCACTGCCATTAGACCTCCTCCACTTTCATATTCCTTGGTTGCCCTTATGATCACAAATTATAACTTCATTTTAGGAACAGATTTCATGAGGCCCTCTATTTCTAATAAGCAAAACATACTGTGTTCTACAGGAAGGTGGTGTGAATGGCACTGACTCTTGCTGACACAGCCAGAATGATGGGAGCCAGCCTTGCAACTGCACCTACCATCAGAAGCCAAGGGCAAGACAGGGCAAGGATGCAGGGAGGAGTGGCAAAAAATTCAGAGACTATAGAAATGCAGGCAATGAAAGAGAACTGAGGTGAGACAAGACAGTTACCTCTTACTTTTCACTAATTCCCTGAACAGACACTTCTGTTACAATATAATGTACTCTCTGTAAAACATGACAAATGTTTTATAGTACACTACAGTGTCTCAGGATGTAAAGGAACAGCTCTGTTTTCCAGACCTTTCTGAATGCTACCTTCTAAAGCTGAAATCACATTACTGCATTGCAATTATTACACTGCTATCTCACTTAGACTTTATTTTCTGCTGGCTTTAGCAATTACCAATCTGGATTTAAAAACAGAAGATAACAGCATTTAAAATATGAGATATGGAGAATCTAACAATCCACCCGATAGGAAAGGGGAAAGACTTACCTCCACCAAAGAAAAAGATAGGTGCCACTTCTTAATTAAGAGACAGTTCTGGGTACAGCCAGTGCATGACATGCTTTAATCAAATTTGCATCTCACTTCAGACACTGTAGCATGCAGAGTTAAGAGCAGGCAAGGCAAAAGACCCAGTTGCTTTTCCAGCCTTCTTGCACTAAGCAATATAAAGAGGCAAGGACTTACTAGGGACCCTGTTTTCTATTTTCTAGCCCAGTGTTTCATGGCATCCTGAACGCTGAAGTGACAATGTAAAAAAATGCGGAAAAGGAAGAAGATCCGGTACTTAAGTGGGAGCTGGATGTTACCACCCACTGCTGAAAAAAGGAAACCATGACCTATCCCAGAGTTCTTTTTGTGGCAGGAGACAAAGATTACTAGAGGGAAGAATGAGGATTCACTACAGGGTGAAAGGGAAGACAGAGGGAAAAATTTTATGAAAGCCCAGATGCAAGCGAGCTTTATCTCATGCCTCATCAGCACTGTAAACAGTTCTTCCACCTACTTTCCACAAATACCACAAATTGAAGAACTTCACTAGAAAAAAACAAGGGATATATTTAATTAACTCTGACAACATAAAAGCACATGGACAGCTGCATTACACTTCCATAGCCAGATGACGGTTCCAGCCTGTTACTTTGCACAGGGTTTCTGGATAGTGAGCCACCACATCGCAGAGACGTGTCTCAAGTGACTTGCAAGAAAGGCACAGCTTACTGATACAGACCACATAGCACATTGCAGGGGAATCGGATTGGAATTTTAGGGGTCTGACCTCTCCTAGGATAATTAAGTACACTTTGAACATAAAATGCATGTATGAGAGGGAATACAATAGATGATTCAGTTCTGGAGTGCATCCTGGCCAAAACAGAAACATACCACAAATCAAAAGTTTAGAACAGTAGGGTTTAGAATAAACAAGAACAACAGCTTATATTACTTGAGGCATTTAGGATACACTACATATGATTATTTTTACTAAGAAATTGGCATCAGGAAACATGCTACTTTCCATCCCACAACCTGCTAGATTTAGAAACCTGTTGGTCACAAGATCTCTCCTGGATAACTCAAGGTAAATTTTTCAGTTTTAAATAAGTTCCATGGACCATTCTTGTTGCACAGGAAGTGCTATAAAACCAATTTCATTTCACTTTACCACACAAGCCTGCTTGTCTGTGTTCTAGACAGAACAGTTGCATGCAGACCCTTGTTCCAAACTTCTTTTCAGACACTCTCCAACCAAGACAAATTTACTCTCTTAAGTCACCTGCTTAAAGCAACAAACTTCCCCCTACACTACTCCTACACCCTCCTCCCTCCCACCCCTCACTGTTTTAGCAGAATCAGCATAGTTTTCGTCCTCCTTAGTAGCTAGTGCTGATGGCCACAAGTGATTTCTGCAAATTACAGAGAACTGTGATAGCTTAAGGGCACATACAAGTGTATCAAATCCTGCAATACTTCACACGCACCAGGTACATCCCTACCTGAAAGATGAAATAAGCTTGAAATAAAAAAGGCCAGCTCCCTGAATTAAAAAATCCCTCCAACTGCTTTGAAGGAAAATGACCAATGCCTTTACCTGATTAGAATTGACAGAGACTGACTGAATCTTTCAGGGGATTAATGCGTTTGTCTTTCAAATCCTAAGACCCAGATTCTAATTTGATCACAAATAAAATGTCTGTTGTGATGGCACAGACTCCATGTAGTACAGTGCTTTTTGTAAGGTGGGAGAAGTTTTAGAACATTTAAAGTTGACTCAATTATAAAAGTGAATCCAGAGCAGAATAAGACATCTGCTAACATTCTCCTAATAGAAAATTACTGTTACATAAGGAAATAATATGAAGTATTTATATACACAAGGTTTTTCTGTCATTTTGTGTATATACTTTTTAAAGTCTCACATTCCAAAGACAAGAAATATAAAAAATATTTTTTAAAAATATTGAAATTGCTCTGAGATACCTAACCTTACAGGATTTGATTCTTTACATGGGGCAATTAACAGGAACTACAGTCATAAAACCCTCTGATTTCTTCCTCCAAAGCAAGAACAAGAGCAAGACCAGTGAAAAAGACTGAATATCCTACCTGGTGATGCCCAAAGAGGACATAATTAACATGTATGGAAACATGGAAAGCAAATGAAGATCAGTTTCAATAAGGCTGGACTAACGGTGATCTAGAGCGAAAAATCACAAGAAGCTTCTGTGAAACATACTGTATTAATATGAAAAAGCTTCTGTGAAATGTGGTTCATTGTTTCCTTTACAGTAGAGAGGATCTCTGATAGTTATATCTCCTGCATATTACTGAGCCTACTTTTTTTTCTTTCCTTAAGTAGCACAAAAATATATTTTTAAAAATATGCAAGCAAAGGCATAGCACAGTTGCTCGTATGTTCATCAGCAGAAATCCTGAAAAAATACAACAGTGACTATGTCTGCTTTCAGTATTAGGTTTGGAGAAAATATTATGTACCTAAAATACCTGACTTTTCAAATGATATGCATTCATTTTAGCTTCAAAAATCAGTACTTCCTAAATCTTCATTTTCACTTTAACAACATAAGTATTCCTTAGCTATAAGGTCGCTACTCACTAATTTATCTGGAGCGCCTTTCGAAGTTATTAATAGCTATTGATACTATTCTCAGCGCAAAGACACTTACAGTGCCAATCCAGCACATCCATCTGTCCAATCACATTTCTAAAGACACTGCAGAAATGATGGCGACTGTTTAAAAGTGGCTCTCAACAGCGAGAGATCTCTGCAGGTTATGCTGTTTATTTAACCAGAAGTCCAGACCCAAAGCCCAATCTCCAGTTTAAGAAAGATTTCCTTAAACAAGTGAAATTATTCATTAATTCCACAATATAGGGAAGGCAAATCAGTATTACCTAATTGTTGTTCTATGAACCACACCGTTCTAACTATATAAGATTTCACACATCTTATTAGCTCCACTAGCAGTATAATTAAAGGATGATGAAAAATGAAAAGACCTAAGAAAATACCTAAGAAACCTAACTTCATGCATCTTAAAATGTTTATAAAGCTTTCACATTAAATGCCTTTGTAGTATCTCCCCCTTTTTCTTTAGGGTTACAGATTAATGGTCTGTACAACACACTTCTCTGTGTTTGTATTAGAAATAATGGCTCAGTCCTGTAAATATTTACAAGTGAATATAAGGTTTGTTGTGGCTATCCAACGACTGCAGGCTGGCTCAGTTGAAAGTAAACTACAATAACCACCTATGTTAGACCCTAGGCTTTTAAACTAATTGTAGCAATGTGATAGAATCAGTTCAAAGTATATTTACAGTTATCAGTTTGTGAGAAAGCTCAGTCTTTGACCAACTCAAACCTCAGAACATAGAAGTGAAACAACAGCTAAAGCTATGACTTTAGCCTTTTAAACAGTTCATGACCAGCTACACAGGCTGCACAACTTTAGAGAAGTACCATTGCAGAGCCAATACTGTAAGGATTAAATCCAAACTTATGTGGCTTCTCCAAAGTTGAATTTTACGGCCCAAAATGAATGATTCTTTTAAAGGTCTCTAGCGCTTACATTGTCTGTTTTATATTGATTATTCATTGCACATATTGCACTCTAATCCTCAATTATCTCAGTTTATCAAGTTTGTTTATGATAAATCCTATGATAGAAGATTGAAGCTAGTCTATGAGCTAAAATAACATGCCTATTGCCTCACTCCTGTTTCAATTAGGAAAAACAAAGGTCTATGTCCTAAGAGGGACTGCGCAGACTGATTGCTACGGGAAAGCAAAAGAATTGGGAC
>VZTU01005582.1:25413-36540 GCA_013400835.1 Zapornia atra | reverse complement strand
ACAAGGAATGTCCAGCTTTTGCTTCTTTCTCACCTTTATCTCACCTGCCATACTTTGCAACGTCTTCAGTCTTCTAGCACTTGCAGGTCCATCTAAGGAGTCTGACAGGGTCAAAGACACCTGTATCTAACTCAGGAACACTGTAATCTCGTATAACATACAAACCCAAGTCCATGAAACATCCCTTAATGCATATTTTAGCTAAGATATCTTCCTTAGAAGACTTTCCTACTTTACTACAGGATGTCTCTTTCAGAGGCAGAGAACATATAACAGCTTGCTGTAAAGACCTGCTGCATAAATTTCCTTCCCAAATCCAAAGGAATTAGGATTAACCTTTAACCAGTTTTTGATACTCTTCTTTGTTAGACTGAAGATCTGTCTTTTATATTGCCCTTCTCCCCCTCATTTGGGTAGTTCTAAGCAGCTATCAAGTCACTCACTAACTGCTTTAAAAAAAAAATTAAAAATTAAAGAAACACCTTATTTCATTCACCTGAAAGTGTATTTTCCAATACTTTATTCATCAGCCTCGCACCAGTTTCACATGGAAAAATTAACTATACTAATCAAGCCCCTACTGCTTTCCCTCACAGGAGAATTCTTGCATTATCACAGCAACATCATAGCATCGGTGACAACTACGATTGGCAAGAAAAACAGTTATGTTACTAGAGCTAAGGGTGATACACACACAATTCTATTTGGATAAAAGTTCCTGGAACCTGGCAGGAAAAAGCAAATCAGCAGACCTGATTTAAGTAATTTTTTAAAAGTAAAGTACAGAGAAAACATGATTACTTTGATCCTCGAGAATGAACAGAAATCTCCAAGTTAAGAATTTGTTTATCTTCAAGCTTTATCTAGCCAAGAACAAACTAATTTGTTTGGGCTGCGAACAAGAGACATCAAAATTTTATGGCAAAGCATCGCGGTTCTACAAACTATGAAACATCAAGCTAAAATGCAAGAACAAAAATNATAACCGGCTGTGGCTTTGTTTTACACTTCGCGGCTTTTTAATTGACTGTTTATTCCTCTTCAAAGCTATATTCAGCAACATAAAATCAAAATACCACATAGCTAAGAAGAACATCTCCTGCAGCTAATAAACACCTGTGTAATATGCGTTTCATAAACTCTCATTAAAGCAACAGGAACACCTAATCCAAATTTATTGTTAAAATGTCAGTTGTCTTTTAACCAGCATTCCTGTTACCCTAACTAGCATTCCAGTCTTCTTGGGACTCACATCATTCAGTCACTAATGCCATATTGTCTTCATGCCTGTACACAGCAACTGCAGGACACACTTGTTTGAAGCCAAGAATAATAATGGAATTATTATCAAGTTCAGGAGCCATATCACTTCACCATGAAGTCTTGGATGTTTAGGTCTAAGAGACTGCCTTGTTCAGATTATTTTTGATTTACCTCCTCTGCTGATTATGTTTATATGTGAGGACAGTGCAAACAGTCTGCTTCAAGGAGTAATCAAAATATAATCCTCACTGAAGCTTACACAAGATTTGCAAGATAGTAAGCCCTTGAACACATAGCATTCTTCTGTTTGACAAACCTTACTTTTCCAAATATCATAAAAGCAAGATGCATTCCCAGTGCAGCGATACCTGCATGCCTCTTCTTAAATGTCACAAGTTACAGAGCAAACAGGTGAAGAAAACAGATAAAAAACCCAAATGAAAAACTCAGCAAACCCATGGGATGCGATTGTATGAACTAGCTGCCTAAGTCTATGATCCAGCCCATGTCTGTGTATTTCTAAAGAAATAAAAGCACTACATAAACCACACTTTATCAAGCTTTCCTTCTACAGCATTTTCTTTATTGAAACTTTTCTTTAGATTTCTCTGGTCTTAGCCAAAATTGTATTTCTGAGAGCTCAGACTGGAGAGGTCACAACTTCACACTAAAGTGGTGGGTTTTGGTACTATGAAAACAGCTGTAGGGGTATCAGTAAGCAGTAATGCCAACACAGGATTTATGCACGTTCAATGTTGCAGTAACAGGTCAGACCATCGGCCCATCTAGTATGATCCAGGGGTTTATAACATCAAAAGAGATGATAACACAATAAACCTTCTCCACAGACAGATTTATTTTTTTTTATTAGATTCCCTCAGTTAAAAGCTAACATCCTGGAAAAACGTGAAGGATTATTAATAACAGTTCAATACTAACTCTGCAAGGCCTTACCTATTGTAAAGAGTCATGTTACATACTCAGCATACATCGGACAGTAAGTTCAGCAACAATGTGTGTCTTGCTAAAGTGCAGACACAGCAGGAGGATACTGATGCTTAATCATGCAGCAAATACTGCTGTTCTTGTGACACAAAATGATTTGGGATTGCATGTGAACATTTAGAGACTCGTAGTTGCAGTGACTGAACATGCATGAAAACCAGCAATGCCAAGTGAAATCTACCTAAAAATAATACCAGAAAGCTTCCAGAGACTATTTACTGGAAGCTGCACATTTCTCCTTGATAAATTACCTGGTTTTTCTGTTTCCTCATGTTTTCAGCATGAAGATGCTGCACATCAATTTGGTTTTATAGAAGGATGGATGAGGTGGGAATTCTGTTTTCAGTAAAAGCTACAAAAGGAGTTGTTGAAACGTGCTAGCTCTTATCTCAGTTGTTTCTGAACAAAGTTTAGAGTTGTGAGGCACACTAGGTCTTCTGTTAGCCTAACACAACTGA
The DNA here is from genome assembly GCA_013400835.1 of Zapornia atra. Taxonomy (NCBI): domain Eukaryota; kingdom Metazoa; phylum Chordata; class Aves; order Gruiformes; family Rallidae; genus Zapornia; species Zapornia atra. The sequence goes on along the minus strand of VZTU01005582.1, from coordinate 33,814 downwards.
GTCATTCAAAACCTCCAAAGATAAATAACACTGCAATATGGTTACAACTTACTTCCTCAAGGAGCCTTTAACATCAGCAAAAAGTGACAGCTCAAGAGAGGGGGAACAACCCCAAAAACAAGAAAGAGGCTAATTTTGAAATGTTCATTTTCAAAACACGAACTGAATGAGAACATGTTCTTACACGCAAAGATGACCAGAACACTCAGGGTCTGAATCTTTCCCTAAGTATACAGTAGCAAAATCATCCCCTTGGCTGCTACATAGTGTCATACCCAAATGACTGCTACAACTGAGATTCCTCGCTCCTACAGTACCTTACCTTTCTGCTAAAGGTATGGCCACCAAACTAAGCCCAAACTCAGAAAAGATGGTTATGAGGTCTCCTATTTACAGATCAGCTACTCAATTTAGTACCTGTATTTCTTTTTTTTTTTTGCCCTTTAGAGTATCTTAAACCATTAAAAAGAGGGTTACACTGATGCTCTAGGAATAGAAGCATGCAAAATTTGTCTAGAGGGGTAAGATTTACTGGCTTAACAGAGAAAATCAGAGACAAGGGTTGTAAATTCCCTTATTCCAGCAACACCGTGACCATTTAGAAAGCAGTAAGCAAATATCAGATACTGTTTCTAACTACCAGAAGGGAAACAAGGAGAGGATATCTATAAGCTGATAAAAAAAGAAAAAAAAAATAATAGAACACCACCATGGTTAAGCAAACTGAAACATAACATATACAAGAGCTGGAAGAAGATACTTTTGAGATATTGTGAAAAAGAAATAAGAGCAATTGGAAAAAAAATGGAAACAACTCAAATAGTCAAGAGCCCACAATTATTGTGAAACAAAGAAGTACGTGTGGGAGGTGGATGGATGGAGTGAAATTAGGGAAGAATCCCATGGTTCCAGCAGAGACAATGACACAGAGAGAGAGGGAGAACACTTTGAGGAGGAGTTAAGGATCAAACCACTGAAATTATTCAGGTATATAAAGAAAGGAGTTGAGTTGCAGGCATGTGAGTTAATCTGACAACCAAGAGGAGCTAATGCTCACAGGCATGCTATTACCTTGCATCAAATGCAAGCCAAACAGAGGTAGCTTATTTCCTCTCACCTTCCATGAAAGAAAGGTAAACTAGCTCATGTTTATCTTGAGATCCAAGCACACACATTGGGAGTGCAACATGTTTCGTATTAATACATCCCTAGGCTTGCCTTGGAGCTACTCATTGTTTTACCTATACAATCCAGGGTGCAGTCCTGAAATGCCCACACACCTGTCACTTAAGTCTCAGCAAGCCTGAATTTCAGAGCTGCCTTCTTTTACGTGCTTAAATTGTCACAAGAACTTACGTTATGACTTATAACTTATGACTTAACACAAGTCCATATGCTCAGGAGCACTCCAGTCTTGACAAAACTGATCACCATTATACCCACCTGCCACCTTAACAAGATCCAGAAACTATGTATCCCCCCTCTACATCTTCCTAAAGGAGATGTCAGTCAGTCCTACATACAGGAGTTCCTTATGAAATGCAATTGCAGCACTGTTTTCAAATGCAGCCTAGGAAAGCAAAGCCCTGACACCTAAGAGTTTACTAATCACAGTCCTACCTCATGGATCGGATCTGCCCTGAAAAGCACACTGTCCCAACTTCTGAGCTTCAGGCACACTCCACTCATACCAACACTCTTTAAAAGCCCAAAATTTCATTCGTTTTATGGACAATTCTTTTTAGCTAAATTAACTGTCATGTAGCCCCACTTTTTCAAGCCATTAATGTTAGCCCCATTTGCCTTACCTCAAAATTTCAGTACACACCACAGACTTCCTCCCCTCCCTGCAATCTTGCATCCTAGCAAATTTTTCCTCACAAAGTTCTCTCCATATCCACTTGGAGCCTTCTCATTCATTCACCTCTCATCTAAGAACTCCCTTAATCCTTTCTACATGAATCAAGTAACTCCAGCAACCTGTCTGGACTAGCAGAGGGAAAACTGGAGCCTTGCCTCATCCATTCCTCACAGCTCCTGGCCTACAAGACCTTAAAAGGAACTACATCCTCCATTTCCTACACCTTCCTCTACTTCCTTATACAGCCTTGGACAATTTTTCCCAGTTATACAGGACAGTATAGCATAACTGCCCTGAATAGAACCTCTTCTCGTCTTCCACAGCCCTACTACACACCTCTTCACTCCAAGCACAGCATAAATACAGAATGACTAGCAATGCCTAAGTGAAGTTTCTCCAACCAGAGACAGCTACCTACGAACACCACACTTCAACCACTATGCTCAACTAATTTACACAACCAGTGCAGTCCCCAGGATGAGCACCTCTGTGGCAGCTGCTTCATGCCATAGACATTTCAACTGCTCAATAATTCTTCACCTCTCATTGCTCTATGTAGCTCCAGGACCACATGCCAGCTTGCAGCTCACTAATGGCATGCAGCCTTCACTGAGACACATGATCTGCTGAGAACTCCCCAACAGTAAATTTACAACATGCTGCAACTTTAAATTTCTAGTCATTTGGCCTTCTGCAGTAGGTACTAAGGTCATGCAATCATTTTGGTTAAATTCTGTATAGTTTCCCAACATTTTTCCATAACATCTTATTCCCTCTGAAGTTTTCAAGGCAATTTTCAGAAGTACAGTTATGTTCTTCCCATTTTGTCCATGCATTTCCTTTGGCTTCTGGAACATGCTGATGGAAATTCAAACAGGTGTTCCTTGTTCCATACTTGCTGGTGCTCTTTGAAGGCTTTTTTCAGTTTCATCTCTTTGGTGGAACTGACAGTTTTAAGAGACCACCTACAACTCCTCCATTTTAGGAGAGAAACGTCTTCCACTCATAACTCAGCTCCTCTACCACAGTCTTAGCTTTGCTTCAAGGTACTCCCTCAGGCTCAAGTTCTTGAAGTCAGGTGATATAAAAATCCCCACACAATCACTTCCACTGCAGTAATGTACTCTTACTGAATGGCATTTCCATTTCCAAGGGTGCTTGGTATCTGTTTTGTTCTGATTATCTGTCTCTCAAGTTCCACAATCTGGTAAAGTCTCCTGGTGATGAAACGTGGGTGAAATTTCCCTCAAACACTCAGCAAATTGTCTTCAACACTAAACAGCTTTTTTTTCTTCACTAATGAAGTCCCTCCCTCCACTGTCAGGCAGTTAAGTATGATGAAACAAATTAAACAGATCAAGGAAACTTGGATGCGCCTATTACTCAGTTTGGTTGACAGTAGACTCACATAATCTAGCCTTTAACATTCTTTACTTCATAACAAATTTCTTCAAGTGTTGCTTCTGCCACAGGTTTTTGTGTTTCTGTCACAAGACAGCCAAACCAAATTATACCAGCTTCTCATGTGTCTCCTCCCATCTAGACCTTGTGTTTTACCCAGTCATGGCCACAGATCGAAAAAACTGTTCCTTTGAGAAGAAAATTTTATCTGTAAAATAAGTATCATGCCAAATCACGAAGTCTGATGCTCAGCCAGTTCTCTGAAAGCTTAGGAACACATTCTGCTTTGTTTCTGTGAAACACCTTGCCTTTCGTTCTACCTCCCCATCATCAACCTCTAAAGAGCTTTCAGGGGGATTCTACTTGCCTCCAGCTTTGGCACAAATTCTCAAATACCACAAGGTACGACCTACACTCAAGACTGTTCCGCTAGCAGCCCCAGTGAACTTTCTCCTCAAGCATAAAAATTCAGGATCCTTTGGCCACACTTGGTTTCTGCATGGTGAAAAGAACAAGGAAAGAAGAAGAAATTAATTTTCTTTCAATTCTGTTCCCTGGACTGAAAAAGAAGCTGAACCTGAACTTCCCAAACTTTCTTAACTTAGTCCCAAGATCTTACTGGCAAAAGATTTTTATGGCATTTGAGCTCCCATGGAACCTGCTCCACTGGTTCACTTTTAAGGCAAGAAGCTGTAAGTTTCCAGTGTTTCTCATTCTCACCACCATCCTTATACTTCTGACCCAATTGATAAAAGTCGCAATTAATATTGTTCCTGGAAAAGATGCTGCTTAGAGGACTATCCCACCACTGCAGTGAAAGTTTGCATCTTTCTCCTCTCTCCTTTCCTCCCGATGGAAAAAGTCCGTAATCTTATTAACTGTAACAGCTGTAAATAGTTGCTGTTCCAAAGCAGTCCCACGTGGCCTGGGATGGCCCTGCCTCCTTTTAATTTTGAGCTCCAAGAACAATCATTCTCACCCAAAGTCAGCAAATCCTTCTGTTCTTGAGTTCAATATATTCAAACTAATCAGTTCCTCTAAAATAAACCTTTTTGATACAGGGTTTCACAAGTTTACTTTTTGAGGCACAGTCTCCTACTCCCCCTCCTCATCATTGGTCTCTTCACCAATGTTTTGAGGTTTCCACATCTTTTTTCCTGGATTGTGTCCTGAGTTATTCATCTTAATAGTTCCCCTGCACTCATCCTGGAACCTCCCTTTAAGTCACTCGCTCGGTCATCTAATCATACCCTTAATCCTTCCTGGCAGATCCAACTTCAACCAGCTACCCGAGCTGCGAGAAAAAAAAGGAAGCCCTGCCCTACCTGTTACGTGTAACCTGTCCCATGCCCTGACAGAAGTAATGGCACAGAATTCCTAGATCATCTTTCCTGATAGTGACTTTTCCACCAACCACCTTTTTTTTTTCTCCTGATGACTGGCAAGACCATGTTTCTGTCCTTCGCACCTCTCCTTGAAGCGTACGGCTTCCTACATTATGTCCTTCAGCCTCTTCACGTGAATGTACAGTTACAACAGGTTTTAGGCTTTCATGAAAGGGGTGGAAAAAAAAACCAATCAAGGAAGGAAAAGAAAAAAAAATTTTTTTTCAACAAATTAACAAGCAAAAACATTAAGCTGAAGCGGAAAATGTATTCAAATAGAGTGGGAAAGAGTCATAGAATACTGTTATTTCTGACTGCAAGATTAAAAAAACCCAAACAAACAACAAAACCAAAACACAAACCAGCTTTAGATAGCATGCTTTAAAAACAAGTGACATTAAAAAGAAGTCCAGTTAGGTTCATCATAAACTTGGTCTTTTGGGGTTCATTTTGGTCTCAGAAAAGGTCAGTTGCTTTTTAAATAGCACAAAGCAGGGAAGGAAAAAGGCCAAATCTTTGCAGCACAAAAATAAAGCAGCACAAGACTCAGTGGGACGTTCTGGCACAGTTCTACACAAGTCTCATCACAGGAGTCCAGGGCAGCATTAGAAAACACCTGGTGGCACAACAATCCTGCTGAACACAGAACAGGGTTAAGGAAAGGCTTGGGTGTCCCACGAAAAAACGGAAGGGAGAACCGGAAAGAATCAGTAAATTTGGTTTTATGTGAATGAGAAGGCTTTGTGTAGGAGTAGTAGTGGGAATAAAATTTCTTCACATTTTATTGTGTAATTTTGCTGTGTAGTAGTGTTTCAGTGCGATTTATTGTGTAATGCAATTGCATGGCATCATTTGTTGAGCAACTTTGCTGCGTGGTATAGTTTTTTATTTAATGATATTGAACGTTAGGCAATGGTCTTGCATGCCATAATTTGAGTTTTCTGTTGAGCAACATCATTGCCATAGTTCTTGACACAAAGGTGAATTGCATGAAATCACATAACAGTGCTGAATTAATGATTTTAACGTATATTCACTCAGAAATGGCAAAAGGAGGTAAATTCTTTTTTTCTCTGAATGAAGACACATGAAGAAAGGCAGCAAACTGAGCAGGTATTTAAACATCAAGCTTAGGGCATTAAGTTATGATTTCATTAAATAGCAACACAGCATTGCTCATTAACAACACTTTCTTATCCAGTTACCCTCTAACTACATTGTGTGACACCATGGTTCACGTATCCATACGTGACTGTGAAAACTACAGGAGGACCTTCTTCTACGCGCTGCTGGGTATAAACAAGAACAGTAACATGGTTTTGATGTGACTTAAGCTCTGTCCAAAACTATCTTTGCAAAGACCTGCTGAAACCCAGAACCTGAACAAGAACCTCCCCACCTCTTATGCAAAATGCAACCAACTACTGTGTTACAGTGGAGTCCTGTGTTAGCAGCAACGCTACTGAACTTAGGAAAAAGAATATTATAATTCGTAGAAGAATTTAGCATATTTCAGATGCCATCACAGTGTCATCCTTCTACTGCTTAACATTCTTCAAAGGAGGGGGAAGAAATAAAAAAGTTTGCTCTACATAGTACTAGCATAGTATTGTACTACTAGGGTAAGTTACTTATTTTTACATTCCTTAAATAAACTTGTCTTTTCATCCCTTTTTTTCCCCTCCAGTTATTTTTGCTTACAACAAACATGGTCTATAAATAACATTTGAGTTTCAGGAAATGTATCAGAACCTGAAGTCTTTTTCCAAACAAATCAAGTAACCCATAAGCGTATCAACTCTGTGCCCACACCTATTTTTATGTCCATCTGAAAACGCTATTAATTGGCTAGAAGACCATCTCTTTCACGCATTACCTGCCAGTCTACAAACAATCGTATGTTGCAAGAGGCAGAGAAAGAGAGCAAACGCTGGTAGATTACAATGCAGTGCTGCTGCAAGCATTTTATTTGATCTCATATTCTGGCAGGTTTTAAATACAGAAGAAAAAAGAACACACATGCAGGCTTAAGTTTTAAAATACGGCAAAAACCAGAAGATAGGCTGGGAAGGCAAATTGTGGGGGGGAAAGAAAAAAGAAAAAAAAAGCGAGGTCCCTCCATCGATAACATAAGATTGATTTATTATCTGACAGATGGCAGGAGGAAGGGGGGCGGAAAAGAAAAGAGTGCTGATGCGGTGATCTTCCCATCTGTAACGAAGGCCCCACATTCTCATTTATCACACTGCTACAAAATACATCCACAGTTGCAGCACTCCAGAGGTTTGCTCCACATATTTCTAGATTTAAATCAAAACAGCCTAGGCCTCATCACTGCATGGACAGCTAAAAAAAAAACACAACCCAAAATAAGGAAGAAGCCATCCAGAGAAGTGATTCTTCTGCCAACTGCCCGAGGCTACTCACACCAGCAAGCTACGAAAGCCACAACTCTACCCCGCTCATTTCATTTCACTGGTCACGCTGACCAATACTTCCAGAGCTACCGGCCCCTTGTAGCAAGTTGCCATCTCATTTGCTGGCCCAGCACCAAAAGCTGCTTCTTCACATTGCTCCGTACTCCAAGATGCTTTCTCTTCCTCCTGCATCTTCCTCACCGCAGTTGCAGGGTGCCAATACAAAACCGGGGCATATCGAAAACAGAAAACGGCGGGACCCAACCCAGACGCGCTTCGCGCAACACGGAAGGCTCCTGCATGGCCGGCACCGCTCGTCTCCTCATCCAGCCTGCTGAACTCGAGGCGATGCTGTCACAGGGCTCCCACCTGCCGCAGAAGCCGAAGGCCGCCCGAGCTTCGCCACGAATTACCGGAGGGCCTCGCTTACCTCCGACAATAGCTTCCCGTATGACCGCCCCCAAGGCACGCCGCCGTGAGAGGGAACCAGAGCAACGACGGCTCCGGGAAGCGGATTTTGCTACGTCCGTCCCGCAGGCGTGCGCGGGGGGGGGGGGGCGGACACGGACACCCTCCCCTTGCCACGGAGAGATGCCCCGCGCACCCCGAGCCGTTACGCGGAATTAGGAGCGATAAACAAACAAAGCACCCAAGCGCACCCAGAAGGACGAGGTGGAGAACGGCGGCGCGAAGGGGCCTGGCCCCCCGCCGCGGTCTCAGGCCCGGGCCCGCCCGCCGCCTCAGCCCCCTCGGCGCGCGCCGCGTTTCCCGGGAGACGGAGCCATTTTGAACCGCTGCGCCTCGGTGACAGCGAGCGCGGGGCGCCGGGTACCGGCGACGGCGGGGCCGGCGATGCCGGCTGGGGCCGCTCCGGCGCGTTACCTCGGATGCTCCAGGTCCAGCGGTAGAACTCGAGGGTGTCGTTCACCACGCTGGACACCAGGCCCATAGCGCGGGGGGGCTCGGCGGCGGCGGCACCCATGGTGAGCAGCAGCAGCAGCGGCGGCGGAGCCGGCAGACCTGTCTCGGCGCGTGCGTCCGTGCCTCTGCGCCGGGGCTGCTGCTGCTGCTGCCCTTCTACAGCCGGGGAAGTGATTTAAATCTCTATCTCTCGGTATCTTCCCTCCAGACTCCGCCTCACTCCCGTCACCGGCTCCCGTGCCCCGCGGGCAGGGAGGAGGGCGAGGAGGCGGAGGCGGGCGGAGGAGGGAGGACGAACGAACGGACGGCGCGGCGGTCCCGGCTCGGCAGCACCGTCCGCAGCGCACGGTGCGGTACCCTCGGCGTCACGTGACCGCCGGCTCGCTGCCCGCCGGCGGCCGCCCGGGGCTGCGCGG
>VZTU01005582.1:0-25338 GCA_013400835.1 Zapornia atra | reverse complement strand
GAGGGCAGCGCGGCGGGAGCAGGTGCGGGGCGGCCCGGCGGCCCGGCGACCCCCGGCGCTCCCTTGTCCCGCCTCGGTGGGCGCCCGGGGGTGGAAACGCGGTGCTCATTAGCTTAATTTGCCCTTTTTTCTTTTTCCCCTAAAAAGGTATTTTTACACCCGTTAAATCATAGGCGGAATACACATTTCTTTGCGCTTTTATGTCTTTTCTTCCTTTTTTTAGAAGTTTGGGTGTTTCTTCCTCGCCGCCTCCCCCCGCGCTCCGCCTTGCCGGACGGGCGTGGCAGCCGCACGAGAGGCGCTCACTTGAAGCAGCGAGGTGTCGGCTCTTCAGCCGGCGGCCCTGAGACGCCTCAGCTAAAATCCCCTCCCCTCCCGGCACTGATTGATTAAGCCCGCAATCCCAGCGGGATCTCGCTGTCTCACTGCCCCACTGGCGGTGGTTGGCGGCGTTTCCCTGATCAGGAACCTGCCCTGGTGCCACCGAGGTGCCTTTTGCACACTCTCCTCTCCATCTCCTGGACCACAGCCTGTAGGCTTCCTTCATGGCACAGACAGGTGCCACCCTAACCGCTACAGTGGGAGCTGGAGGAGAAGGAGCCTCCATGGCACAGGCCTGCAGGACTGCAGGTGCAGTCCTGCTTCACCCATTCTGTACCCTCTGCCTGATGGGGGTGCACCAGCTGCTCTTCACACACATTGCCTCTTATCTCCTCCTGCCAGCTTGTCTCTCACCCTCCCTCTCCCACGATCGGCATCGTGTGGATGGCTGCATGACACCCTCAGGATCAGTTTCCCCGCTGAAGGACAGGAGGGGAGCAGCTCCACCTGAGTTGCGAGTTTCCCTCCTGGCAGACAGCAGTTCAGATGGTATCAGACGGTACCTACCTCTCCCTCCCCAAGTGCGGCAGCACCTGTCACTTACTGTCGCTTGGTCTTGGTGAGCACTCCTCGAACTCCAGAGTGAGTCACCCTCCATGCAACTCCTGGACCGCCGTGGCTGCTGTGATCCCAGCCCTATGGATTGGCAAGGCACACTGGCCATCGCTACTGACTCCACTGCCAGCAGAGCGGCTGCGCCTGGAGCTTGGAAACCAGCAGGCATTTTGGAGCAGGGATCACCTGGGAAATGGAAGAGGATCTGTGTCAATCCCTGGAGGCCTGGATGGATAGGGAAGCCCAACTTACCTCAGTGCTGCCTGAAAGTCGGAGCTGAAGCACAGTTACTGTGTGCTGATGTACAGACAGCTGCTACTTCCCTGACGTGACAAGAGTAAATGAAAACTCTCCATGAATTGCACCAACTTGAATTACATTTTATTTCGATGGCACTATTTGTAGCAGGAGGTCTGGTGAGAGCTCTGAAAAGGATCTGTCACTGGGTAGGGAAAGGTGAACATCAACCTGCTTCCCAAGTTGCATGAAGGCAGCGTGGCTATAGCTGTGGTTCCTGAGCCTCCTTCAGGTGAAACCACTGACACATACTGTTGGGCAGTTAGAAACTTGATGGTTGGTCGGCGTTGTCTAACACATGGCTCTGGAACTTTTTTTTAACACTATTATTTAAATCAAAAGGAACCAAGAAGAATGAGTCATAATCCTCAGACTGGTGTATGGCCATTTGCCTTGGCCACATATTTGAAACAGAATGGTCTACTGAATGAATCAAAATGGCAAAGGACCACACTTCTCTGCCATCCCTGATGTCGAGCAAGATGTGCACTATGTGGAGTGACACCAATACAAGGAGTAAAGTTAAACAATGTATCAAAGAACTAAAAGGAACAAGACATACTAGCAATATTAATGCATATTCATATTAATAATTCTATTATATCCTAGATATGCTTACTTTATTAAAATGTTTATTTTTTTCTGCAGAAGGTTTTTTTTGCACATTTGACACCAATAATTACTGTTTATAAAATATTTATACAATCCAGATCCCTGTTTCATCTGTTTCAGATTAGATAACTTTTCTTGATTACAATTAATTCCTTTATATTGGCAATATGATTATACACAGATAATGGTACGGAGCAATTAAGGCTTGAGAAGAGCCGCAACAGAGCTGCAGAGCCTGGAGAACAGGGAGAAGATGAACAGAAACAGAGTAACTTCTTCTGTGCTTTCACATAGGCTTTAAAAAAATGTTACTAAGTTTCTGAGGAACTATTCTCATTAACTTTCAGCCTAAAAATACCCAGATATGCTTTTAAAATTAGGTCTGTGTCTGAGGGCTTCCAAAAACATCCCAGCTGATTTCCTACACCTGGGCACCCAGTAGGATGTGCTGGTTCTGAGAAAGCTAAGATCCGTGTCTTCCGCTTAGGGAGAACAGGAGGAGGAAAGCACCCAAAGGCAGAGGGTCCAAGCAGCCTCCAAGGAAATCTGCACTATGTTAGTCAGGAAAAGATATTTTTTTTTAAATATCATTAATTAGCCAGCATTGTCATCTTCTACTTGGTAATCTACACCTTCCTAGAACCTGGACAGCTCGGATTGGCAAAGTTCTGCTTGGACCAGGAAGCCCAGTGACAGCTGACTCCAGAGGAGCATGCAAATTCTCAGCTGTACTCTGGCCATTCCAGGGTGCCTGTGCTGGCAGCAGGCACTGCTGCGTGCTTCAGGAAAAGTGCAGAAGGTCACAGGAAGCTGTGGGACAGCCTTCCCCAAGGAAGGTTTCCTCCCAGTTCCCATTTGAGATACAAACTGTATTCCTTCCAACCTTTTTGTTAAAAAACCCCCAATGAGATATCTCATTTCAGAACCATTTCAAGCTGTTTTCTGCTTCTTCACGACACAAGTAAGTAATAGTAGAGATGTTATGAAGTCCAGGTGATCAGTGCATTTAGTAATGCATGTGAAAAAGCATTTACTAATGACTTTCTGTGAAGACTATTCTACTGTAATGCTTGATGAATGAGTAGATGCTTCAGCACTAACTGAAAGTATTCCTGCTCAGGTCTGGCTTCAAATTAGCAATGAAATTGTTGTAAGAGGAAAGGGAAATAGAGATATGTTGGATGGCTTTTATGAACTGTAGTAGGAAGAAAGCAGTCAGAGTTTTGTATGTTGCCACATGATCCCTCCAGGCCACTCACCAGAAGACAAAAACAGCAGTGAAAAATCTTTGCAAAGAGAATCACAACAACCAGGAGCTTTGCTGGTGGCAAACCATGAAAGTGCATGAATCAATGCATTTGACAGGAGATCTAAATGTTATGCCATGTGATAAGGGACAACCAGTAAAGGCAGCATACAAAGAATTGAATGTGTTAAGCATGACCAAATCTAAACTGCTCAAAAGACCTTAAGTTTAGAAATCTGTTTTGATTACTTTAACTATTAAACTTTCTTTTTTTTTTTTTATTTGACTTCATCAGTGTTTTAAGAGGGAAAATATTGAAATAACACATCAATTTGCAGTGCATGGCATCTTCTTGCACAGCCTGTCAAATTTATATGCTCCTTGCACTGAAGCTTTCTACCTGATGTGCCTTATAAAGGCTGCTGGCTGTGCCGAAAAAAAGCTTGTCTGATCTTTGAATCAACAAGCACAGGCTTAAATGTATGCATATGCAAGAGTATAACTGCTATCTGCTTCAATGCAGAGGCTGGGCAAAGGCAGCTTTATACTATACATGCTTAGAATAAGCTGTTCTCAAAAAAAAAAAATTTAAAAAAAATAATAACTTTAAAACCAACAATCTGTCTTTCAGCACTAACTATATATTCTTTTTTGTTCATTACGTAACAGGTTGTTAACTCCATAATTTGAGGTGGGGTAACTCAGGTACACAAGGGATTACAGAGCTTTTGCACAGGGAGTCTTCCACAGGATCTGAAACAGATCCAGCTCTTTTGTCTTCTAAACCGTCTGCTAGCTGCCATCTGTCTTTTCATACATTCAACTGCATCAAAACAGGTTTTTTCCCAAACCAAATCGATCGGAATGATGCATCAGAAAGTCTCTCGAGATGTTAATACTCAGTGCAGCTTTTGGCCAAAACTTACCTTTGATGCAAGTTCACACCAGGTTCCACCACACTTGCATCTGCCCGCAGCAGCACTGAATCTGATTCCTGGTCTGTACCATCTCCATGTTTTGAACAACAGCCATTGTTTCTGTGGCTTTATCTTAAATATCAGAATTATCCTGGCTTAAATGCTCAAGGGCCAGGCCCAACAGAAAGAATTCCTAGCGAAGTAAATACAACTTTTGTTTCCACAGCACTGTCTCTCTCTCTCTCTATATATATATGTCTCAACACTTCTTCTCCAACTTTCTAACCCAAATACCTGTTCCTGAGAAGATGACAAGGGAAGTGGTGGATAGCTTTCTCCCAAGCTACATGAGGTTTTATTCCCAAGTAAATACAGCTATGGTATGAATCCATTATGCTTACAGGTTTTAAAATGTAAACATAACCCTGTTTACTGCACACCTAGACATTGACTGAAAGTGTTGACCTGCAGTGTAGGGCTGCATCCAGCTTAAACTGCTGCTGTGCTGTACCGGTCCAGAAGAAGAGCTATAGGTCCAGCAGTGCTTCCTGGCCGCCCCATTCTGAGAGATTAATTTACAATTAATTCCTCTGTGGCAGACTTCGCCCTTACTGAGAAGCAGGTACATGTTCAGAGCTCTACCTGTGTTTCAGCTTCCTTTTAAAAATGGGTGTTTCACGGACACGAGGATGATAAAACCCTGTATGCATATTACCTTGCTCTGCCTTACTGATACTTTTCTTACACGGTTTCTCATACTTTTACACAGCTGAGATGTTTATCTGCCGTGCTATCTGTCACAGCATCTATCATTTGTGAGGTGTGGCAAGCCCGCTTTTGCAATGAGGGCTTCGTATGTGTACACGCTGGAGAACGGCTATGCCAAACTATCAGCTGATGTTTTGAGGACACTGTGTTGAAACGACAGCAACATGTATAGTCAGATCTGCAGCACCTTGCAAGCTACCAAATCCAGCCTTTTCCATAGGTGTGTGTCACTGCTACTGCACCCACTTCGCTGGGTGTGTCAGCCCTCCTGAAGGCGTGTAGCTGTTTGTAGGGATGATTTTGCACCTTCACTTCTGCGCTAGCAGTGGCCTGAAATGTAGGGCATAGTGCCCGGCAGAAGGCGCTTATAGCAACGCGGTTAGGTGGAGGGGATGCTGATTACGCAAGCTGTGTGGTGCTATTACGCCGTCTCCCGCTGTAACCCTGCGAGTACGGGCGGTAACGACAGCGCTGGGCATACCCTTTATCTGTGGGATGTGTGGAGGACAAAACCGTGGTAAAGGAGTTATATAAAGGCTGTGTCAGCCTCTGGGCCTCTGAACCGGTGCAACCTGGCGCACACACCGCCGTGCACTCTGCCAGGGGGGTATTCTGTAGATCTGTACGCTCTTGATGGACAGCCTGAATGCCAGGCCTCATTAGAGGCTCAGGTTTTCCTACCCTCAGAAGATCGCACAGAAGTATTTGCCACAGGGTTATACATTTTATAAACAGCGAGTTAGCCACATAACACTCTACTGAGATAAGCGGATATTATTAACTTCATTTCAAGTATGGTGAAATCAAGCCTAGAGAAAAGCAATGCCAGTTCCAGCTCTTTGGAATGGAATAGAGCAAAAATGTTACCTCTAAGCCTTGTCCACTCACTGATACAAACCCATGGCTTGCTGGTCTTTCCAGTGCTGTATTCAGACAGGGCATGAGCCTCAGGACCCTCCGTGTAAACAACCTGAAGATCGGCTTGGTAGTTGTAGGCAAGACAGACACATATAAAACATAACGTTTCCTATGCTGCATAGTGAAATTCCAAATTTCTCACAAAACATCAGAGAGTTTTTATGTACGTTGTCATACAGGGGCCGTTCTAATGCTTTTTAGTTGGCAGGGGTCTCAACGGACCATTTTGTAGTTGGGGGGTGTGTGTGTTAACACAATGGTGTTTTTAAGAGAACAGAACAAGCAGAAAATGCTAATTCAACTTAAGAATATTTAGTTGTTGGTATCAGAAAACCGGCAATTACTTTATAAAGGATCTTGAAACTATCTTCTAAAATCTCCTGTCCACACTCAGCTCCGGTCCATCTCTCTGGCAGTCTGGGAAATCCCCAGGGAGGGCTGCTGTGCTTCCCGCTGTACTTCCTGCACTGGGTGTTGTGGCGCTGGGCTTGTGTCAGCCTGTGAGCCACCCTTTCTTCACGCAAGAGACAATTAGTACTCAAGAAGATTTTACCAGGATTACAAAGCTCTGGTGGGAATGAAGTCACCTGGCCCCAAGGTAAGAGTCACAACTCTACACGACAGCTAAATGGACTCCTAGAAGGGAAGGTGACACCCTAAACTGTGTGCTTTTTACAAGGCAGCTATTGCATATGAGTAAGTGCACCAAATATGCTCATTTTATCTGTCACATACATTTTACGAGTCCCACATCAAGCCACAAGTATTTATTTTGCCTCACACTTATCTTAAAATTTTAGGTCTTATCTATGGAATAGAGCAGGATACTTAAAAACCAAAACACAGGAAGCCTGACACTGGAAGAGGATCTATATTTATTAAAGTATGCCCAACTGTAAGAATGGAGGTGCTCATGGACACGGAATAATAGCTCTGTATCTGAATTATCTCAAGAGCTTATGAAGCAACAGTTGGAACAGATCCTCGGCTTTCATAAATGAACAGGACTCTGTGGACTTCAGTAGAGGCTTTATGGACACCTGTCATGTCATTTGTAGGCAGAAACACCAACAGAAATATAATTTCATTGAGGAAGTGGCAACTGGAAATCATAGAATCATAGAATGGTATGGGTTGGAAGGGACCCCAAGGAAATGTGAGAGAGCCCAGAGATGCTGCACTGTAAGAGAACTAGTAAATGTTTATTATTATATTAACATACTCCGAGGATCAATATTAATACATGTCAACATAAAAAAATCTTTATTTCTTTAAATAAATGTGTTGAATAATAAAATTTCCTTGGTGATTATTTTAAGAAAAGAACTGGGCTTGTTTGATGTACTAGTAAACCACAGAATTTGAAGATGGAAAGTGGAAGAGGCAAGTAGCAATACCATCTCTGAACTTCAGGGAGATTCCTGGTGTGCTAGTTCCCAGGAGCTGTGACTTTGAAAGACAAAGGAGTTTGGAAGAGTGATATTCAGAGACAACCTTCTCAAAGTGTAAGAAGCATCCACTTCTGTCTGCAGGACATGATGCAGGTATGAGGAGCCATATCGTCTGAACAAAGATCTCCTGACAGGGCTGAGATGGAATAAGGAAGCCTACAGGAGGTGTAAGCAGGGATGGGCTGCTCAGGAGGAATACATAAGGAATGCCCAAGTGTGCAGAGATTGAATTAGGAAAGCCAAAGCTTAGCTAGAGTGAAAACTGGTAAAGGGCATGAAGGGTTACAAGAAAGACTTCTGTAAGAGCAAGAGCAGCAAGAGGAGGACTAAGGTCAAGTTGACAGGTGGCATATTGATAAAGATGATGGAAAGGCTGAGGTTTCTATGCCCTAGTCTTTACTGGCAAGGTCTGTTCTCAGGCTTCCCCTGTATTTGGTGGAATACAACCAACGTTAGAGGAAGACTGAGGTGGGGTTACTTAAGCAACCTGAACACAGATCGAAACAGGATGCATGGCTGACATCACTGCAAGACTGCTCTCAATCTCTTCAAAAAGCTGCAGTGATCAGAAGTTCATGGTGAATGAAGAAGGAAATACCACACCAATCTTCCAGAAGGCCTAGGAGGAAGGGCTGGGGAAATACAGGCCAATCAGCTTTACTTCAGTCCGTGTGAAGGTTATGGAACAAATCCTTCTGTAAGCCATGTCCAGGCACATAAGGGAAAACAATGTAATGGGGAAAAAAACCAGCATGGATTTACCAAGCACAAATTCTGCTTGACCAACCTAATTGCATTCTACAATGTAATGGTGGGATTTGAAGATGAGCGCAGAGCACCGGATGTCTTTTGCCTTCATGTTGGCAAGATGTTGACTCTGTCTCTTGTAGCATTTTTTGAGCTACACCAGAAAGATAGGGACTAGCTGCATGAATTGCAAAGTGAGTAGCAGAAAAGGTGGGAGCAACAGGCTGAAAGTGTCACGGTGGTTATTTATAAGTGGTATTCCTTGGGCATTCATGTTGGGACCGATACAGCTTAACTACTCCTTTAACAGATTTGATCGTGGAACAGTGTATGTCCTCTGCAGTTTCACAGATGATATCCAACTGGGGGGGAGCAGTCATTGTGCTGGATGATACAGCTGCCATTGGAGGTACCTTGACAAGCTGGAGAAATGGACTGACAAACATGTTATGAAATTCAACAAGGGAAAATGAAATCCTGCATCTGGGATGGAAAAACACCATGCAACAAGTGCAGAGTAGGGACTGAGCCAGAAAGCGACTTTGCAAAATAAGACCTGGGGTGCTTCTGGACAACAAGCTGAACATTGGTCAGCAGTGTGCCCTTGCAGCAAGGGTGGTCATATATTTGGCTGCAATTACAAGAGTGTAGCCAGCAGGACAAGGGAGATACTTCTTCCCTCTCTTCAGCCATTGTGAGACAGCATCTACAATGATGTGTGCAGTTGGGGCTCCTAATTACGAGAAAGACTTGGACACACTGAGCCCATTGGAGGATCACCAAGATGGCCAGGGGCTGAAGCACATGATGTGAAAGGAAAGACTGAGGGAGCTGGGTTTACTCAGGCCAGAGAAGAGATGGATACAAGAAGAACGTACTGCTGTCTACACCTACCTCCTGAGAGGGTGCAGAGAAGACAGAGCCAGATGCTCCTCATAGGTGCACAGAGGAAGAATGAGAGGCAATGGGCATAAATTGCAGCTGAGAAAAAGATATTTAGAACCCAATCAAACAGCCTGAGCAATCTGCTATGACTTCAGAATTGTCCCAGGTTTGAGCAGAGGACTGCACTAAATGATCTTGAGATCCTTTCCAACCTAATTTCTCCTGTAATTCACCTTCAACTCCAGAAATTAAATCTTCCCTTCCTTAACTCCAGGTGTTAATATTCATCCCTTCTAGTAAACTTCAACATTCCAATCTGAGCAGACTGGTGGTGAGTGGAGGTTGGTACTATTTCTCATATCATCCCTTGCATAAACTTGTACAACTTTTTGTATAAATTTTAAATACTCTTAAAATCGTTCTTATGAACATAGCCTAAGGAAGTGCTAGGTAAGCCTTTTTAATGGAGTCCTGAGTTACAAATTTGTGAAATGAACCAATTTAATATTTGTGTGTTTTCTCTAATCCACTCAAAATTCATGAGTGTATCAAGGTTAGACAAAAATCAACCTTAATATTGAAGAGATTTATTTGACCAACTATTTTAGTATTTTAATATTCTTGGACAGTGAATTCTCCATTACTATGGCTTTTTTGTTTTTAAATATTACATATATAATTAAAGATGTGTGTCCAGATAATTATAGTATTACTTCCAGTGTTTCAAGTGTGGTAGCCTTACTCAGTGACTTCTGAAGTGGCTAGGTGGGATGCAAACTGTATTCTGTTCATGTGCATTGCATTCAATGTATCAGAAATGACAGAAAAGGGTTTTTTATGGCAACTAAAAAAAAAGAAATCTATTCCTAGCTGTATTTTGTGGTGGGTTTTATTGTGCAAAAGTAGCCTAGAATACAGGTTACAGTGTCCTGAGCTGCGCTTCCAGTACCTTCTACCTCACAGTATGTCACACAGGATTTATAACCTGTTACAAATACCAAATTTGTCCACATTTCTGAATGATACAGATAAGACATACTGTATGGGAATATTCATTAACATACAGGTGTAATAATCACATCAAATATGATCAAATCACATCAGATATGATACTGTGTCGGAATTGCAATACTGTGATTAATAATAGTAACAGGAGTAACAATACAGCCAGAATACCCCTCATGGTCATGACAGGAGTGATATGACAGGAGTGATATAATAAATAAAGCAAGACTGCTTTATTTAGAGAATCAAACACTAAACCATATATATCATATATAGCAAATTCTATTCCCACTTGGGTTCAGATTCCATATGAATGTTTAGGGTTTTTTTCTTGCATGATGTTACAAAATATATCAGAACAGCTTTCACTGTATCCTAAAATGTGAAGACTGTATGTCTAGTACATGTATGAACGGAGTTTCATCCATGAGTGGAATATATCAAGTGCATAACACTTTATAGGGGGGTTAAAAATATTCTATTAATTGCAAATAATAATAGATTATCTGTATAGCCATAGCAACCAGAAACTCTGGAACTTGTATGCAAGAGATCACTTACACTTATAGCAAGGACACAGCCCTTACCAAAAAGGCCTTGCAACATGGGCTTGGATAAAAATAGCTTAAAGGCAAGTTGGATGCTGGTGGATTCAAAACTCTCTGACATGCCTGTTTGAAAAAATGCTTTGGCCATGGGAGAGAAGGCAGAGGAAAACGGCATCTGCCCATGCTGTGGGTAGAGACTGCCAAGAAAATATTCCTATAGAGGTACAGTGACCTGTAATAATGATTCACTGCTCTCTCTGCTGTTTAAGTAGGTATCTGAGGTGATTCCACCTCCTTCACCTCTTCCTACTCCTTCTTTCCTTTTTCCAAACATGAGCTGAGCTTTGATGTTAAGTTTAAAAGGATACTTGCCACTTACTTGATTTCTGTGGTGAGGGCTTGCCATGCATTCAGTGAAGAAACCTGAGCTCGTGCCTGCAGAACTTGGGATTTTCCAGGTGATTCTCCTGTGCCACGTCTGTATGCTAACAGCACAGTGTAAGAAAACCCCCGTGTACAATAACAGAGCTGGGCATACACTTGCATAACATGTGTCCATTCAACTTGACTTAAAGGACATGGTGGGTACAGTGCATATTACCATCTTATACAGGTGATAATTTTAGCCATACCATTGTTATGAATAAATAATACATAGCAGCAGTTGATTGAGCAAAACGGTGAGTCTGTTGTTAATCTCACTTTACTCTCTGCATCTGTGTATCTTCTATGTGCTACTCTAGGTTTCATAGCCAGTGGGGAGAAATAGACACTTGCAGAGGAAGGCACGTTTTACCCTATACATTCATGCGGGATCTGAACCCAAGTGGGAACAGAATTTGCTATATATGATATATCTGGTTGTCTATTCTTAGATAGATAAAACAAGCCATTTCCTGAGGTTTTCTGTCTCTACCAATAATATAAAGAGCCTCAAACCGTGACTAGGTGAGGACAGTGACTTGTGCTTGAGAACATGGTGTAGAGGAGGACTAGGCAGGGTTAGGCTGTGGTTGGACTCAAAAATCTTAAAGGTCTCTTCCAACCTAAGTGATTCTGTGATTCTATACCTAAGCATTAGATCACTAAAGAAATGAATCCCACCCTGATATATAGTTTAGGTAAACTTCTCCTGTTCTGAGCCAGCACGTATAGTTTTTTACGTACGTACAAGCAGAATGTGCTGTCCCATTATGAATAATAAGAATACTTTTCATGTATCTATCTCATTCATCCCAGGATATACTCTGTGCTTTATAAACATTAATTAATGTGGCTTCACAACAATCTCATGAGAACAGAATTGTCCCCCAGTTTAGAGATGAAGAAATGTAGCTGTTGCATGCTTAAATGAGTTGTCCCGGGTTGCACAGAAAACCAGTGGCATAAATGTAAATACCAGAGGATGCCTCACAATCATAGCCCAAAGATAAGGTAATCATAAGGTGGGGCTCCCAAACCAATACAAACAGGGTAATATGGTACTTACTTCCACCCTATTCAAAATAAATAGGTTGAGGTGTGGTGTGCACAAAGTAATTCCTGATGTGTTCGCTTCAGCCATACATTAAACTTGGTACAGGTGTAGCCAAACTGACTAAGGACAAATGACAGGACAAGGGCCAAATACCTGCTCCACAATCTTGAGATGTTTATGTGTCTGTAGAGTTCTGAAGAATCCAACCTTTCAGCAAAGAGACACAATTTGAGAGCAGCCCTGTATAGAAGGACTTGGAGATACTGATGGATAAAAAGCTGGACAAGAGCCATCAATGTGCAATCACAGCCCAGAAAGCCAACTGTGTCCTGGGCTGCATCAAAAGAAGCGTGACCAGCAGGTCAAGGGAGGTGATTCTGCCCCTCTGCTCTGCTCTCGTGAGACCCCACCTGGAGTACTGCATCCAGCTCTGGGGTCTCCAGTACAAGAATGACATGGAGCTGTTGGGGTGAGTGCAGAGGAGGGACTCAAAGATGATCAAAGGGCTGGAGCACCTCTCCTATGAGAATGGGTTGAGAGAGTTGGGCTTGTTCCTCCTGGACAAAATTTAGGAACAGCTGGGAAGGCTGCTAGTAGAAAGTAGGACAGGCTGCATTTTAAGAGCTTGCTAGTATAGATTATTTCAGTTCAGGATCATGGAACATTCCCTGATGCCAGTTTATTAGTGGGGATACAGGCACTACTAATGCCAGGTATTGTTCACACCTTCAGTAGGTTTCATGTAATGACTTCTGAGGTTATCGCCTAATTGAATTCTTTGCATGTTTTTCTTCACACCACTCCTCTGCTGGCTTCATCGCCTCAGTGCCATTCTTGCTCAAAACTTCTCATGCGCGTGTCTACCATTTCCAGAGCTCAAGGACAAATTGCGTGGTGAGGTTGCCTCCCTGCTTTGTCATATGGAAGTAGCAAACATGGTGTGGTGGTTTGACCCTGGCTGGAGGCTGGGCACCAACCAAAGCCACTCTATCACTCCCCTTTTCAGCTGGACAGGGGAGAAAATATATATTGAGAGGCTTAGGAGTCAGGATAAGGACAGGGAGAGATCACTCCGCGATCAGTGTCATGGGCAAAACAGACTCAACTCAGAATAAAGGAGAGAAAACTCTCTAATTTATTACACCGCACTGCACACATAGAGACACCAGGGTCAGATAATGAGAAGGGTGACCAGATCTTAAAGCACCTTCCCTCACCCCTCCCTTCTTTGCAGACTTCACTTTAGTCATGATTTCACTCCCTTCTTCCCCCCCTACTGTGGAATGGGAGGGGCAGGGAATGGGGGAATGGGGGTTTTGCTCAGTTCCTCATGAATTGTTTTTCCTCTTGGCCAGAGGGATATTCCTCACACCCTTCCCCTGCTGCACCGTGGGGTCCCACCCACGGGACGCAGTCCTACATGAACTTCTCCAACGTGAGTTCCTTCCCATGGGGCTTCAGCTCTTCACCAACTGCCCTGGCATGGGTCACTTCTGTGGGGTACAGTCATAAATCATAGAATGTCTCTCGTCTCTCAGGCCCAGACTGCTCCAGCCCGGTCCCCCATGGAGTCACAAGCTCCCCACCAGCAAACCTGCTCCGATGTGGGCCTCTCTCTCCATGGGCTGCAGGTCCTGCCAGGAGCTTGCCGCAACGTGGGTCACAGTGTCTTCTATATGTCTCCACCTGCTCCAGCGTGGAGTATCTCCACGGGCTGCAGGTGGCATTTCTGCTTCACATCATCTTCCATTGGCTGCAGGGTGACAACCCACTCCACCATGATCGTATCCACAGGCTGCAGGGGAATCTTTTTGGTGCCTGCAGTGCCTCATTCTCCCCCTTCTTCCCTGACCTTGGTGTCTGCAGAGTTCTTACATCACCTCACTCTNGTCTCCACCTGCTCCAGCGTGGAGTATCTCCACGGGCTGCAGGTGGCATTTCTGCTTCACATCATCTTCCATTGGCTGCAGGGTGACAACCCACTCCACCATGATCGTATCCACAGGCTGCAGGGGAATCTTTTTGGTGCCTGCAGTGCCTCATTCTCCCCCTTCTTCCCTGACCTTGGTGTCTGCAGAGTTCTTACATCACCTCACTCTCTTCCCTGGTGTCAAAAAGCAGCTGCTTGCGGGTTTTTTTCTCCTAAATGTGACTGCCAGAGGTGCTGTGACCATTGCTGATGGGCTCGGCCTTGGTCAACAATGACTCCAGCCTTGAGCCTGCTGGTGTTTGCTCTCTGGGGCTTTCAGAGAGCTTCTGGCTGCTTCTTGCAGAAGCCACCCCTGCAGCTCCCTCTTCTCCATCTGAACCCAGACACGCGAAACTACAACACATGGGTATTCCAGACGCTGGTAAAGTACTCTCAAAATATTATTCTCACAATTCCTGTAGCGGTTTTACTCTCCCTGCTTTTCTCCTTGCCACTCTTCCATCTACCAGATAACTTCTTGATGTGCTGATGTTTGTACGATGTGCTGATGTTTGTACAATGTTTCACTCTTCATTTCCATACAGCTGTCTCCATTTGCTACACAGCTCATCTCTGTAACAACAAGCCAAACAAATGCCAGGTCACCTTTCCTGCTGCTATCTGGGTCATGGTATGGTTTGGGTTACCTGCTGGTGTGAGCAACCAACAGCCAACTCCTTCTGCCACCATCATCTGCTATGACACAGCTTTGAACAGATGCTCTCTCATCCTTTTCCTGGAGGAAACAGGTGAAAGTAACTGAGAGGTTGTGTGTTAATGGCAAAGAGGAAGGAGAAGAGACCATGAAGACCTGGGCCTCAAGGCCAGCCTCTGGAAGTGGATGCACTGGAAGGCATTCTGCTGAATGTCACAAGCAACAGACTAAGTAAAAGCTGTGGAGACATCTTAGAGAATGGTCTATGGCCAGAAAAAGGTTCACTGATCCTCTTTACTATAATCATGGGCAAGTTGTAGTATCAGTGCCGTATCCAGCTTCACACACTTGTTACTGTTTTACAGTGATGGATTGTATTTGGCTTTGTGTAAAGATCGAAGTATTTCTCTCACACTATTTTTTTTTCCTGTATCTGGTATCCTACAGAGTATGGAAGTGATTTAAATGTATAGCTAGGGACTATTTTAAACTATCTTTGCAATTTGAGAAAAATAAGAGACATAGGTACAGTAAGGAAAGTACCCATCTCCTCCAATATTTTTCTAGATTTATCCCAGCAGTAGATTGAAACAGATTATCTAAAACTGAAAAAAAAATGTTTAAATGGATGAACTGTGGATCCCAGTGTGGTTACATTCTTTGGCTTGTGTCATTTCTTAGCAAGCCTTTTGTGATTGAGAGTTGAGGGGGATGGGGAAAGGCACATGAATCAATTTCCTTTTTGAAATTCCCTTCATAGTTCAGCCTCTTTTCATGCTTGCCTAAATTTTCCTGTTAGCCTGCAAGTGACACCTCAGAGATCTTCATATGGGTGGAGTTGCAGGTGGTCGATGAGATGCTATTGAGTGCATGTTTTCAAGGGCCACCTCCATAACTAACGCATGTTACAGTCCATAATACACTGTTGAGTCACCAGGTAATAAAGAAATCTCCTCTGCATTAGCAGGTGGAATTATGCTTATCTTTCCATAGTTTGCCTTTTCTTCAGCCTCCAAGATTAATGTATTCCAGGAGCTACTGGGTATGAAGCCATAGAGAAACCATTTCCGGTAACGATCATGATGCCATAGCATGTTATATTACTACTTTCCCTAGCAAATCATTTCCCCAATTATTAAAAGTTTTACTAGTTAATAGAGAAAAATAAATCCCTAGCATAGTTCCTGTTCACTTGGGCCTAGGCTGCTTCGGCTTTAAAGACTTCCAAATGCACACTATTTCAAATGGGAATAAATGCATGTCAGGTTTATAACAAATCCTAATTGGGCTTTTGTTTTTGTCTAGATAAGAGTGTGACATTTCTCCCTCTTCTATTAAAAATATTTTCAGTTGTCCTGCACATACTTTTGGTTTTGTGCATACAATTGACTTTTTTTATGTGTTAGCTGAGTACCCTAAAAATGGGGTTATGTGCTTGGAAAATGGAGAAATGTGTTGTTGCACCCCAAACTTGTACTGTAGGTAGAGTATCTTAAAATTATCTAAACCCAGAAGTCTCTGGTGCATAACATCAAATTGGTTCATAACAGGAGAGTGGATATGCATACCACACCAGTGCACAACACATAACATGACCCACGGTCACCTGGCGTTCCCTCATTCCTCAGCCACATCACCCTGCAATAAGGGATGTGGGAGCAGGAGGCGTTCCTCATTTTCCCTGGTTGCCTCCCCTTAGCCTTAGAGGGAGGAGACAGGATTTCTGTCTGTGTGTGCCAGATCTACAAGCTGAATGTGTATTGGGATAATGTGTGCGACCAGAGCCTGACATTATGTCCTCAGACAAAGAGAAGATAACATACCAAGTATGTAAATGTTCACTATCTAAGCTGCAGCATGGCCAGGACCAGATCCAGGTGTTCCCCTGCTCAGTGACATTTTCACTGCTGCCTGCATATTCTTCCATCATCCTGCAATCACTGAGCATCGTGGCAGGAGCAGGTCAAAGGGACTCCTAGCAGAAACATTGAAATCTTGTGTTTTATTGATTACTTTGCCATTAAGAGAATAAAGTCTCTGTGGTCCCAAAGCACAAACATTAGATCTCTTCAACAATGTGACAATACTTATATATAAACATATATACTTCTTATATGGACACATACACATGTTGAGTACCACTTGAGAATGATGGAATAGCAGCCTCAGCAATTCCCTTTCCACATGGTCATTTGATGGGCAAATAATGTGCACAAGGTACCATTGATGACTCTACTGGCTCTTGGGAAGACCAGTTCCAGACAGTTGCTATTTCAGGGTTATTTCAAGAATTCTCCTATAACCCAGAGGTGTCATTTTGATGCCTGATTTTGTATGGTGCTACTCTAACAAATGAATCAGAAAAGGGAATAGGAGTGAAGCATGTCAAAGTGGAGCTGGCTCTTGATGCAAATAAGACGACAGATGCAGATGAAGAAATGGATAGCCTTTTCTGTTTGGGGAAGTTGATGTGAAGACAGAGATAGTAAGAGTGTAATTTTATGATGTGGAATTGGACAGGGATCCTCCCAGTAGGATATAATTGTTTGAGAAGACATGTGAAATTGTCAAAATAAAGCAAGCTGATGGGACGTCAGGGGTGTGCATGGAAACATGACGAGAATTCAGTGTGGAAAAATAGAAAAAGATGAGTTTATTGGATCAGGCTCCAGGATTACAAGTGCTATTATAGAAATGTGGGTATTTTCCTGAAGAAAGGGAAAAGGTATTATGCTTCCATTTCAGTGACTTTCAGAATCTTGTTAAACAACCAAAACCACTTGTATATGTGGCTCTTGCTGACAGTGAGTCTCTTCAGCATTATTCACCTGTCAGAAGAGCTGTTCCCTTTTGAGCTGTTCTGTCATCAGAGAGGTAGAGCACAGGTAAATCTAACTGTAGCTTCTCTTGAGAGCAGTGCAATCACTTTTGTTAGAAGTGGGGAATTAATTCCTTGTCTTGCTTTGCCTGTGCACATGGCTTTTGCTTTACCTGTGAAACTGTCTTTACCTCAACCCACAAGTTTTCTGTCCTTCACTCTTCTGATTCTCTTTCCCCCATCCTGCCATGGGAGAGTGATGGAGCAGTTTCATGGTGCTTAGCTGCTGGATGGGGCAACGCCACAACAAAAGTTAACCTGAAAATCTTTCCATTCCTAGAAAGCATGTAATGTAAAGAATCTAATCTTGCAATCTTTAATATGTAGCAGCATTCACAAAATCACAGGTTAATATGCTATCTCTGTAAGTAAAGGCAAGGATTCTGCTGCATGGAGGAGTCTTCCAATAGACTTTCCTGTTTCAAGTTAGATACTGCAGGTTTCTTCAATGGAAACAATTACTCTTCTGAAATGCAATTAGTGTTCCTGACCCAGAAACAATCAAACTCGGGAGAACAGCAAGCAGACAGACAGCCAGGCTGAAGACCCCACATGTCAGCTACTCACTGGTAGCTGCCTATGTGATTGCTCTTTACCTTGTGGTAAAAGTGAGTTCCCTGAGGTGTGATCTGTTTGCCACATTCTTCGTAGATCAAACCAGACAGTAATGCATGGTAACACAGGCAATTAAGGGACAGCTGATGCATTGTAAAGTCATCCCCTGCCTTAGCCCGCAGTAGCTGGCTGATACGTTCGCCTCTTCCATTTACCTTCCTGGTATTAATATGAGACCACACAGGGTTTCTACTCAGAAGACGTGTAAGATAAAGACTACAGCAAAACCAGATACGAGGTTATTGGTTGCTCCTCCAGTCTTCTGGACATCTAGTTTAAAACATTGTGGGACTGTAAGACACAGGAATTCAGATTCTCATGAAACAGCCAATGTGGAACGTAATGGGTTGGTACGTAAAAAAAATTATACTGTGTCTGGTTAATATTGGGTGAGAACTCAGCAGATTTTTTTTAAGGTGCTCTGTGGTTTCTGTGAAGAAATGCAATAAATCAGGCACTCAGCTGCCCTGCACTTTAGAAAGTCAGCAGGCACTTTTTTTCATACAACAGGGGACTCAGAATGCTCACAGAACAATATAATCTATAAGGTATTGTATTTGTTCAACTGTAAATGCTTGATTCTTTCCATTTAACATGGAGAACAAAAATATTCATCTTTATCCACATAGATTATGTTAGATTTGCATGCTACAGTATTCCTGCTCCGATAAGTTTTTTAAATTTAACTTCTATTATCTTAATTTATAATTTATTTTTAGAAGGAATAA
This sequence comes from Zapornia atra, assembly GCA_013400835.1. Taxonomy (NCBI): domain Eukaryota; kingdom Metazoa; phylum Chordata; class Aves; order Gruiformes; family Rallidae; genus Zapornia; species Zapornia atra. Next base: position 6,686 of record VZTU01005582.1, on the reverse strand, counting down.
CATTGATGAATAAGAGAGCTTTTATTTATGATCTGTTTCCCTAAGGCACCTTGAAACTATTAGTTTACATTTTTGTGTGAGGAGTTGGTGCTGAGGCATGAGATATACTTGTATTGGTTAGTCCCTGGGAAAGTAGGAGTACCTGAGAACAGTCTGGATGTAGGCTTTTTCTCTGTTCTCTTTACAGAAATGATAGAGATCATCTGCCAAAACCACTTTCAACATCTGTAAGGGAAGTTTTCCTTTACATCCTTCATTAGTAGGCCAGATTAATTGCTAATTAAACCATAGTCCAGTCATCTCACTTGCATACTTTTTCTCTACGCTAGCTCCGTCCTTGGTCTGTGGTGCTATCCTGTTCAACACCCAGGCCATCTTCAACAGGCTCAGTACATTCCAAACATCCTCTGGGATTTCAGATAATAATGGCCTGAAATTTCCAGCATAATTCTTCAAACAGTGTGAAGCATGAAGGGTTCCTGACAGGTTTCTCTACCTGGAAGGCAGTCCTTGCAGTGCGTTCTTGGTTGCACAGGATCTTCCTTTTTGACAATCAAAACATTTCATTTGGTCATCTTTAAATTCCCTTCTGTCTACTGCAAACAGGCACAAGCTTTTCCAACTAACTTTCATGCAGAGTCTACATCAGCATACAGAACCATTCACCGAGAATGAGACTAAGTGCAGATGTCCTACCAAGTGATTAGCAAATAATCAGGTTTTCCTTATAGGTATGAACTGGGTAGCATAGGTGGGGTCAAAATGTCAACAAATTTACCTATGTGTAACTGCACTTCAGTTTTGAAGGCTTTAATGTCAGCAGGTTTAAGATAATTTGCTCACTTAAGACAATGGTCTTAAGGTCGTCTAAGGTGTCATAATCTGAATTTCAACCTTTCCAGGGCATAAAGTAATACACTGGACCACTGGAGTGGTTTCTCCCTTAGGCAGCGTCAGAAATATGCACTGATATGATGACTTCACTTCCTTTGTCCTTGCATTTTCCTCCCTGGGGACAAGTCCTCTTGTGATGCACTCTAAGTATGAAATAACTGGCTATTCTCATGTCTTTGCTTTTAAAAAGAAGGTTTGTTTTTCCTTGCCTCTAGGAACTTATTTCACACACAGTGAAAACAAGTATTACTGCAAGACTACAGCAAGTAGATCAGCCCTTCCAATGAGCCTTAAGTTGCCTTGGCAAGTTAGCCTCCAGGTAGCTGCTGTGGTTTAACCCCTGCCAGCTGCTGAGCCCCACGCACCCACTCACTGACCCCCATCCCCTGCAGCGACATGGGAGAATCAGAAAAGTGAGAGAACTTTTGCCCTGAGGCAAAGAGAGTTTAATAGGTAAAACAAAAGCTGCACATGCAAGAAAAGGAAGACAAGGAATTCATTCCCCGCTTCCCATAGACAGGCAGGTGTTCAGCCATCCCCAGGAAAGCAGGGCTGCATCACATGTAACGGTGACTTGGGAAGACAAATGCCACCACTCTGAATGCTGCTGCCCCTCCCTTTCTCTCCTCCTCAAGCCCCTTATACACTGAGCATGACATGGTACTGGATATCCCTTTGGTCAGCTGTCCTGGCTGTGTCCCTTCCCAACTCTTTGTGCACTCCCAGCCTCCTTGCTGGCGGGGTGGGGTGAGGAGCAGCAAAGGCCTGGCTCTGTGTAAGCACAGCTCAGCAGTGACTAAAACATTCCCGTGTTATCAATACTGTTTCCAGTAGAAATCCAAAACACATAGCAGCTACTACGAAGAAAATCATCCCAGCCAAAACCCATAGAATAGCCTGCCCGCTGTCTCCACTGCCATCTCCACATGTTCACCATTAATGGGGTGCACAGCACTGTTGAGTACCACTATGTGGGCTGTAATCTGGCTACCTCAGTTAAACACAGCATTGACAATCAGTAGTCACTGGGGCTACTGCAGAGTACATTGGTTACTGGCCCACACTGTGCTGCCATGTCTTCACTCCTGTTTCCTCTGCTTACAAGTTAGGATTAAAGCTAACTTGTGCCTGTCTGTTCATGCTGTTCACACACCCAGTGGAAAGCAGGGTGGACAAAGCCTTCTAATCTCTATTTATTATTATTGTGTGCCTGGACATTTGCTAATTGCTAATTTCAATTCTCATGCCTTTGATTAAATCACTGTTGGTGGTTGGTTACATTGTACCATTAATCTATGAGTTCCTCTTTGAGTAACCTCCTTCCTTGAGAAACCTTGGGAGGAGGTGTTGCTCCAGTGAGTTAACAGTACAGTTTGCTACCTAAGCCATGGTTCCTTTGCTAACTTTCTGCTGCTTTCATACACAATCAATTAGAGAAGTGTGCAGTTGGGCATGCAAGATCTGATTCCTGAGGAATTAACTAGATTTTTCATTATCAACTTTCTGGCAAACCTGTTAGGAGTCAGGACAGAATAGAGGAACTGGCTCGGCACAAAATCACAATCATCTCTTAAGCTACAGTCAGATTCTTGTGGAGGAAGCAGTACTTTCTATCAGGCAGTAGTCTGTGCTATCCTATATAAGTATTCCTTAAAAAATATTATTTGGGTACCAGAAGCAACAGCAACAGCATGGAGAACCATGCAGGATAGAGCACAGCTTCTCAGCTTGACAATTCTCAGCAGCATATGGGAACGCACGTTGCTCTCTGTTGCTGCCCTTGGGCTGCTTTCAATAACCAGGTTAGCTCATTTAAGATGAGCTAAAATTAAGAGCTCTAACGAGGATGTCCTGAGGTGGATCTTTTGGCTCTTATACTGCTATTTACAGCTGCGATAAAAATCACTTACATATTTATTCCTAGTAATAAGATCTTAAAATGCACCTCATGTTTGGCAGGCTTAGATTATTATTTTTTTTTCTTTTGAATATCTCCTGAGGCTCCGTTCTGGGCAATCTGCCTAGTAACAGCTTCCACTAGCAGTGCTTCATTGTGTCATCTTGAATTACAATGTTGGCTGGACAAAATCAGCTCTTTTTGTGGGAAAATGTTGTCCAGTACCATTATTTTAGTCTTTTCTAATACCTTAGTATTGGGGACCAGACTTCCTCTTTCCGCTTCAATTTTAATTTCCCTCATGCCTTACAGAAACAACATTTCCATCAATTTTGCATCTATTCAGTTTGTTGTCATATCTCAGTTTGCTTTTCCTTTGCTGAAGTTTAAAATTTATTTTTTAATTCCAGCAATGGTAACAATCTTGGGTATTTCAAATTTTGCCATTTTTCACTGTTTATATGGTTTCATGCTAAGAAAACAAAAAAGCTCTTTATTTCCATTTATTGTTAAGTATCTCAAAAATAGCTAAAGAAATATTCTGTTCCCTTAAATGTTGATCAAAGTTTTTCATTAGAGACGCAGGAAAATAAGCTTTAATTTAAAAACTATCTCACTTTAAGACTTGTGTAAAAATATGTATTGATTTTGATACATTAAAAATCAAACCACAAACTTCAGCTCAGAGGAACTACTATTCTGAAGAAAGCTTCATTTTGTGGAGAGTTTATGGGATTATTTGGCAGTACTGGTAATTAGAAAATAATCAACATAACTTCAGCTTAAGCAGCAGCAGAAACAGGCATTTTTTTGAGACTGTAACAAAAATTTTGCATCCTGGGTTCTATCTTCCTCTCTGGCAAGGTCTGATTAATCCCTATTTCCTATCTGATTAGAAATAACAGGGGTCACTTTCTCAACAATACTGATGAATAGTTATTGCAACGTGCCTCCAAAGAGTGCTTATGTCATTAACATCAAGATGATGCAACACAAAGCTGACCCATCTCTCTGGTACTAAAATCTGTTCCTTCTGCACGTAATTTTAATTACCAGTCCAACTGAATATTATAGTACGTTACGTTCTTATTCCTTGTCCAGCTTCACAAATCAAATGAATTCATTTTGTCCCCATGTCATTTCTGACCAACTGCCTGAACTTTTTAATGTTTTTCCAAACTTCTTCCCCTTTGTAAATAGCTTTGTGGTAATGACTTTGTGATAACGTGGTAATCGGGAGCTGCAGTGATGCCTTTGATGCAGAATATCCAGGGCTATTATGAAAAAGATAGGAAAGCCTGAACCTGAACTTGCTGCTAATTCTGGCAGCAAAGGTATTTGAATTCATGTCCCTGCCACCCTGGCTGAAATGGCAGGCTTCTTTGCTAGCAGATCATTAATTTGTTGTACAGTTGCGGTGTGTGTACGCTCAGTTCATCTACCACATCAAAATCTCCAGCTGCAGGGAGGAGATAAGTGCTTAGTGCTGCTGGAGGCTTCCACTAATGCTAAGAGTGAGACAAATGTCAAACGCTACATGCTGTCAACAGTTGAGTTGTTCTCTCATTATCATCGGCAAAACAAGTGAGAACTTTCAGGGTAGAAATTAATGTATCAATTTCCAGGGGTAAGAGAGATTTTTGAGAGTAATTGGCCTGAATGTTTTGATCATACTGTTCAGGAAAGAGGTGATCCAGTTCGAGAGATTCCCTTCATCCCACTGTCTGAAATTACTTTCCCTGTAGCTGAGTGCATCAAAAGAAACCCACATTTGAGCCGTGCCGTTTCAGTCGAGCATCCCCCTTTCCTTGGGATTAAAGAAGCAGGCTGCATTCTTTATCTGCATGAGGAAAGGAGTGACCTCCAACCAGAGAGGGAGAAAATAGGTAAGGGGTGAAAAGCAAGAGTCATGAGAGCTCTGTCAGACTCCTTAATTGCTTCAAATGACAGCTGCTTTTAGGGGGATCAATTATGACATACTCATGTCCTTGTGTAACATCATCTATATTTCCCTTGCAGCATTACAGATTACACAGTTAGTCACTCTTTTTAAATGCATGCGGGTTTGGGTGGGTTTTTTTAACAGAATTTTCTTTTCTTTTCTGTTTCTATTTTGTATTCTCCTAAGGTCCTTATATGTTACTCACTTCTATTCCATCTCCTCCCATTCACTTATCAATTTCACTAGTATTTTATTTACTTCCTTCTTAAGATCATTAATAAAGATGGGTCAGAAGTGCAATCTCTGTGGCATAATAACACATTGTTTGGATGCACTGATAATTCAGAGGGTGGAGCACTAATGATTGGCCACTTGCATTTTGAACCCTATTTTTTCTAGACATGGGGGGACACTTCATTCCAGTGAAAAGATATTATTATTATTTATGCAATAATAACAATAACTGCATTTACGTACTTGTACTAATATCTTCCACACAAGGAACTGCAAAGACTACAAACCCATTATTATCATCACTTTTCATAGATAAGGAAGAAGAAAGAAACCAAAGCCCTAAATTTTAGCTAAATGTCAGTAACATGGTGGAAACTCATAGATAAAATGCAAATTTTTATTGGCTTTTTGTCAGCTCAGTTTTTGTAGAACTGTTGAAAAGTAATGCTGGGAAAAAAGGAGCTGGCAAGTAAGAGGTGATGCAGACACAGGATTGTACTTACTCCTGCGGGGCAGAAGAATTGTTCCTATCTGTTGGATTTAGTGCCTAAAGGCCTGATCCTGACTAGGCTTTTTTGACCTTGATTGTGCTTTCATGGATTAAGTCATCCTTAAAGACCTTCTATCTCTCTAGGTCTACTCTTTTTCTGGAAAATCAACCCATCTATTCTTGGTGGTTTTTTTCTGTTGCTAAATATCCTTATATGGGCTTATAGAAGTTGCGTATGAAACCAGTCTGATAAGAACTGACTTCTTGCTAAAGCTTAAGAAATCACTTCATGCTCTTTTGGTTAAAAGTATCAAGATTACTCGAATCTAGATCTTGCCATCACCTTTTCAGGGCCAAATTCACAAATATAAGTGGTACCTTTTCTTGCTTTCACTGGTTGTGATAAAATAGCCATTATGGGAGACTTTTAACAACTGCGATGGTCTCAAGACTTACAGAGTGTGTGAGGCAACATGTCCAATATTTTATAGCTGTCCCAGTATTCTAAAGACCCCACACAGTCAGATGGACTAGTGAATTAGCTGAAACAAATCTGCATCCTATTTTCTCTGCAGGGAAGTGATCTGACAGTAAACAAATTTCGTCAGTATTTATTTATCTTTCTTTTTTTTTTTTGAGACACTGAAACAAGACTTGTCTGATAGCATAGCTGTATGTCATATTACAGCTATAATGGTGATTGCTGTTTAGGTGCCTGTTACACCTCTTTTGAAATGTATATGTTAAAATGACTGATGCACATTATTGCGTTATGGCCACCTACTCTTTGAAATGCTCTTAATAATGCAGTGAACAATGGCAACATGTTGTAATAACTTTAGGCCTTCAAATAGCATCATGAACAAGTGCATCTTTCACCCATGCACATTCTTACATTTACTGCTTTGAGCTTCCCAAGTACAACAACTTTTGCTCAGTTCTTTCTTGTAGTCAAGATCTAACAAATGCAAAGTCCCAAGTCAGTCATTTATGAGGAAAGATGTGAAGAATGGATTTTGGGCAAACTCAAGTCTCCAATTCCTTAAACTAGAAGGCATTCAGAGATGATGTCTCTGCCCACACCCCTTCTTCTCATTAACAAGCAAACTGCAGTCTCTTGGGGCTTTCTAAGTGAGAGGTGAAAGTAGATTCAAGTTTCTCTGGCTAAGTTTAAGCTAGTCACGTAGAAACCACATGCAGTCCAAGGGCTTTACAGAAGAACATGATGC
>VZTU01005579.1:187094-230341 GCA_013400835.1 Zapornia atra | reverse complement strand
CTCCCTGCGTGCCGGCCAGCCGCCCCCTCGCCTCGGAGCCGCGAGGAGCGGAGAGCAGCGGTACCTGGCAGCGCCGCAGAAGCAACCGTCAGCTTATCCATCTGAAAGAGAAGAACACGTGAGACGCTCCGAGTTACAGCGAATCAGCAATGAGCTGCCCTGGGAAGAGCAAGTGAAAAACCAGAGACCTGAATCACCGCTCAGGGTTTGTGCTAGAGCAGAAGGCAGCCAACAGCTCATCGGACTCTTCCTGAGGCTTCACTGGACACTGCCACCGCTTTTGCATGTCTCCGATGGCCACCTCTGTGTACTCAGCAGGATTCGATGTGTCATAGAGGCAGCATGAAAAACAAGCCGCTCCAGACCTTGCAGACAGCAGCCACCCACAAGAGCCTGTGGCTTGTTGATGTCCCTTACATTGATTCTGCTCCCAATCATTCTCTCCCAGTCAGCATCTGCAATCTCTGTCATTAAAAACACCAAAACCCTGGCAATCAGACTTGTACACAAAGGAGAAAACCTCCATTTTACTTTTTATTAATCTAAGTAGCATGGCATGAAAAACCTATCCCAGGGGAACTGCAGAGAACCTTTTGCTGGGCAAAGTGGGAGTTCAGATGATGAAATCTAGTTTTGCAACACATAGAGGGAGAAAGCAGGGCTAGTGTATGGAGGATTTAGAAAAGCAAGAAGGCAGCTTTGTGTTGAGACCTGGTAGTATTGAAGCTGCTTTTTTATTCACAGAGATGCTACGTCCCTGTGTCCAGGTCACAAACCCACACTGAATTCTGAGGCCAGAGTATCTTTGCTTGTATCTTCCCCTGCCAATTTGCCACTGTTTGGAGTTCCAAAGCTCAGAAAACACTCCTACTCACCCGTTGTCCATGGCAAGTCAAGGGAAACATATTAGGAACGTGCTTTTCTTCCTTCCCCACAGATGCTAGGAATCACCCACGCTTCTGGTGGTGGCTTTGTTATTTTACCATCTGGATGACTTAGATTATTAAAGGTTACATGTGTTTTGAAATCTTCCCATAGTCTGGATGTTTGACTTCAATATTTGTACAGTAGATCTTTTGGAGCTCTGCAGCTCAAAAATTATGCTAATTTTTTAGCACACAGAAAAATGTATCTCTTGACATTCTGGCTGATTTGCCAGACCTTTGCAAACACCCAGGCACTGGTGCTACCTGTATATATGTAACATTTGAATTACAGCTCTTTGTTTTCAGAGAGATTGGTTATGGGCAAATAACGAGCACTTTGCACCTGAGCTGGAAAATGTAGGTTAATAGGCAAAGCCGTAGGAGTCCTTTTGCAGTCGCAGAGTGGAGACGAAATGCAGTAACTGACCCCCCCTCCATGAGCACTCTTTTGTTCCAAATGCATTTGGAACTCTTCTGCTTCCTACTCCTGTTGCTCAACAGGCTGTTAGAGCAGCCAGTAATGCAGGCAGTGCTGCCCAAAAGCACCAGGGTGCCACTTACACCAATACCACACGCTCCTCTGCGTTCTTCTAAGACCTGGAGCACTAAGCTGCCCATGTGGGTGGTTGGGAGCGCAGGAGGGTGGCCAGCAGGCAGCGTTGGAGGGAGACAGAGGTGTCAGAGATGGAGTCTGTTTCAGAGGAAAGGGACTGAGGTACCATTGGCAGTGTCAGCAGGCAGCTTGTGTATTTGCACACGCATCTCCTCTGCACCCACACGTTGGAAGCCACACTGGCACATGCTCTGGGTGATACTGTGCTTCCCCTTCTTGGCTGTTCTTTCTTTTACCATGTCCACGAGCAGGATCATGATCTTGATACTTCCTCCCACTGCCTTTAGTTTGTTGTCAGAGGAACTGTAAAGGACCTGTCTCCAGGTCTTGTTACGCCACGTGTTCACCCAACGTTACACACTTGAGCAGAGCTGCAGGGGACTCCACACTAGACTTAGTGTCTGCTTCTCTCAGTTTCTCAGAGAAACCAACCTCTGAACACGATGCCATTCTCTGAGCTGACAAGGCGTGCTGGGATAGCCAGCGTGCTGGGAACGTGATCCTGACTCTGTTGCCTCTGTTTCTGGCAGGGGTGGGAATGCCTGCAGCTCTTCTGTGGCAGCTGATGGGGACTCTTAGGTCCCTCTTCCTTTCCTTCACTGTGTGTTTGCCTGCGACGTCATTATTTCCAGCACTCCAGTCTCATTCGTTCCCATGCACACAATATCCACCCGTGTGGAGAGGTGTTTTTTCTGGGAGTGAAGAACAGTGCAGTGGGGTACAACCCCAGGCACACACCTTTCCTCTTAGAAGTGATTTTTGAAGTAATTTCAGATGCTCCTGTCAGACCACACACCAAATAGTCCCAGGCAATACTGCATGCCTTACCTTTGAAACCCCATTAAGTTTCCTTAAAATTGGGCACCCAGCAGGCACGACTCTGAGTGTCCATCTCTCTGGAGATGCAGGCCTTTGTGTTTGGGGTCATTAACGGGCCTTTCTGGCTTAAGTCTCCCTCTCCTAAGGGGCTTTCTTTCAGCCACTGAAAATGTAAGTGCAGACTTACACATCAGCTGGTGCAGATGGGGCTCTGGAGAGGCCCTTGGCTGCGTCTGACACACGGAGGGACCTGCAGAGCAGCACAAAGTGAAACACCAGCCGTTTATTGGCTCAGCTGATATTAATCACAACAGTGATATTAATACCTGATGAATCTCCTGTGAGGCAGGAAAATAGGTTGCCTTGGGGCTTTGTGGTAAGTGTTGCCAGTAAAGGTTAATGTTTCTTGGGTGCCTTGGACAAGGTGCACATGGGCATTGATGTTGTAACAGTGAGGTGGTGCGTGTGCCAGCTCTGAGGGGTTTGCTGTCATCTCCCCCAGGTCCCTGGAGCAGCTCCGCAGCGATGCAGGGAGACGGGCCGGATCCCTAATTAGAGCTGGAGCTCTGCTGCTGCCTTCCCGGCCCGGGGTCGGTTCACTTTGGGCACAGCTGACTTGTACGTCCGTAGGAGATGGGTGAGCTCAAGTGAAACTGCTTCTGGAAGGGTCTGGGAGCTCTGGGAGAACCAGCTCCCTCAGCCTTCATTCAGAGGAGCTGACCGTGGCCAGGGGTGTGAAGACAAGGGAGAGCAGGAACATCCCAACAACCAGGCTGAGGTATGACTGTTCTGGGAGCTGTAGCTGTAACAGCTTAGGAGCGGACGGCAATTTCTCTGTGGAGGAAAGGTCACATCGCTTCTGTGCTTTCCCAGTGCATTCAAACTCCTCAGCAGTTTTGATCCCCCCACGTCCCATTTATCTGCAGCTCTTAATTTCTTGTCACCCCAGTGTCCTGAACTACTTAGGACTTTTCCACGATCTCTTCTCTCTGCAGTAACTGCATTACCTGGGAAGATGAGCAGCGTTGCACCAGTGACCAAGGCTGCCTGGTAATGGTATTAATTTACTTTGCTGTTTGCTAAACCTGCACTTAAGAACTGAGGCTGAAGCTCTGCCTGGAAGAACAAAAAAGGCAATGACACACGACCTCAGTCACAGCACAGTTCAAGATGATCTGGCCGCTCGTCAGCAACTACGAATTTGGCCTCTGGCTGCAGAATCTGCCCCTTGATGCTTGTGCCTTGACTTTTATGATCGCCTGGAAGGCACCTGGCATCACACGAGCGGAGCACATCGTGCACGGGAGCCGTCTCAGGGAGGTGAAACGTCTGGAGCGGTGCTGGCGCTGCTTGATGGGGAGATGTTTCTTTGCACATCAAGGGCTCTGCTCATCTTGCTAACAGCCACCGTATGCAAATATAATGACCCAGTGATATTCCAATTACAGCCCGACTGCATTCATCAGGGGCTGCTCTGCATCCCAACCGAGAACGTGGCAGTCACTTAAACCACGAAATATGGTCTGGCGCAGGGAGCTGTGGCGGTGTCAGCCGGGTGGTGGCGGACTTGGAGACACTCATAATGCCAGGCATCCATATCCCACCATCAGATTAGAGACACTAAATGCAAAAGAGCAGAATTGGAGAACATAAAAGAAACCAAGTGGATAAAGGCTCCTGCCAAATCGCATTAGGGGTCCTATCTGGGAGGGGTACAATGCTCAGATTATTTTGCTAATAGTCACGTTACTGCTCCCGGTACATTTTTACTTCAAAGTGGAAACCGGGGGGTCAGAGAAGAAACCTGTAGTGCCTCCAGTCCCTTTTCTACATGAATTTGGGTCATTTCCAGTGCCAGACCTTTGCAAAACACCCTATAGCAGTGAAGGAGCGCAGGGTGCTTCGGGATGCAGCTCCGCTCCCACCCTGGTTGTTGTCAGTCATCCCAGGCGATGCTTCTGGCTACAGAACCCGGTTGGGATGCGAAGTGCAGGGGTGTCGGTCGGGGCCTGCTGCATCTGCCATGCTCTGTGCTGCCCTGTTCACTCTGCTGCCACCCTCTGTCCTCCCCCGGCTGCCAGGCACATAACATTTAGCAATGGTCTGAAATTCAAATACAGAGAATTGACTCCTGAACTGCCCTAATATTTGAGAAAGGTTTTAAACTAAACCAGGTTTTTCTGTGTCCCACTATCGGCCTGGCAGCTCCCTGTGTACGCTGGTGTACTGAGAGAGGTAATATTAACAGAACGAAAAGGGCAGGGTTACATAAAAACCCTTTTCAGACTAAATAGACCTGCTGCGCTCAATTCCCCACAGAGGTGTGGAACTGAAGAACATTCAGGCCTTTGCAGGTCAAGCTGTATATCTGTAAATGCCCTCCAGAAGTGAAGAACACCCCCAAAACCAGACAACTCTGGAAATGCAGCAACTCTGGTCAGCCAGGTCCAACTTCTGCTGTACCGAGCTCTGCAAAGTGGCCGGCTGGCCAAGAGCAGGCTCAACATGTCCCCGAGCAAGCCATGGCCCTGCGAGTGCCAGGGGCACAGTGCAGGAGTGGGCAGTACGTCCCTGCGTCATGCCCAGCACATGTCCATGTGTTACATGGATGCAGTGTGTCCCTGTACCGTGCCCAGTGGCCCTGGATGCACAGGGGAGTCCCTGGAGGGGCCATTCACTGGACAACATGAATGTGCTCAGTTAATTACACACATTTCCCTGAGGCCAAGGGTGGCCAGGGCTCTCCCTGCATGGCGTGTGCTGCAGGGCTGGGTGCTAGTCCCAGGGCTGCATGTGGGTCCCCTGGTGCTGTTGCAGGCTGTCAGCCAGCACAACAGGAGGGGTGTGTGACACTCACCTCTTGCCAGGCCTTGGCCCTTCCCATGGCAGAGCAGACGTTTGGTTCCTGTGGGGCTGATTGCACAGACCCAGCTGGCTCTGGCAGACCCAGCGTCCCACTTCCCCTTGCTCTTTGTTCCTTCTGGCTGGTCTCGCAGCCTTTCTCAAGGGCATTTTTGTTGCTGGCAAATTGAGCGTCTGGAAAGCGTCTCAGCGTGGCCCTGAGCACAATGTGCCAGGCAGCTCCATGCTGCCTTGCTGGGCTGTTGTAAACTCCCATGCTGTCATTTTCTGTTCTGCTCCCACTGATTGCAGTGTGTCCCCAGAAGGTGCAGTCAGAACTTCCCCGAGTGGATTCTCCTGCTCGGCCTGGCACTGCCATCCTGCCTGCCCGGCCTGGCACTGCCTTCTCCTGCCCAGCCTGGCTGCAGGTGCTGCCCAGCACCGTCGGGATGCACTGGGTGCCCAGGCTTCAGGCAGCCGAGTCTGAACAGGAGCGGAGAGCTGTGCTGTGCTGCTGAGGAACGTGGTGGGTGCCAAGTGAACAGTCACTGCCTTCCTGAGCGGGTGGCTGCAGCCCCAGTCATGCTGTTACTCCAGAGATGCACACCTGGGAAGAAGTCTCTGTGAGCTCCATTCTTTGCTGCAGGGCGGAAGCGACTGTATGAGAAGGCACACGACAGAAATTATCTATCTATCTGTCACCTATATATCATCTATCCATCATCTATCTATTTATCTATCAATTATCTATCCTCTAAATGTCATCTATCTACCCATCATCTAATCTATCCATCCATCTATCTTATGTATCATCACCTATCCACCTACCTACCTATCCCTCCCTTTCTGTCTCCCTCTGTACACTCACATACACGCCTGCCAGGCAGGGCTGGTGGCCCTGAGCAATCCCTGCCTTTGCACAGGGCGCAGCAGGTGCGTGACCTGACCCACTGCTTTGCTTTGCCTGCCCCCGTGCTCCCGGAAGCCTTCTCCAGTGTTCCTGTTCCAGCTGCCTGCTGGTGCAATGCTAGGTGCCTCTGTGTTACACCCGAAGGGTGGCTGCGAAACAGTGGAGGCTAAATGATCCACTTAATGGAGAGGGCAGTGATGGCCAGGGCACGTTACACACTGCGATCCTGCAGCACCAGCTGCATGTCTGAGGATGCAGGAGCACCTCAAAGCCACCCGATGTGTGGTAACACCCACGGGGTAACAAGCATTTACCAATGAGCCAAATTAAGAATGAGGATGGGCAGAGAAAGCAGAGCTGATGCTGCCGATACACAATTAATTGCCAGAGTGATGAAGAAGTTCAACAGAGGGGGCTGAGAAGGATCCATACTCTTTTTTCCAAACACTTCCATTTTAAAATTTAATAATAAATAACAGAATCTCACAAATCTTTAGGGGCAAAATGCTCCACATTTATTTACATATGAAATGTGTTTAATACAGTTGTGATGGACATCGTGTATAGTAACATCTGACAGCAGCAAGACTCTTAAGGAACCAAACAATTACTACGGCCTCTCATGCAGCTATCTATATATACACAATTTGTTTTAAAAAAAAGTACAAAATTTTCTTTTTAGGGATACATACAAGGTATAAAATGCAAAACCAAACCAAAAATATAACTCTCACAGAGAACTATACATGAAGGGGACAGCGTGGTACCTTTTTGTGACGAGTGATGAGGAGCTACGGCTGAAATGGCTGAACAAGCGTCCTGCGGCCTGTGCTGAAGCGGGAAGCCCGGTGACACCGCGCAGGCTGGTGTGACAGCTTCTTCACAGCTGTGGGGATGTGACACTGAGCACCAGAACATTTGGCATGAGTGTACAGAGCTGGGAAATACCAACCCCTGTAGCAAGGGTTAACTATTTTCTTTCAATATCCAGAAATAAAGGAAAATACATAATGCTGCGTACTCGCCTCTATATAATGTTTAATAAATTACATGACAAAAAACATCATCATTATAAACCTATTCCTCTAAGGACATCTCATTTGTCAAACCCAGAGCAGCCCAGCCCTTTCGTAACAATTTGAGCTTTGATCACAAGCACCTGATGGGCTAAAAAGTCACTTCATGATACAGAGAGTTGTGCAATTACACTTTCCAGAAGTACTGTGTCGTTCCTGGGGCCTGTGCCCGTCCTGCTGGTGCCACCCAAACCCAGCACCACGTTTTCCCTATGCAGCAGTGGTGGTGGCACTGCTTTTTCTTTTTTTTTCTTTTTTAGGATCTATTTTCTAAGAGAAAGCTTAAAAGCTTCCTTAGCCATTCAGAAGCACGGGTTCTTAAGAGTTTAAAATCTCCCCCCAGCTCGCATCCCTTCCCCACTCCCCTCCGAAGTGCTGCCAGTGGCTGCACTTTCTTTCAGAAGCATCCAAATAAGAAACAGTTTAAGGGAGCCCAAGGAACTGCCCCGGTGTTCAGAACTCTGTTGTAAAGAAACTTACTAGAAAATAACAAAACAAAAGGAAAGGCCCAGATTTCCCACTAGATACCAATACAAACACATAACAAAGAGTAGAAAAGTTATTTAGTTTAAATATATACAAACTCTTTTTTCAACTCAAATACTGCTTCCATGGTTTTGAGGGTATAGACAATGAGGCGAAGGGGATACTTTTATGCAGAATATATTGCAACAGCCTGAACAGTACTGTTAACACTATTATACCTTGAACTTTCTGTAGCAAAAACGTCTTTAGTATTCCAATGTGGAGAGAGATTTCTGCGTCCCAAATAATCCCGTCACTTCTCAGCTGAACTCATTCGTTTTGACTTGATGAAGGCCATGCCATGTGTTCTCATGTGAGTGTTTAAGGCCGCTTCCGTCTCAAAAGTCTTGGCGCACACCTTGCACCTCCTGTCCGACGCCGTGCTGTCCGAGGCCTCGTCCTCGTGGTTGGGTTTGTTTTCCTGCTGATTATCCTCCCCAGACCCGTTCTGTTTTGACACTGGCTGAGGCTCCTTCAGCTTGTGCACAATGAAGAGATGCCTGGAGAGAGACACGTGAGACGTGTAGCAGAGTCCGCACTCCCTGCACTGGTAGGAGGAGCCGTCGGATTTGTGCTGGGGAATATGTTCATGGAACTGTAGAAGATTCTCGGTGGTAAAGCCGCACACAGCACACTTGTGAACCTTAAAAACGTTGATCTTTAGCTTCTTCAGTGGCTGCGTGATGGCACCTCGTGGGGGCCTGAACTCCAGGACAGGTTCTTCCAGTTTGCGCTTGGGACTGGGAACCTGGAGAGAGCCAAAAATGCCCCATGAAACAAGCACCAACACATGTTCTTGGCACAACTATTCCTGACTCCTACCTTCAGGACCTTTCCCTCGGCAGATTCCAGCACAGGATGTGAAACAGCGCGAGGGAACGGCTGTTGTATGCATGGGACAGCGAGGGGCTCTTCACAACAAACCCCCAGGGCACTGCCCAGCTCTGGCAGGGGTACAGCACCTAATGCCGAAATGTATGTCCCGAGTGTGCCCCAGTGAGAACTGGCTGCGCACCTGCAGCCACGTCCACTCAGCACCAAGGCTTCAGCTGCATACGGGGTACAGAGGATCAGCCATGGAACCTTCCAGCACCACCTCCTGGGGCTCCACTTAAAGTCCTTTCTATTATTTCACACTTGAACCTCGACATCACATACTCCCTCCTGACTGTCAGTAACGGAACTGACACAGGCCAAGGGATGAATCAACTGGCAGTTTTTTAAACTAACTGATGATTTTTTCTATTTTCCCTGTTACTCCTCTGGCACGAACGTCCCTCAGGAATGCTCTGCACCCTACACAGCTCAGAGATGCTCCAAGAGTGGATAGCTGCCATATTTCCAGCACTTAAGCCAGAGGCGACATGCTGTGCTCAGAGTTGTGCACAGGACAACAGCACGTGGAAAAGCCCTGTCCCTGCTGTTAGCCTGACATGCCTCTGCAGCCGAAATTCTTTACCATGTAGCACCCAAAACACTCAACAGATGATGTTAACCTCTGCAGGTAGCAGCTCTTTGGACAGGCTAGGGTGGAGGGGAGCCCCAGTGCTCCCCTTGTCCAACGCCTGACCCCTCCAGGCCTGAACAGAGCTTCCAGCCCATTATTAAGGAGGTTGTCCAGGCACCTCTTGAACCCTGACAGGCACAGGGCACCGACACAGGTTTGGCCACCCTCTGTCCATGTCCAGTTTGACTCTCCCTGGGGCGGCTGTGAGCCGTTCCCAGGCATCCTGTCCAGGGTCCCAGGGAGAAGCGCTCAGCACCTCCCTCTCACGTCCCCGGGGAAGCTGCAGAGCAGTGAGGTGGCACTCAGCCCCCTTCTCTCCCACTGAGACCAGCCTGGCGTGCCAGCTGCCCCTCAAGGACATGCCTGCCAAAGACCTTCTCGTCCTCCTCGGGTGCTGGGGCCCAGCGCTGCCCACAGTGCACCAGGGGAGGCTGCACCAGTGCCAGGCACAGTGCAAGACCCTGCAGCATTTCCATCACCAGACTGAGAGCAGTTTCACTGTAACATCTGTACCAAAGGAGCTCAAGGCTGGGAATCTGGAAGGTCCCAATGCTTCTACATACCCGGCAGCGTTTCTACAGCAATGAGAGGACCCGGTTGCAGAGGTTTTGAAAGGTGCTCTGAAAACAAACTACCAAGGGGCAAGCTGCATTCTTCATCATTCAGTGATCAAACCCAACAGAAAGTCTCTCCAAAAACATGTGCTAGCTTAGGCACGGCAGAATTTGTTGCAGGAACCTGTGGGACACCTTTTTGGGCTTTACTTCACAGATCAGATACTCATGGGATCAAAACAGCTGCATCCCTTTAAAGACCCCGAATGTACACCCACAAAACCAAAACAAGGCATTACCTTTGTGTCTTCCTTTACTTCCCTTTCTTCCATACTGGCCGATTCAGTCATCTCCTTCACGTCGGGGTCCTTGATGCCATGCATCAGCTGAATGTGTTTCTCCAACATCAACCGCTTGGTGAAAGTGCGCCGTGAGTCTGGGCAGTGGCTGGACAGACACAGGGCAGACACACGGACACCTTCACACGCTGTGCTTACCCGGAGTCGTGGTGTTCCACAGAACAACAGGACTAGCAAATAACACTGGAAGGTTGCAACAACGTTCTGCCAGTCACTTGCACGGGAATTATTACAAAACGAAACTAGAAACGTTTGAGCAATTTCAGTTCAGAGCACAGGAGCAGTCTCTGAGGACGGTACCCAAAATGGTACGCTCGTGGGCCTCCTGCTTTCGGCACGGGAGGGACTGCTCCTCAGCCACAGCTTGCAGCTCCCTTTGCAGAACCCCAGACTCGATCCCACAGCATGCCAGCACACACAGAACTATGAACAGATGCAGTCTGTGCTGCAGTTGTTACCTGACTGACACGGTTTGGTCTGTGTACATAAAAACCCGGATCACCCGAACGAGTCAGACACCAGCTTTTATGCAACCAGGGACAGAAATTCAACCAGCAACTTTTTGTGTTGGTTTATGCTCTGTTCCCAGATAAATCAGTAAGTAGAACTTACGAGCAGGTATAAACCTTCCGAATGCCTTTGTGCTTGATCCGATTGTGGCGACATAAACTATGGGATGAACTGAAGGATTTGTCACACTGTCGACACGGGTGTTTCTTCATTTGCTTTAAAAAAAAGAAAGAAGAAAAATAGATTAATTAAAAATGCTCAGTAAAAGTAGTGCACATGTCAAACCTTCTAATAGTGTGGGAGAAACATCACTCACCAGTGACTGGCACTGCATCTTCCAGCACCCCCCACGCCCACAGCCACACTGCGCAAGGCAGAGGGCCCGGGCCCCTCTCCAGGCAGCGTGGCCAGCAACACACAAGTCTGTCACCAGCTGCACACCAGTGTCACGGACTGGGGACACAGAGAATTTCCCCCCTCCCTGCCCCGGAGAAGCCAGGAAGACCGTGGATTATTTCTGGAATGGTAAAGGCAGAACGGGAGTGACTGGCTTCCCCTGTGTGCAGCCCTTCCTTCCCTTCCCTTCCCATCACCAGACTCAGCCTGCAGCTGCTGGCTGACAGACCTGTCAGTCCCTGTTGGTCCCTACAAGGAGGGGTGAAAGGCACGTACGGAGGACCAAAGCACCTGATGGTAAAGATCTGCTTCACAGAATAACATCAGTTATTCAGGGCTCACTTATTCTTACCTACTGAGGAAGGGGCAAATTCCTAAACATTGGAGATGTCCACATGGACATTTTAATATTCTAATTATCTAGTGCTCAATATTCATCACATACTTGGTTATCTTATGCTTATTTCCAGTCTCTCTACAGTAAATCGACCTGTGAATGATTAGGTTCTGGATGCAGTCATTCTGAGAGCCAGCAATTACTGCACGTTTCTGGAGGCCTGGAAGAAACACACAGGAACTGGTCTTTATCCCCCATTTCTGAAAGACACAGAGCTCTGTCTCCAGGCATGTGATTACAGAAACTTCTCCTGTTACTGGAGGGCCCTACAGACCAGCACAGAAACATCAGCCATACACAAGGCCTTTGGGAGTCCCTGACTTCAAGTGAGGGCTGCTCCTGAGGCAACACTGCCCGTTCTTGCTGAACAAGAGACAGACAGATGTGTATTTAAAGCTCACGTTTAGTGAGCGTTGCCAATGTGCTACTAACCTCACTTCTGCCTTCTGCCACCGTGCTGTGGGTGTGCTCAGGCTGGGTATCTCTCTAGTTCCCTCCCAAGCGATGGTTTCCTGGGGAGGCTGCAGTGTTTTCATGGTAAGAATCTGGTCTTAAACTCCTTTCAGTCTGCCCTAAGAGCGCTTGGAGGGTTAATGTCTGAACAGACAGGCAAGACAGACCTGGCCACAGTCTGTGTGCTGCTCAAGAGCCTGGTCTGACAGAGCATTTACCTACGACTGCAGGAGTGTTCCCAGATCAGAGACAAGCACTCAGTGCACAGCCATGCCACAGGGAGGTAAGGCATTCTGGGAGTTTCCTGGCAGCAGAAGTGACAGGAATATACCTGCTAGGCTCACAGCTGGAGCAGCTAACAGCTCCTCAGGGACTTCAACAGGCAGAGGTGCAAAAATGGCCTTTTAAAGCAAATGGAGAAATCAAATGGCCTCCACATGATCTCAGCTGTTTGTCTACTTTCCATGCCCTCAAGCTGTAAAAGGAGACCCAGATAAAAGAGAAATGTAGCTCTGTGAATCATAATCTGTGCGTTTCGTTCCAAGGGGGCTGGCAATGCAGTTACAGGACTCTGCGGCACCACGGCTGGAAGAAGAGCGTGGGAGTTACTGAAGGCAAGGAGAAGCATGGAAATAGTCTCCTGTCAGTCAGGCCTGGGTGCCATTTGCTTGAAGTTGTCATAAGAAAATTGGAAATGACACTCAGTAGCTTGGCATTTTCAGCTTTTCCATAAAATGTTTATAAACAGAATAAAGTGATTTGCACAACAACTTTAGAGATAAGCACTGTAATTTGAAGGCACACAGAAACCTCTGGAAATGTGTGATCATTTATTACAGTGTATTAGCATCCTGAAAACCACTCATTTGCACTCTGGATGGTTCTTCTCCACTTAGACACTAAGTGAGCCTGCTGTCCCTTTCAGTCCTGCCCCTTTTCTGCAGTGCAGCAACAAGCATCAGCCAATCCCCTGCTCCCCAGCCGAGGAGAATCACAGCTTTCACTAGCACAGAGTGATGGGCACGACCAGCTAGAAGATGACTGCTGTGTGTCAGCATCGGGCTGGAGCATACAGACTCCTAACTGGTGTGGGTGGGAAGCAACCCCAGAGCCCCCCAGTGCCCCCTGCCATAGGCAGGGACACTCCCCCATCTTCTCTGGGCACCCTGTGCCAGGGCCCCCCCACTCCCTGGGAAAGATTTCTGCCCCCCAGCTCCTCTCCAGCTGCCCTCCTGCAGCTGAAGGCCGTTCATTCCCCTGGGCCTGGCCCTCTCCAGCTTTGGGGAGTCTCCCCAGAGCCTTCTCTTCGCCAGGTTGAACACCCCACTAGAGCTTGCTACAGCCCATCTCAAACACACCTAGAACACACCAGTTTCCCCACTGCCTGCCAGCCCTCACAACTTCATCCCACTGGAAAGCTGTGGGATGCAGCAAGGACATCAACCTGTCTTTCTGCTGACTTGAGAACACAGCGTTCCCATCTTTGGCTTTCAAGCCATTTTAGGTACACCTCCTCAAATCCAGCTGCTTTAAATCCCAAATTCACCTTGTTCAGCCGAGCTGCTGGTTGAACCTACAGGTGTAGGATTAGAGCAATGTCTCAGCCTCTTAGTGAGTCTGCCTTTACAGGAAATCTGGTTTGCTGCTCACCAGGTCAGTACAGCAAGAACCCATTCGTTCCCCCAGCCCAAAAGTCAATGAGCTTTCAGGGGGCGACCTGAGAAGGCACAGTGAGACGACTTGGACAAAACACTGGAGCGTCTTTCATGCTTTCCATCTCCAAGAAACTTTGATACTGGATGAACAAGCCTACAATTTAGTAAGAGCCTGTGGATTGTCTCAGTGGAACTATGTAGAAAATGACAAAAACCAAGCAGCCAAAGAGAGAAACAGATACAAGAACAGAGAAGGGTAATAATGGAGCTTAAGGGAATGAGTTGCAAAAACAGAACTGAAATTGTAAAAACCACAAGTGCACATTTCAGGTTTGATACAAATATTATTCATTTACCTTTCCATGTTCTTTCCTCATGTGGGAGATGTAAACGTCCCTCTGAGTGAAGAGCCGATCACACTCCCAGCATGTCCAGCCAGGGTTTGCCACCTTTTTAGGCTCTGCTTTCTTTATGGGAGAAGGAGATTTCTTCTCCAGCTTTTCTGTTCCATTGAGGGATTTTGTGTCCTCTTTGTTGTGACTGGCTGAGTTCTGAGTTGTGGGTTTAGTACTGAGAGGCAGGTTTATCCCCAGGTTTGGTGGCCCCTCAACACTTTTCAACGTTCCATGCATAGACTACAATAAAAGAGAAAAAAAAAAGTAGAAAACTCATATAGACACATACAGTTGTGCAGTCAAAATCCAAAGACCCCCTGATTCAAGTCTTCATTTACTTTGTCATACTACTGTCAGATCACATTGGTAACTTACAGAAGCATAATAAAGGCAAGGCTTAGTGTCAAGAGAAACCAGCCAACAGCACTAGCAGACACCATCCATAACTAAAACAAAGTTTACTCCAGTGGCTAGATGTTTTCACCAAAAAAAAAGAGACTCTGTAGGTTAAGTTTAAATTGCTGCTTAATAGGCAGAACAAAAGGGCTCAGGAAGTACTTTACGTTAAATTTAATTTCTTGCTTTACTTACCTAACAGAGTTAGTTGAGCATCCTCATTTCCAACTACATGACTAGAGATTTCCAAGAAGGAAAGGTTTTTACTGACAAATTTGGATTTGGCACACTGGTAAGACAGACAAAAAAAAGGCAACTCTGGGAAGATCAGGCAGCTATTGCTTAGGATATGTTAGTATCTTATGCTGAGGCTGAGCTAAGCCCTGTCTTACTCCATGCACCCTAATGTAGGGCTACACTGCCAACAGTCCTTAGAAGCAAGGGTGTGCAGGGCTGATGGGGTCCCCAGGGCAGGGGGCTGCCTCGAGGTGCCTAATGAGGTGTCTCAAGCACTCTGCTGCTCTTAGGCAGCGATGCTTCCTCACGGATTTACTCCTAAACTTTAAGGAAACTGTCAGTGAGGAGGGAAGAAAGAACTCTCCCATCTCCTCCTTCCCCAGTTCCTGGAGCCGGTGTGACCCCTGAGCCTATTGAAAGGGTGACCAGCTCAGGGAAACCTGGCCTTCAGCCGTGTGCGAGTGCCACACATGCACATGGGCACAGCAGGAAGGAGTCAGCAGGCTGTGGGGCCATGGAGATGCACAGGCTGCAGCCTGGACTCACTCACAGGGGTCCTGCTGCTGAGGTCCCTCTCACATCTGGAAGTCCAGCCACCCCAAGCATAGTTATTTTTCCTGCAGGTAATCTCAGAAACAAAACCCCACGTTCTTGATTCTGGGAAAGCAGGAACACAAGGCTGATGCTCCCACAGAATACATCATTACGAGGGTCCTTCCTCAATCCTGTGGCTCTTGGGACTACCCACTGGCTCCACAGCAAATATCACCCTGAG
This sequence comes from Zapornia atra, assembly GCA_013400835.1. Taxonomy (NCBI): domain Eukaryota; kingdom Metazoa; phylum Chordata; class Aves; order Gruiformes; family Rallidae; genus Zapornia; species Zapornia atra. The sequence goes on along the minus strand of VZTU01005579.1, from coordinate 214,997 downwards.
CTGCAGAACACAGTCTTCTATTTAACAACTTTTGTAAGAAAAGCTAGTAATTAAAAACCCCGAAATGTTACTAAAGAGCAAAGTGCACAGGGCCAGTGGACTGGCTCTAAGAGCAACCTGCAGCTGAGTAGTAAAGGAGGAGGTTGCCTGTAGTATCCCATGGCACCAGGACAAGCAAGCAGCACAGGGTGGGGGAAGGAGGTGCCCATACCTTCCTGGAGCTTCCACCCCTGCATGTAAAAGGTTAGTGCTCAACTTCCTAAATGTCATTTTAACACTTGAAATTCAACTGCTTATTTGAAACATTAAAGCATTAAAGCCTAACACAGAGTCACGGTGATCACAGCAGAACTGAGAGCCTTACACCCTCAGCCATGGTGATCACAGCAGAACTGAGAGCCTTACACCCCCAGTCCAGACCTTCCCTGTCAGTTCTAACTGGCTGTTAGAAGTTTTCCTGTCGCTGGCCATCAGGGAGAACGAGACACACAATTTGTCAACAAGAAACACATCTGGCAGAATTATTCTAGATTATTTTTTGTAGCTTTAAATAACCTCCTCCTGAGCTTCTTTCTACCCCTTTCTGTTCTATTTCCATCGAGGTCTCCTCGGCCTTGATTGTTTATGTCTAGCCACACCAATTACTCTTTGTGCAGCCCCGTGTCTGGCTCTGTCCTCTCCCCAAGTCTGTTGCTGTTTTTATCTGTACCCTGTTGAAGCTGTTTGACGTTCCTCCTCAACTGATGCCCAATTCACACTTTGCTGCTGCTGTCCCTACTACTATGAACGCATCCCAAATGTAAAAGCAACATCAATTCTGAATAAAAGCAGTAATCCTGTTACTGCCTGTGTGCACTCTCAGCCTCTGATTTTCTTCTCAAAGAGGTCTGAATCCTGTGAACAGGCTAAAAAACCGGCAGCTGGAAGCACAAACCCTGCCGTGGCACTCTAAAGACAAAAGAGGACCAGTTAAGGGATCTGGCATAAACGCAGCACGAATCTTACAGCAAACGTGAACTAGTTCAGAAAGGAGGGAATTTTCCAGTCAGTGCTTCTGTCTCTGCAAGTCTCGGGCCAGCCCTTCTGGCTGACCAGCTTTAAGACCAATGTTTGGCCAAAGTTTGCCATCTTGTTTTCAACACAACTTCAGAGGTGTCTGAGGGTCCAAGTGCCATAGTTGAGGCTGAAATGCAAAATGCTGGTTACAGCAGACAAGAGAGATGTCTAGTTTTCCACTGCTCTATACAAACAGTCTTGACTAAGCCTCAGGTGTCACTGCAAGGGAAACCCACTGCAGTAGGTGCTGCTGTTCTGGGTGGCGGCACTGTGCAATGGTGTGACTAACTTACTGCTGCCAGGCACTGCATCCTGTTAACCAGCCTCAGGAAGTGTCAGCTCTGCTACCACATTTGCTGTATATAAAACAGGGTCACACAGTGTATTTAAAATAGACAGCTAACGAATTACAGTGGTGGGACTGCTGAGTCTCAGTAACGTGACTTGCAAGGATGACAGCAGGTCTCCAGCAGCTGAAAGGGTATTTATGAGAAAAAGCACTTCAGGCTTTGTTTCAAAGCACAGAACCACAGAATCCCTGTGGTTGGAAACAACCTTTAAGATCCCCAAGTCCAACCATCCATGCCTGCTCACACACATGTTGGTGTGTGAACACCCCAGTAACCTCTACATCTACTCAAGAAACATACTGGTTCCTACTGGAGAGTTCTGAACATCACAGGTTTGGTTTTACCTGTACTCAGCATTCTGAACTCCTAACATCTGAATTAGTACTAGAATACTGTAAATAAGGCTCAGTACTTGCTAGGATCTGACTAACTTACTTCACTACACCTGTCACTATTTTGGTTATCTGTTGAATGCAGTGCATGGAGATATTAACATCGCAAAATCAACATCCACACACAAAAGCCTGTGATTACATCACAGACACACTGAAGACCATACAAAATGTAACATTTTAACATTTGAGAACATTGTTCAGCAATTACTCTTCCAGAATCATTAACATCTCTCTCTTTCAGCAGTTGCCTGGTTGTTCTGTGCCTTTTAACAGTATTTTCTCACAGCATATATTGCATGACAAATGGTACCCACGAACGAAACAAGATAAGATGCCTACACACCTTGATATGATCCATCATAAGCTGTTTCTGTGCATATAGAAGAGAACAGTCTGGACACTTGAAAACAGACACCTTCTGGTTTTCAATGTGCTGATCAAAGTGGCGATAGAGCAAAGGTTGTAGAGTAAACACAGTGTCACACATAGAGCATTTATATATTATTCTAAAAACAGAAGTACAATAAACAATGTCAGTTTGATGATCTATTTGCAAGAATCATGATGTTAACTTTTTTCTCATCAGAGCTAAGATCTGACATGATTAATCAATCATTTCATGCTGCCTGAAAAAAGTTAAAATTCAACTAATTCAAAACATCCTCCAATTTCAAACTATGGGAGCAGCAGAAAAAACAGAAAAACAGGAGGAAAAATGTCTAAAAAGTGCAAACAAAGAGCAGAGAACAACAGTGTGTGCAGTTACACATGTAACACCAACATCTGCTTAGGATACTCCAGAAGTTTCTGAACTCAGGTTGTAACACTAAGGGACAACATACTTGCTTCAGGCTGCAAAGGCACTGTGCTGCAAGGCAGTGACTGGCAATATACTTCAGGATAAATCTATGTCTGGCAATGTATATATATGGCTGCGAGCCTCCTGAGTGCCAAGCCCAGCCTCTGTCAGTGCTGGGAAGCTGAACTTTCACAGGGTCGTGCTGCCTGGGTTAGCTATGGCAAGGCTTTAGGAGTCAGTTTTTCCAGGCAGTGTAGAGGCACCCCTAAGGCCCCAACTTCCTCTCTCAGAGCACAAGCAACTTCCAAATCCACTACCATTCTGACAGGCAATACTCCAATAAAAGCTGTTCACGTTCTGGTGGCTGTGTAACTGGTGAAGCAATGCATCTGTTGATGTCATTTCAAAAGTGCTTTAGGGATAGACAGATACTAATGAACATAGAACTAGCTAAGTACTGGACAATAAAAGCAAAGTCCCTGAAAATGAGTATGACAGCCAAAATTCTGTATTACAGAGTCCTAAGGAAGTTATTAAACAATCTCAAGTTAGCTGTATTTTTGGTAAATCCTTGGCAACTGTCTATCCAAAAGACAAAATACACAGGGAAACCAGAAAGACATTCCTCTAATATAAATGTGGGAACAACCTCGACCTGACAGTGGCGTGAAGCTCGTTTCATTCTGCTGACTGTTTCCTAATGACAAGTACAGTTTAAATTGCACTCCAGGTAATTATTTCTTTGCTACTTTGCTTGTTGGTTTTGCTGGCAACTAGAGGTGAGCCACAAGTTTAGCTATTCATACTGCAAGCCTTCAATGTATCTACTTAGTAAATAATCCTATTCCTTCAAAAATTTACACTTTTACCTTGAAAATTAACAGCAGGAAATGACACGTGCAAGAAAAATAACAGAGAAATTCACGATAGATCCCGAGATGAGAAAGAACTCTAACCCATTATCAGCATAAGTAGGACTTCAGAGAGAGCTTGGCTAAACTAGAAGAAACACAACAAAAGGTGCTGAACGCCCTGCTTGGGCTCGAGGGGATGGTAACAGCCAAAGGAGTCACCACGCATGGGACCACCTCCCTTGGACACAGCACACAGGGCTGCTGGGCATCCAAGCATGCTCCGCCCTGTCGGTCCCATCCCAGCGGGGCAGGCAGACACTCCAAAGCAGTGGTTTTACTGGCAGCCCTCAGAAAACGACTTGCTGCAGCTCTGGAGTGAACCTGCTCTAACGCCGCAAGTGGGAGAGCCAGGTAGGGTGACGCCCCCGCACACCACTCTGACACCCACAGTCTGGGCGCTTGTGCCTGGCGCCGAGCGGGCGACCCCACGGCTTGGTGCTAACGGCACATCGCTACAGGTGAGCAAGACGTAGGTGAAGTCTGGCAGAATTAAGGGTAATCCTGCTGATTTCATGATGTACATTTCTATCAGAACTGCATCTTGCAAATCAAGTCAGACATGCAAAATGAGAGAAGCTGCTTTATCATCTGCGGTGGAAACAGCCAGCCCTCCGAGCTGGAATGGTTCCAGGCCTGTGGTATATGAATTTATCACTGCAGCGTTACATAATTTAATGAAATAAACTATGATCTATTATGTACTGCAGATTCTTATTGTATCTCAAGAAGGAAGGGAAGACTACAGAATGGCTGAGGATGGCAGGGAGCTCCTGAGGTGATTTAGTCTAAGCCCTGCTGAAGCAGGGTCGGGCAGAGCAGGCTCCTCAGGACCCTGCTGGGTTTTCAATGTCTCCACAGCCTCTGGGCAGCCTCTGACCACCCTCAAAGTAAAAAATGAGGTTTCTTGTGTTCAGCTGGAAATTACACGTCTCACTTTGTACTCACTGCCTCTTGTCCTGTCTCTGGGCACCACGGAGCAGCTGGGATGTAACCTACAGCCATGCCCACTGACAGGGTTTGGGTAAGGCGGGCAGTCTGCCTGCCATCACCCAGCCAGGGAGCTGGACCTCCTCCTGCCCTCCGGTGCACGCAGAGCAGGCACGGGACGTGGGCTCTTCAAAGCCACCACTAACTAATTCACTATTACCTTAGAATTAAGAGAGATGTTCTCTCACAGGAAAATACTTCCACATCACACAAAATATGCTTGGTGCTCTGAAAGCTTTCTCAACCAGAGGTTGGAATTTCTCCTTCCCATTTTCCCTCTAAAAATCGGTGTTTGTGGGATAATACACTTTGTACCCGTAATACGGGATATATCCATAATCTGGCTTGATAAACAAGAACTGCTCCAATATCCAGAAAGAGATGAGCCATGAGAAGTACCTCAGCACTGCTCCTGGGAAGCTGCACTGCTTGCTGAAACACGAAAACACACGTAAGCTTTGGTTTCCCCTAAAAACCATGTAGCAGCTTAGGTATGCCATAGGAGAGGGCAGGCAAAGGGGGAAGACAAGGCAGCCATCCATTTCCCTGTATTAAAATAATCCAATTTCATCCCACTGAGAATCACTGCACAGAAACCTCATTTTTCATACCCCAAACAGTCTACTGTATCCGTTCTGAAACAGCCACTTGCACTGTAATTGTAAATCACTGGGTGCCAGTAAATGCCCGGGGCTCAGGGACACTTACCCAGCAGCCCCATTCCTGTAAACAAACGGGTGTGTGTGAACCGGTGAGGGGTCCCTGGGACCTCAGCCTACTGCCCAGACAGAAGCCACAAGCCTCGCCTGGCCTTGTTTCTGGCTGCACTCTGCGCTGCCCAGGCACAGCTACGAGCCAGGCTCCACGGCCACGCAGAGTTCCACCAATGTTTAAACATCCTAAAGAATAGATCTCCTGTTAGCATGTTAGAAGAAACACCAAAAAAGCAACTGCTTCTGAAATCTGGTTATTGCAGCACATGGTACCTCCTTTTCTCTCATCTGCCTTCTGTTTCCTGCAAGCAGTGAAATGGTACTAGTGTGCTCTGTGCGCTCCAGTGAAACAACGTGGAGTTCAATGCTCAGACGCTACTCTCAGGACTGCACTGCTGTTAGGGGAGGAGAGCAACCACAGAAGAACAAGATCTGCAAGGAGAAGGCATCAGGCTGTGACTGAGGAGGTCTGAAGACTGACCTTCACAGCATCAGCACCTGCAGCTCCCACTGGCTTTGCATGTTCAACATCTCCGCAACAAAGACCCCGAAGCCGAGTTCCTACTTGTGTCCTATGTTACCACCTTCAGACAACACCGTGTCCATGCACAACCTCCCCACCTTCACAACAGCATCGCTTCTGCTTTAACATGGGGAAAAGGTATTCTGTGTCAGGAAAAAGCTCACACAAACAGCTCTATGAAGGCATCTATTGTGATCTGGAGGGGCAACGCTGGAAGGGGCTTAGAGGCTGGTACCTCTCACTTAATAAGGCAGGACAACCATTCCTTGAGACATGACCTAGACCTTTGTCTTAGGGAAGCAAAAATCTAGGTCAGCACTGCCAAAACCTATGGCTTTCACGAAGAAACATCTAGTGGACAGAAAGAGAAGTGCAGAGCCCACAGGAAAACCCCCAGCTGACAAGCATGGGCTGCCTGACCAGAAGAACGTGGTGCCATGGGCAGCTGCAGCCAGCGAGCATTGCCTGAGGTCGACCCAGAGATGACAACTGGTGCTTCTGAAACCACCCCCTGCAAGCATGCCCCCTGAGCCCTGTGAAACGATGGCACTGACAGAACCAATCTCCCGAATTCACCCGGATGAGCCCCTGGGAGCACGTAACAGAAAATAAAATCAAACCACTTCTTCCTACCTTTTCAGTCAGAAGTTAGGAAAATCACTGCCAAAGTCCTGACGGGTCTGAGCAGTTCTTTTTGGAATCACATTATCTTAATTCACAGTGAAAATGCAGATGAGCTAAGCAGATTAAAAAATAAGATGGAGCAGGACACTAGCTGCCTGTCCCAGTAATTTCTGGATTTCTGTATTACTCTATTACAGTGTGGGCAGTTTAAAGAACTGATATTGCTGCATTCAGGGAAACTTAACCTTTGCCAAGTAAGCTGCCAGCTAAAAACTCCTGAAAGCATGGCACAAACTCCCCAGGTTCCCACCAGGATGACAGGCTGTACCGTACATGACATTAGAGATGACAAGCAGAGGGCAGAATGCAATTTCACAGGTTACTCAAAGGCAGGCAAGTGCAGTAGAAGATTAATTTTGCTTACTTTGGTTCGCCTATCTTGATACCCGGGTGTTGTGTGTAGGCATGGGAGTGTGTGCTGGGAGCAGATTTAAATGCCATGGGACAGATAGGACACTTGTAAAAGACTTCACAGTGAGAACCTTGAATGTGAGACTTGAGTGCCGCCACATCAGAGTAAACAACATTGCAATGCACGCAGCTGCAAAGAGAGTGGAAAAGAGTCAGGTCAGCCTAGCCCAGAGCAGTACTGAAAGAAACGGTGTAACACTCATTTTCAAGCAAGTGGAAGAGATAAACATATACAAACAACCAGGTAAATCTAGGTTAATCTGTCACTTTAAGCAACCCAGTAAGAATCAACACAAACAACGATTGGCATATCAGAAAGTGAGAAAACAGAAATCTCCCAAATTTAATCCAAGACATCGAGTCAGAACGTGGTTTTATGGCATTACAACAAAACATACAGAAGGGCTGACAGGGGAATATTCTATTGATTGTAAAAAGAACTCGTGAATCCTCTGCAAATTTGTAAAGAGATTTATAAAATGCATTTAATCACATGGGGTGGATTGTGTAAAGTATGCCACAGCAGTTGAGAAGCTACCACCAAAATGGTAAACCAGTAAGGAACACATTTCCACCATTTCCCTTGTTTAGATTTAATGAAGACAAACTGGTAATGATTTTCTGTGCAGGTAATCACATCAGTGCTTTGATTTAAGAACAAAAGCAGCGTAATTTAAACTCAGGACAACTAAACCAAACCACTATGATCAGATCAGCCTGTCAGATCGGGGTTCTGAAAAGATTCTGCAAAAACATACTTCTGCTGAGTCGAAAATGTGTGACCTTCCCGCATCTAGTGTAAAGGAAATGATTAAAACATTGCATTAATATTAGCACAGGAGAATTTCTACACACAACGGTCCCTTTTAGCATCACACATCTCCAGAACTAAATGCCACCAACTAAGTCCCAAGAACATCCTGCAATAGGCACCTACAAAGCAACCTGTCAAATGACCAGATTTCTTACTGACCAGCATGTTGCAGTTGAGAGTTCAATGATTTAAAGGCAGAAGGCTCTACCCTTCCAGAATTTTAATTTTGGCATCTATTGTGGGGTGTGACTGTTGTCATAGAAATGTCAGATCATTTTTTGATACTGTTCTAATGCCCTAGGACAGCAATAAAGCAGGAAATTATTACACACTGCATTCCAGAATCCCACTTTACCTTTGAATTTTATGAAATGCCATCCCTTCTTTTCTGAGAACTTCATTTACATTCCTAATACTATTCATCAAGTTTGTACTGATCATCTCTGCTTGTCAATGCATTTTCTATCTTGTCTTTTTTGGGGTCTGTTAAGATCTTCCCTGCTTACACAGAGATGACATTTCTTCATGGCAGCACAAAGCACGATCCTCGTGAACAGATCTGCTCCTAAGGAGTCACCTCAAGAGAGCTGGGTTGCATCTCTCGCCTCCCATCCCATCTGGTCTGGACTTTATTCTCTAGTGATGTGAATAAATACTCCTCAGCATCCGCCACTATCAAACCCGTTCCTAAGGACACCTTCCTTTCCAGGCCTGCTCTAACAGACAGATGTAATTAGACTGAAGATTGACATTTTCAGCTGATTTAGTTCAGACAACTAGCCAAAGTCACCGACATCCAACTGAACTCCCTCACAGAGGTCCTCTGGAAAGGCACGACAGGTTATGCTGCTCAAGTGAAGGCACCTTCATGACAAGGAGGTCCTGAGCTCTCCAAGAAGGAAAACATGGATTTCTCCAGGTGGTGCTTTTCTTTCCCTAGGAAGTTTTGGTTTAGTCTCACCATGTACAGAAGTTCTGACTCGGTGTGACCTTTGTGCTACATCTTGACAAGCTCAGTAACTTTAGATTCACAGGGAAGGACCTGTGAGTCTTCTGGTGTTACCGGAGCAGGCCAGGACTCCCTGAAGATGATTCTGTGTACAGACCCAAGGGATCCAGCCCACGGGGAAGTAAGGAAGGTAGAGAGTACCTAGCAGACCTAAGAAAGTGAGGGCAAGACAGGCTTCTGTTGGGGAGAAAAGAATGAGAGAGAAGAACGCAGAGGAATGCAGAGACCTGAGTGTTGTGTCAGGCCATGGATTCAATCTGGAAACAGACTGCCACAGCAGCTGGCTCAAGGCAGCAGAATCCTGCTTTCCCTCAGAGGAAGATTTCACAGCCATCCCACTAAATGAACTTCTGAGAAGCTGCCTACTGGCATGATTTTACATCACCCTTCTCCGGTCAGACAGGATGAAGTGGAAATATGTTAGGAGTGCCGAGTGAGGCTCGGCTGTACAGGCTGCTCTTCTCATCTCCTGCTGTGCTGCCTGCCATTCAGGGACAGTAAAATTCTAAGATAAAACAATTTTTCAAGCCTTTCAAAAGTATTTCCATGAAATGCCTCTGATCCCCATTTTCTCAGTGAGTTGCCATTACAGGGAAACATAAGAATAATAGGGAAACGGAAGAGTAACAAAGAGGAACCAGAAGACCAAGCTGTTTGAAAGAGAAAGGTCATTTTTCAAATGATGTAAAGCTGAGGAGCCTTGACTTTCCACAGGAAAGAGAGCAAGCAGACAGCTGCAGTATGTCCATCAGCATCTCAGTAATACGTTCTGGCAGTAAATACTCACAATGACTGTTCTACTAGAGAGAACTATCTAAAACTCCATCTTTTCAAAGAACTCAGAAGGGTTCTCTTTAAGAACTTAAATTAAGAAAATACATCTGAGTTCTCCAGACCTTACAAACTGAGAAGTCCTGCATCTGACATTTTATGGGTGGATGACATTAGCCAATATTCTGATTTACTAACATACACAAGCGGATGCCCAAAACAGAGCAGAATCCTAATATGGTATTTATTCAAAAATTTGTAGTACTAATAGCACTGTTGCCATGACAACCTTAAACCCATGAAGCTGTATTCTACAAACAATGCTTATGAAAATGGAAAATTACTTTTAAAAGCATAAATTTTACATAAATTGACACCAAAAGAAATCATTATACTGACCGAAAACCAACTCTTCGGGTATAATGCAGGCAGTTCTTAGTGACATGGGTCTGGAAGTGGACAGATCTGCAGATTGCTCCACATTCAGGACACGTGTATGGAGATTTATGCTGATGAATTCTCTGGTGTGATGCAAAACTGCACTGGTTAGGAAGCAGCATCTGGCAGATATTGCATGTCTTCTAAACGATAAACCAAAATAGATGAAACAAGAGGTTTGGTTCAGCTATACATAACGTCTTGTGTCAAACACTGTAATATATTAAAGAAAAGGTTAGATGTTATGACCCCAAAGGAGGAGGCAAGTACTGACAGCGCTCTAGGACAGAGGTGGCAGGTCCTGGCAGCCAGACAGGCTGGCTTCCTGGGCATTCCCACCCAACAAAGCTCCCTTGTAATCCACTGACCACAGGAGACACGTGCTGGTTTCTGTATGTTCTCACAAGATTACCTCAGCAGTGAAGGGGGCAAAGTACCACCTGAGAACCAAAACTGCTTTTAACTCTGCACCACACACAGCAAAAAAAACCCAAACTCAGCAAATACATCGTCTTCATTTCCTTTGATCCTCAGTGCTGCTGAACTCTTGTGGCAACATCCATAACAGCGATTCAATGTGGTATTATCAGGCTGAAAGTGCACGGGTAATTTCAAAATCTATTTCTCAGGCTAGACTACAACATCAGAGTTACAGAGTATTGTGCATCTGAGTAAAGATCAGGATATGTGAAGTATCTACAAAGTTTTGCTTTGCAGGACAGTCTTTCTACATTCAGCAATAGCTCACTAAACTGATTTTGTGTTTTGTTACACAAAAATAATTATAAAAAAAAATAAATCTTCAACTACACTTTGACCATATGCCAAATCAGGAACACTGAAATTCTCTGTGCCATTTTTGGGATGAAACCCAAATGACGGCACCCAGCTGTCAACTGACCTTGCTTCTGCTCACAGTCCCTTTCCATCACTGGAGGGCACAAAGAGCCAAACCTGCAGAAGCATCCCAGAAAGCGTTTTCTTTACAACAACACATCTCTAATTCAGATAGCTGTCATCCTGCATGGAGCTACGCTTCTGTCTAGCCTGGGTCATGGAAGCTGCTTCACTGACTTACACAGAAACACTCCTGGTCCCCAAGTCAAGCACGAACACAAGTCTCTACAGAACAGGACTTCAGCTCAACCTCAATTCATAGGAGTTTGCTTTCTAAGGCTTGTAAAATTATTATTATTGTTGTTACTATTATTTCTTATGATTTTGGAGTTATGAATCTCACCAGTGATCTCACTTACTAAGATTTAAAACCAAAACCAAGGCTACTTCATGGCATGGGTGGGTATTTTAACATGAGATTTGTCTATTTTTAGAAACGTCATCTCTTGCAGATGTATCAAACTGTATATTTTGCAAGAATACAGAGCCACTCAAAATCTCCAGAGCTGCATTCTACGTTATTTACTAACCTATGAAGAAACCCTGAAATAACAAGCAAATAAATAAATACATATGTAATAGCTTCTTACTAAAAGACAAGTGCTTCACAAGAAGTCACCCCCTTCTCCCAACTCATGCAACTCTCCTTTAAAACTCTTAAAAACTGGTAATGTCCGTATCAGATTAACATCAGAATCAGCACTAGAGTTATAAAAGGAACAGTACAATGTCACAAACAGCTTTCACAGGAGTCTGACTTACTAGTACTGAGCCAGTAAACAAAAAAAAATAACCTGTTCCCATTTAGTCAACAGGAGACAGACACTAACTCCAAAGACAGAAGGAAAAAGCCTTTATAGTCACTGCAAAAAAGGTTTTTTTTTTCTAACAGAACACTGCTTAATATCAAGGTTTAACATAATGTAACTGCCTCAGCCTTTTTTACAGTATCACTGCTATTCTAGGAACTTATTTTCCCAAACTACTTAACCTACATGCTTTTCGAGGGCACCTGCTAATACTCTGACTCTTCCTTCCCTGAACAGTAACTGTCAGTAGGACTGTTAGGAGGAACTTCCCCTGGGCACACACAGGGCAGCAAAGGGGCAGGCGTCCCTGCAGCCGCCTCACTGGCCACCGTCACTCTGTGAGGGCGGTGGGCTGCTCTGTCTGAAGGGTCTCCACCCACACACAGTTCTCAGCTCCTGACCACAGCAAGAAGTGTGAACCCTTGAGCAGAGGAAGAGAAGCACAGGAGATCTGACACGACTACCAGCACTGCTGCCAGCCTGAAGGATCAGCTGCTGCCTACCCTCGACGAGGGCTTCGCCTGAGGTTACCTCCCTGGGGGGATTTGGGCCTGCACTGAGCCTTCGTGACACAGTTTGTCTGAGGCTGCATCCTGACATTTAGAAATGTATCACTTGGAAACATCAAGTATTTGTCCTCACTTGACCACTGATGGACTGCCTCCTGCCCCAAACTGGTTTGGGATGTTAACTCCATCTTCAGCTCAGGCTCTGAAACATCCTGACTAACCCCAACTCCACTGAAAACGTGCTTGCCACATCTACATGGCTTCAGTGCCACTCCCAAAATCCACCCTGTGCCATCTGGGTACTAATAAAGAGCAATTCAACACTGGAGAACCTCTGCAGCAAAGCAGCAGGGCACAGTTTCCACTACAGTAAAAGGCAGGGGGTGTCCAGTGTCTTTCTCCGCAGCATGACCAAGGGTGCTGTGCCACCGAGGAGCCAGCCATACATCACCCCAACCGCACTAAGTGTCTCATCCTGCAACAAGCAGCCTGCAACACTCCTCTGTGATAAGACCACTAGTTTGCTGCTTTGCTGAGTACAGTGCAATGTTTAATTGTAACTCATTACAGTAGAACAAGAGTAATCTACTGTGAAATTCTGAAATTCAGCATGTTTGCTTACCATTTCATTTTGGGCTTAAGGTGGCATTAACTTCCAGTTCTCTCATTCCAACCCACACCAAAATAAAACACAGTTTGTGAAAATCATCACCTGCGTGCATTTAAAGTCAAAGTTTCAGAAAAAAAAAGGGTTAGAAGAAAAAATGGTGGTGGAAAATAAAGATACACAAGAACTATGAGTATGAAGGGAAATGAGCTATACAGTTTCCATAGTAGCTATACATTTACATCTACAAATAAGATTAAATTAACATTAATTAGCCCAGGTTTGCAACTTTTTTTCCCCCCAGTGAATAGGTGAGGGTTTCACTCCGCTAGGAAACCTGTCAGTGAGTGGTTCCATTCCCTTTAAAAGGAATATTAAAGGAAGTAAAATATTACAGGAAGGTAACAACTGTACAGGGAACGTCGTTTAACTGCTCGGGCTGTTGTATGATGATTTATTTTAGAAGAAACACTCTACCTCCGTAGCATCTTATGGAAATGTAAACCAGGATGCAATTTCAATTTCAGGAGCATTTAGGTGGGCTCTAGAAAGGACAGTAGGCTGCAAAGAGTAATTTCCTCCCTATTTGTTTGCAAACTACAAAGGTTTATTTTGCTTCCTTCCTTCCTAAGTTAAAATGTCAATTCCATCTCACTTTCCTGCCTCCTTTCTCCCAAAATAATGGTAGGGTTACGATAAGCCCATGCCAAGCACTAGGAAGGAAAACAGAAGTCAGAGTACTTCTTGTCCAAGCTTTTCAAGGAGTAGCATAGAATGAAAAAGTGAGAAAATGTTTATTACTAAATGCCTATACAGAGTCTTTCTTCAGCAAACACTGTCCTTGTGGCAACACTGGGGACAAAAAAATGGGCAAAAGGTAGCAGAAAGCAAGCAGGACGTATTGCTCTCACAACTGCTAGATTAAAGTGTTTCCATGCTGGGATTGTCCATGTAGCTACAATACTGCAGTATGTAATAAAACCCAGGTAAGAAACACCAGCACAGACTTGAGAACTGCTGCTGGATAGAGAAAAAGGACTAAGACAAATATTTAATTGTTTTTTTAAGAGTATGTTTCATCAAAGAGTATTTAAAACTACATTTACTAGGAGTGTTCTTTTAAAACAGAACAGCATGAAAACAGCTTCTTTTCCTCCATTGCTTTGCAGCAACAAGGCTGGGTTTTAGGTTTGCTTTTGGTGTTAAAACCTGGAAATCCATGACCTAGTAAGCGGTATTAAGGCCTTCTCTATACGTCAGCTCTTAACAGACAACAAGCTTTCAAGAGGAGACACAAACACAGGGACAGGCAGCAGGCAATGCTGACTCTGTCCCTTCACAGCTCTCCTCACTCAGCAGCAGAGCCTGTGTACCCACACCTATCTTCCCACCTACCCCCAGCACTGCGCCGGTGTTCTACGCCCTCGGTTGCTTCCCGTAGCCAGTCCCCAGGGTAAGCAGGATCTAAAAGGACATGCACAGAGAGCAAACTCGGCAGCAGCAGGGCAAAAGCAACAGGCAAAGGTAGCAGAAAAGGGCAGGAGGTCTCTACACATCTCTTTAGTACCTGCCTGTACAAAAAAGGCCTCCATGCAAAGTGAGTACATCACCTTTTGCATCTTTGTTCCTCTCTTATCTTTCTCATTTTATCCTTACCTCATCCCCCCAGCCTATTCTCAGGGTCTATCTCTCATCTGCTTTATCCTGGTGCCTTTTTAGTTTAATTTTCTATTGTCAAGATCAACAGAGTTTTCACAAGGACTGCTGGATTTTACCATGCCAACTGCTAACAGACCTCTAAGGGAGAAAAGGTAAATCCAACACACACCAACAAGGGAGTTTGTTTAACAAGCCAATTGTTACAAAGTAACTCAACACCTGGTGCAGATACACTCATGCTGAGCCAGTGGATACTGTTCAAAACTGCAACAAGATGTAAGGTCAGAGTACAACCCAACTTCTTTCTGACAGGAAGTTTAAAGGAGCTCACTCTGTGCATCCTGCACTACTACAAACCAGCACATCTGGGGTGTCTTACAACAGGCTCACTCACTGCATTTCGCCGTGAAGCCATGCAATTTCAGCCCGAGCCTGCTAGCTAGTTAGCACAGAAGGAGCTGAGGCTGACCCACATAATCCATACCAGGATTACTTCCACATTCCAATCTCTTTACGCTACTGTCCGTGGAGGTGGGCGCAGTGTAACTGCTTTGTGGCAACAGAACAGGTCTTACGCTTAGTGAACAGATGCAGGCAGGTTCCTGTCTGCACTTCACCATGAGTGGATTTTTCCCTAACCACAGGACTTAAAAACCTTTATCCTGCACGCTGCTGTGAGATACCCAGGACTGTTCCTGGGGCATTCCTGTCTATTCAGCCTGAGCACGCCTTGCAGGTGTACAGCTTCCCACACAGCAAGAAGCTGCAATGCCAAGCTCAAATGAATGCTTTGAAATACACCAGAATCCCTTTTAATTGGCACACCCCAACAGAAATCCAGCTATGTAATTTAATTAACCATCTTAACTCTTACAGGATTATAAAATACATCGCACACTGATTAATATTAACTTTTATTGAATGACGTGTTTCTTTCAGATTAGGCCACATACATTAGTATAGAATTTAAAAATGGTTTGTATGTTTAACTCATTAGCACCCCTGAGAGGAAAACCAACACATAACCAAATGGTCACACAGCAAGCAAGGCATGCTAGTGAAGACCACTTTTCACTTCTCTTTAAGGAAGACCTGAAGAAAACAGCATGCATATATCCTTTCAGTAGAATCAGTGTGCTGTTTATCACTGCCTACAGCCCCTGTAGGTAAGAGGGACGCCCAGCTCACTTAAGGTGCCATATGAAAAGAATAAAGCCTGCAGAGAAATCAAGATCAATCACTTAAATGTATCACTCAGATTGAATAGGTGGGCTGTTAATGAGGGTGCCAATTAAGTGGATTCCACAGGATACTCACATTCCAAAGCACAAAAAGTATCATTAAAAAAATCTTAGAAAGACCATTATTAAATTTAGTATTGTAGTAATGAGCTGTAAGAAAGCTAATGCTGAATTTTAGTAAAAACCACAAAGTGCAAATTTCAGACTTCAGGGCTGAAAAAACTTCTAAGAAAACTTGCATTTAAAAAGCGTTGGCATTCACTATGGAAGTGCTTTTGTTTATACTTTTAGTCACAGAGGTTCGGGTAATTAACAGCTAAATGAAAGGAAAAGCATATCCAAAGTCTCCTAGGCTTATAGACCAAACATTGGAATTTAAACATATGATACTCTACTTGTCCACTCGTGTCTGCAGCCTGCTGGAAATGAGTTGCAAGAGATGTCTCATCTTGGAAAACTTCGTTACACTCCAGACACTTTAGACTATGTCTACAGAGTTTCGATGGATCTTCGTCTAGTGGCATAGCTGGAATGACTGGTGTACTTGCTGGGGCTGATATTACTGTCCCAGTTATGCCAGACTGTATCTTCGTTACAGCGTGTGTGCCAACTCCCACAGGGCTCTGAAGCATGGACGCAGCAGTATTGCTTGAAGGAGACGCTATCATTTGATCTGCTGGGACTGGCTTTAAGATCAGGTGTGAACACTGCATTACAACTCCCTTTTCCTTGTGTCCACGGGCATGGGAAAGGAGACTACATTTATTGTAGAAAACTAAATTCTTTGTACAGTGATTACACGTCACTTCGATGCGCACACTCCTCCTGTCGTAGTGCTGGGTCAGGCTCTTCTCCAGAGCAAACGAGTCCCCACACTCCAGACACTTGTAACCTCGGGTTGGTAACGTTATTCCGGCGTTGGCCGGGGGACTGAGGTTCGGGACGTAAACTGGAACAGGATTGACACTGCTCAGCACCTTATTGAAGGCTTCCACTACAGAACTTTGTAGAGATGACACCACCTGGACTCGAGACACTTTTTTAGAAGGCTGTGAGGCTGCTGCAGAAATTATTGCCTGCTTTATTTGTTGCTGAGGTTTCGTTAGCACTTGGCGAAGTTCAGAGGTGGTTTGAGCACCTTGAGGCAGAAGGTTAAGGTTGGCAAGATGGACTGTCTTTGGCACAAGTTTAGCACTGGCAAGGCTCGATGCTGGCACCACAACAGTCTGCTGCTGTATAGCATTGGCAGCCTTTATAATGGCGCTACTAGCACTCTGCACTGAAGCAGCAGATATCACAGTGGCTTTCACTGTCGTGTTGTTAGCAAGCTTCAAATTAATAACTTGTGATCCCGCTGTTTTAACTGCTGAAACAGGCAGAAAGGCAGTAGCCACAGGTTTGATGGTGACCTGTTTTGGTGCAAGTTCTGCAGACGCAACTGCATTGGTGACAACTGTGGACTGGAGAGGAGCTCGAGGAGGAGACGAAAGAACAGCAGCAGAGGTGGGCGAGGACAGGAGAGATGTCATGGACGTTACCATCGAAGCAGCCTGCTCTGGCTTTTTACCAGAGTCCACATCCACTTCTGGCAACACCCTCGTAACAGTTCTCTTGATCTCTCCAGAAGAAGTCTTGATGGTTTTTATGCGAACTTTAGGAATTGCTGGTGTCGACCCCGCAGGAGAAGACGGAGACCCCTTGCTGCTGTTTTCACTTGACACGCTTCGAGGGCTGTCAGGTGGTTTGATCGACGGCTTTTTAGCACCATCAATAAGACTCTGAGACTCAGGAGATTTGTCAGTACCCCGTGGACTTTCACTCACGTCTTTTGGTAAAGGAGAAGATTCTCCTGAATTAGACTGTAGATCTTTGCCAGTGTCTGTAGCTGCCTTTTTAGCACTCAGTGCTGCGATTGCAGCGATGCAGGAGGAAAGCTTTGCTGATGACTTGGCTTTGGACTGAGAAATGCTGGCAAGGTTTGTTTCACTTTTTTCAGTGCTCAGTTTTCCGTCAAGTACCCTATTTTCAAGAAGCTTCTCAGAACTGTCTTTCAGCATTTTGTCCTCTGTTTTTCGAGCTTTAAAAGGCTCATAGACACTTAAATTCATGGAGTTTGTCTCTGTCTCTCGTTTAGCAACTTTATTTTTATCTATACTGCTTGAAACCGGGATTCCAGATTTAATCAAGTTCTCCCCTCCAAGTGCCTTGAGTTTGTCATATTCCTGCTGACATACAGCTCCTGCCAAGACATTTGCTCTGAAATTTGCACGCATCTCCTCTTTGTCTGGAGGGTCATCCACCTCAATTTTTTCATCATCATCAAATTCTTCAGCACTTGATATCGGGCTAAACTGGTTGAAAGATGAATCCTTCAGCGTAGTCTCAGAAGCTGACCCATCATCTTTAAGTGACTTCCCTTCATCTTTACTGTAACTATCAAGAGCTGATGATGTCAGAAAGCCATTGTGCAAGCCATTGCCTGTGGAATGGTGGCCATCCTTGTCCACTCCTTCGGAAGAATCGATAGTACGCACATTTTTCACAATGACGCTCACACCAACGTCAGATGATGATGGGGCATGAGAATCTTCATCTGCGTGAGCGTTTTGTTTTATGTGGCTTTCATGGTCATCATGTCCAGATTCAATAGCTGCTTTTGGATCAACCATGTCTGGTATGTCAAAGGCTGCAAGCAGGTCATCGAAATCTGGGGTCTTCATATCCCCCATGGTCATGTATTTGATTGTACGCAAATCTGTAAATAAGCAGAGAGTCATTATCTCAGTATTTTAAGCTCCAATAGCAGAATCTTAACCAAAGTAAGTGTATATTCACATGTGCCAGGCAAAAAGGTGTTATTTCACTTCGTAAGTAATTTTACCTCAGTGTAGTATACATTACAGAACAGTGTTCTAGTGCAAGCGTACAGCCAAATTATTACACCAGGAGCTATCTATAGTAATCCATCAACTTCTCAGACTGTAGCCTAGTCATTTCATTCCAGGCACAAGTTTCAGTGGCTTTCTTCCTGTCCCCTCTCCTACACTCCCTCCCACCCTTTCCCACACTCACTACGATTACAGCAAGGTACCTAGACTTTCACAAAAATAACATGAGGCACTTGTGATTCCTCCTAGGAGTAGATTTTCCCCAGCATTTGCATTACCAACTCGATGAGCCTTCTTGAAGATGGTAACCATTGTGCTTCTACCAACAGTTCAGACTGCTGCACTGTTTTTTATAAATTAAATTTCTGTTCTTTGGTTTGTCACTGGCCTTTACTGTTTTTTCTGATCCATTTCCAAACAAAACAGGTAATTCAAACCAGAAACTTTACAAACGCTGGGTAAAAAGAAAAACTAACTTTGAGTACGTTTTTAGATTTAAATCCCACTACGACATTTGCCTTTCTCCACAGATGTCTCAATAATACACAGAGGCACACAGGAGAGTCACTTGTAGACCTCTAAAAAAAAAAAAAAATCAGTTCCAGAAAGCACAGACACCTTTTCATTACCTTTCATAACCAGGCACAGGTATAATTTCTATTGTGGTGACAGAGCTGTTTTTAACATACTTTCATTGTTCAGCAATTATCAGTCCAGAGACATTACTCAGTGTGGAAAGATACTTGACCAATTAAGCGTGGTTGTTTAGGAAGCATCCTGTCCTCCTGTCGTTAGCAGCATCGAAGGAGTGGAAAACATTATTAAATAGCTCAGGGCTCCATCTTTGCTACCAATTAACACAGGCCATCAGAACCACCGTGTGACTAACTGCAACAGTGCTCTCCAAGCTCCTCATGTTAGCTTGGATAAGCAAGAGGCCACACAGCCCACTGCAGAAGGTCTGCCAGCAACCACCTGTCAGGGACAACACAGCTTCAGCAGCTCACCACCTCCTCCTCCTCCTCTCGTTACCTTGAACCCTGGAGAGAAACTACTCGCTGACTGTTGAACCCACCTGTAACACCACTAAGAAAAACCAATCCAAATTAGCATGTTTAAATACACGTTGTTACATATCTCATTATCAGCACAGGCAGCAGTCTGACTGTTCCTCAGAAAGATGCAGTTTATCACGATGGCACCACCCTTTGCATGACAAAAACCTGTAGGATTGATGGATCATCCACACTCGCTACCTGGAAGTCACTACAGGTACTAAAGAGAGCAGCTGAGGAGACTTTATCAAGGACAGTGGAACACAGACAGACTTCTCATCTAACAGGTTGGAAAATCCTTGACACAGTCCCCAAATGTTTCTGTTGCATTGTCTAACTTAACTCCTTTTCCTTACACCAAGTCCTTCTTGCAGAGCTAAACTCAGCACGTGATTCTCTAGAAAATATGAGTTGCATATTGCAACTGATGGATTTAATACTCTCTTAATTAGCTCATAATTCCTTTACTTAATGGACAATATATAGTAGCCTATCATGGTAACAGCTAATTATGAAGACATCACTACTTTTGTGAAGCATATTATTATAATCCATACTTATCAGACATAGGACTGTTTCGTAATGCTGGCAAATCTGGTTTTATTGTCTATTTGCTTAATTGTAAAACTGTAAAAGCCACTTGTTCAAAAGCAAGTTTCTAGCCCTCATGCATTTAAAACTGCCAATTGGGATAAAATGAATACAGAGATTTAAGAAAAGGGACTAGACAAGTAACCAGCACAGCTCAGCTCTCCTGCAGCACCATCGGAAGCCAACCCAAGGTGTTCAGCACACGCCTTGCCGTACCAAAGCAAGGTGATTATCAAACTTAACACAGTGCTGCAGGCCAGGGCTTTAGTCTATCCTCTGCCTGAAGGACTTCAAGGTCCTGTGAAAGGGCAGCAATTACAAAAGCAGTTCTCTAATTAATAAAAAAATTAGACATGCACGTAATGCCAAGATTACAAAGGAAGTTCTTCTAAGAATGAACTGGAAAAGATTCCAGACACCAAAGCATCTTGAATCCACGTAAAACCACACAAGCAAAGCCTCAACTGACAGTTTGTCATGATTCAAGGTATTGATTATTTGCACTGATTGTACATCTGTCCTAAGGTGTCTTCTTACAGTTATTACATACACTCAAAGAGAACTAGAAAGTCTTCCTAGTCTAAAATTTCCCCTAATTACATACACTGGAGTTTAATTAACATTTAGAAATGGCACTGAATTAAATAAAAGCACATTTACACAACGCTGTATCCAAGAGGGTAGCAGAGGATACACACTTACCCTTTACTGAGAAACTCCGCCAGGCTAATGCCCAAGCAGGACGAGATCTCAAAAGCATTCAGAGGTCTGCAGAGCTAAAATAATAAATGTATCCACAGAGAGCACACTGCACAGCGGTGCAACTCCACAGTGTATGCTGAAGGAACGACTCCCATGCTGGAGCTCTGGGATACCCAAAATTACTGCTGCCCTTAACGAAGAGTCTCTCCCATCCTTTCAACTTCTGAAGCTATCTAAATTAAACGAAAAGGGACCAACAACATGGCCACTCTTGATAACCCACAGTTCAGCAAATTTGTGACCTGGACATTTCATTCACCTCCTCCTCACTATTCTACTGATGGTGGAAGAATCAAGCAGGACAAGAATCTGATGCTGTTCCTGTGAGAAACAGTTACATTCCTGTAAAACTTCTACAGCCTCTGTATCCTGGCTCTGCAGATGGAAAGCCTAGGGATTTTAAAAGGCTGATCTCCAGGAAAAGGGGAAACATCTGCAGGGTGTAGTGCATCTGAGAGCTTCCACCATATTACCAGGGATTCCAGAGACCATTTTGAAATACTCCTTTCTTACAGCAACTGTCATCGTAGCTGTGAGGAAGGTTCAAATATGCGCTGACCTAAGTATCCACCAAAGAATATCAGGGCCTAGAAATAAACAGCTGCTTCTGAAGGATGACAAAGGCAGTTTGGAACATGTAACTCCATGCTTTCATTCAAACTACGCCTCAACTCAAGCTTCCTTCTGTTTATTATTTAAGGAAATAGGAAACACCCAACTTTCATTTTCATCTACCTATGGAGTCCAAGTTCTTGTGAAGACATTCCTTCCCCTTCCTTTCCCTAAACTCTTCCTACAGTTTTTACCTCCATTTGTACTATGTGCAACTGCGACTGTTCATTCTTTAGGGCAGAGACCTTGTCTTTTGTAGGTTCTTCAAAGAACATCATCATTCTTTTCAGTGCTGTGAAAACAAGAGCATGGAGACACCACTTCTCAGTGTCTAGCACATGGCAACGCCTTCTTTGACTATGGAAGAATACTTCTGGTATAACCACACACAATACTTATGTTATAGTTAGACTAGTGTAAACTCCCAGTTAGACTCACTATTGCATAACCAAATTCTGATAACCTGGTACAATTAACCCACTTCCAGATACACCTAAATAACATCGTGCTCACTCTGGAACAAAATGCCTACACGGGGAGTTACTTACTCATCAGCATCAAAAGCTGGGTTTTTTTGTTATGCCAGGAAACTGTATCAGTTAGAGAAAACTGCAGTGATTCAATCATACTCACAGTAATATATAGCCTAACATTAGGCAAAGAGCATCTTATTAAACAGATTAAGAGCAGTTATTAAACATGTATCAGTAATTGCCAACTAACACTTTGAAAGCGAAGTATCTGAGAGAGAGAGACAAACCCAATATGCTAATTCAACCACCAAACCTCCTTCAGGAAACAAGAACCACATCTCAAATCACAACTCAGTGTGGTTTGAAGTACTCACCAGGCAAGTCGGATACGCAAGGGGCCCCTCTAACCACAATCAGCAATGCCTGTCAGATTCACACAAAGCATGGGCTCCTTTCCACTTACTGAAGGTCCCACGACTTGTTACGGTTGGAAACCTCAGACTGCTTCCAGAAATACAGCTCTCAATAGGCAACATTTTTATTTGTTAGGATAAAGGTCTCATTTACCACCCATAGAATCAAGTAAGGTCACACCAGTCCTGATGTAAACATCTTTGTGAAGTATGGGGCGGTTTACAGCTTAAATTTATACCAAGCAACCTGGTATTTCAACATTATACACTGTATCCATCTGCCTTTAAAGAAAAAGGAAAATCCAATTTGTCTCCATGCATGAGTCTCCATGAGTAATAAAAATCTCAATTTACACTTCTGGATTTCTAGGAGAACATTCTACCAATTCCCCCCCTCCCTTCAAAAACCCTTGGAAGGTGTATTTCACCTTCATGTAATACAATTTTTGGCATGGTGAGGTTTTTTTGTTCTTTCTTTGTGCTGGTTGGGTTTTTACTCAATGCAGTAACTTTGCTGTTGACAGTTTCAGAACAACTTCAGGACTTACTCTTTACTAGCCCCCAAAATACTTTCAACAGGCACTTTGCAGACTCTCAGAACCACTGAGGTAGAACGGACCTTCTGAAGCTCCAACTTCTCTGCTCGAAGCAGGGACAGCTGTAGTCGGACCCTCAGGACATCGCCCAGTCAGGTTGGGAGTATTTCCAAAGATGAAGACCCCGAAACCTGCCAAGGCAACGGGCCCCAGAGCACGACACCACCCTCACAGCAAGAGACACTGAAACTGTGAGTTAGCACACAGACCCACACTCACTCGCCTTACCACCTGCTTGTGACAGTACCTAAATGCATTTCCAGAGCGCACTGTCCAACAGAAGTGGCTACAGCAGCTCGTCAAGCCATTGCCCACACGCTGCCGATGCAGAGCTTGCACCACGGGCAGGTACCACACGTTGGGATTGGGATGGGGGGAGAAGCCCAGCCAGGGGCTGCCACGTACCAGGCTGTGCCATGTACCAGGCTGTCTCCACACCAGACAGCACCAGTTCGCACCCGAACCACTTTCATGCGAGCTGTACAACTGCTATGAACACATCTGGATGCAGCCAGGAGGCAAGGACAAAACTAGTTCAAAACAAGTCTTGCAGCCAGTGTGTGGATTAACAGGCTTCTGCAGTGTTGCAGAAGTAGTCAGAGCTGCACCTGACTATGGATTCTTCTTATCTGACCCGTTCAAAGATGAGCCCTTCCACCCTGCACTAGGTGTAACTGCATTACACACAGGTGTAATTACATTGTGCAGAAGTACAAAAACATTTTTTGTTTTGTAAAGCAAATTTCCACAGAGTTTTTTGCTGGGTTTTTTTACAGCCAGAAGAGAATGACTTGTCATTTATGACTCCTTAGAAGCCGCCTCTTGCAGTCTAACTCCCCCGTTTCTGAACTTCTTTTTTTTTTTTTTGCAAAATGGGTATCTCAAGTTCTTTTTGGGTAGGAGACAACAGGAAGGGAAAGAGAAGGAAAGAGAAGGGGCATCTTCTGAAGCCTGTCCATTTCCTCTTCTCACACCAATGCTGAACTACCTCTAGTACAGTTTAAGAGAGAACCACTTCCAACTGGTTCAAAGTTCACTATTACCTGGAAAAATGAACAGGTATCTCCTCTCCCACACTGTATGGAGCTGAACAGACCACCTCTATCTGCAAGGGGCCAAATGAAAGCTACCTGTATTTATCAGGAGATTCAGTTAAGGTTCCAAGCCAAGCAATCTCCCAGACTTCTCCTAAAATGCACATGAACTAATGAAAAACAGATAAACCCCAGTGCCATTCTTTTTGCACTCTAATGGTTTTAATCTGGTAAAATAGGCTGGGACAGTAACACGTGACTAATTTGGATGCACAATAATAATGAATGGACTTTTGAGATTCCCAATTCAAAGCCAATTTGAATTACATTCTGAACAGCCCTTGCTTCCTGCCCATTTCCTTTAACCTACACTTTTGGGGGTTTCCTCCCCCAGTGGATGGCAGCTCTTGCTCAAACCCAGCATGGAGCAGTTGCAGATCACCTCAGTGAGAGCACACCACGTCGGGCAGGGCCCGCCTGTGCACCACTAGCAACAAACAGGCCCTGAAACATTACCATCGCTTTTGGGAGTTTTTTAAAAACATACATTCCCAGCAATCTGTCTGCATATTTATATTTTAACACACTTTCATGCTTTCAAGAAAACCAAAGCTAGTTAATTCATTCAAAAGACACTTGGAACTTGATAAATCATTACCCTGATTCCCCAGATCAAATACCTGAGACGAGCCTCAATGCAAAATGAGATCATGACTGCTGATACAGGGGACCAACCCTCCAGCATTAAGCAGCATTTTCTGCTGGAAAGCTGGCCTACGTGCAGAACCAAAATCTCCTGGTGAAGAGCATTTCCAAATATTATTAGACTAAAGAAAATAAAACTCACCAAGAACACTGCGGACTCCAGCATCTAGTCAGGTTTCTCATCTTAAGAGCCTACAAAGATTTCTGCAAATTCAAAACCTCCTTTGCTAAAAATAAAAATCCACAGTGCGGATTGGGTTCAAAAATCCAAACAAAACAGAGACAATTAATTTTGTGACAATTCAAGCACTTACAATTTCAAAACAGCTTACTATTGTGGTAGAGAAGAAAAAAAAATAATCTGAGAGGTGCTCTCATGTAACATACGAATTTTAGCTGACCCTTGGAAAAGAACATGCAGCAGCAGCAGCAATAGGTACTTACTCCTATCATGCAAAAGAATTCATGTTTGCAAGCATAATTTTGCTAGGGATGTCTGTAGGCACAGACAGGACCTCTGCATCCAAATGATGAAAATCACGAACAGAAACTAGCACAGTGATCTGTCAGGCATTTTGCTCTACCACACAAGCCATTTACTGCCCTATCAAATCTGAGACACAACACATCTAGCTGCATTAAAAGCCACAAACCCATCATTTCCGGCTCAACATCAGCATGCTATTTTCACTTTTCTACAATTAATATCTAAACACCTTACGTAACCTACGGCAGTCAGAAATAAAAAGGTTCCCTTGTATTGCCACTCTCTGATGCAAGCACCCTGCCTATCATCAGCCACCATACAACTTACCCAATATCCACAACCTCTCAAGGATTTTAAGACTGTCTATTCTGCTGAGCGCAGAGGAAAAGACCCACACTGCACACTAGAAGAGAACGCTGCCCCTGTTTTGCCTCCATATTTATCTTGATCGTAGATTACCAAGCCAAGTAACACAGCCAGGACTAGTCAGATTTTTTAAAAATCACACTGGATAAGATTCTAGAGTTGCTGATTTCCTGTTATAGGAAGTAACAGTTCTAGCAAAAGAATCCCCAAGGCGGAATGTTTAGTGTTCCAATGTGTAAGCTCTAACAGCCTTTGTTCTTCCCTTTGCTATATTCATTACTGCCTTCTTCTCTCTCCCCCTCTCCCTCTGACTCCTTCAGCTTTCACTGTAAGATACAAACGCCAGCTCAAATCCAGGGACACATTTATCCTTTAGAGGAGGGGGGGGGAAATTCTAGCCGTTATCCACTGCTTTGAGTTAAAAGTAGTCATCCCTCAGGAGCTGATGCACTGCCCATCCGGTTTCCTATCCTTATTTCATTACAGCACGGTATTATAATTCATGCCACTAATAACCCACTGGAGCTCCATCTAACCTCTAAAATACATCTTTCCACTTGGCTGCCGCAAAATCCTTCCTGGGCTACAGCAGTTTAAGCAGCACCATCCGTACTGTTTATTTCCTATGGTTTTTCCTATGTAGGCTACACCAAGAGCATATTTAACACTGGAGACGACCTTAATTCACAATTCAGATTCGGGTGACTCAGATATGGCCAAACAAGCAAACTTTAAACAATCAGCCAGCAAAACCTGAAGGTGTAACGCTGTAACACAGCACACAACAGTTCCCTGCCATGTGGTCCGCAATTTATGACTGCCACTCAGAGAGGCCTGTTCCCTATCCCCGCACTGTGGGAAACAAAAAGCCTATCTCGACAGAAGATATCGCAAAGTTAATGCTGTATTTAGCCAAGATATCCCTAACTCTTTACAAATAATACCTTTAATCCTATTAAAGCTGGAGGACATCAATAGCATTTCTTCAGTAACACTTAAACAATTGTCTCCTTATTAATGTGCCAAGTGTGCGATCAGGAGCCAGATTTAATTTTCACATACATGTACCTTCATGCCATTGTTACGTTCATACCCAAAACACCACATCTCACCTCGTGAACCTTGACCTTTCAAAGATTTTTTTTTTAGCCAATGCTCGGTTACTGCCACAGACGCATTACCTCTGCAAATACGAAAGGGTTAAAGGCAGCCCCAATCAATAGGCCTACAAGGGAAAAAGAAAAGAAAAAAAGAAAAAAAAAGGGGAAAACGAGTATGCCTTACAGCATCTTTCCAATGCTTTTATGCACAATTCTACAACAATATTGCTTCCTTTTGGCCTTACAGAAAGGCATAGCACCCCCCACCCCTTAACATCTCCTAAAGAAGAAAACCACAAGACAGCACCCTGTAAATAAAACAGCATGCAAAGCAGCATTCTTTAGTCACAAGCATAACTACAATTACAAATCATTCAATCAATTTTATTCAGTTCAGTTTTAAAATAGACTGCATAACCAGTGTCCCACCCTTGCAAAGCAAAAATATTTTAATAAGGGTCATAAATCTCAGCTCTTGCCCATTCCTTAAGCATAAAAAGGCACGAAAAGCCAAAGTAATCTCAGTTACTGCAAATATGTACATTTATATACAGAATCCTTTATGACTATATTAGCCACATACCAGTGCTGTGTGTCTAAAGTGTGCATTCACATACTGTTTTGGGATGGTATCTTTCTGCAAGCTCCTCTGCTTTTGGCTGCCATGAAGGGAGGAAGCTATCCCACTGTAGTAGCTCAGTGACTGCATTGTGTTCAGGAGCTGATCTGCCTCAAACCAGTTCCAGCCGGTTCTGGTCACCCTACATAAAAAGCTATGGCAACCCTCGCTGAGTTGCCAACAAGTCCCTGGAAAGCGCAGGGGGTTCTTTCTCCTGCGGTGGCGGGGACGGCCGCAGCCCTGTCCCCCGGCTCACCTCGTGCCCGGCCCACGCAGCCCCCTTGCTCCCCAGAGCCGCCCCGCACGCTCCCTTCCTCTCCTCCCCCACTTACCTCCCACAACCTGGCTGAAAGCTGTGAGTGTGTGCGTGCCTGTCTGTAGCTAACAAAGAGACCGCAATAAAAATCCTCATAGGATCTCTTGCAGCACCAGGCAGNGGCACAAGGGGTGGCTGCCGAACACGTCACACCTGCCCCCTCATGCCCACGGCCGTGGGGCGGCCCGGCAAGGTCTTCTCCCTCCCTCCCCGCCGCCGCCGCACCGGGGGCCGCTCGGGCGGCATTTTCTCCTCTCCGCGCACCCTGACTACAAAGCCGGCCCAGGCGCGCGCCTCCCG
>VZTU01005579.1:144652-184955 GCA_013400835.1 Zapornia atra | reverse complement strand
AGGTGCGGGCGCGGCCCTTGCTGGGCAGGTGTGAGGGCCATGGCGGCGGCGCCTTCGGCATGCTGCGGGGGCCGCGGCCGTCGAAGCGCGTTGCTCAGGCAGGGCGTGGGGCCGTGTCCCGGACTGCTGCCGCCGCATCTCACGCAGGGCAGGTGAAATGCTAGGTCCTTCCTCCCCGGGGGCGCTTTGGGCCGTGACCTTGTGCGACAAGCTGCGTTTGTAGTGGCCTTTGTTTGCTGAGACAGCCTGGCCTTAATGCCCTTGTTACAACCTTCACTCTGAAGTGTTTGCCCTTTCTGCCGCAGGACACTGTAATTTACCAGTGTGACTTCCAGAATTTGAAGCTTTGCATGTGAATCACTTTACTGGATCGCATTAATGGCTTTAAATACACACCACCTATCTCAAGTTTATGCTATAAGCTTGGGGTTTTTTACAGGCTATCTAGACATTAACTACATATTCCAGTTGAAATAACGGTGTTTTTTTATTAACCTCTCTTGCAGGCCCATTGGTAATGCAGCAAGGTCAGGATGGCATTCCCGTTAGCACAGCTCATTACAGGCAGATGCCCCACCAGAACCCATCATCTCCAGGCACTGATCCATCCTGCTTGCACCCCAGCACTCCGGATGTCACCAGATACAAATTCTAACCTGCTCCAGTTGACTGCAACGACAGCAGACTGCTCCATTGCCAACTGTGGCAGTCAGAGTGTCTGACGAGTTTATAGAATTTGAATCTCATATGTTGTTGTAGTTATGTATATGAAAAAAGAATGGATTTGTGTTCTGCACTAGTGTTAACGTTCAGGGAGGGCCTTGGGATTCAGCTCGCACGAGCCTAGGGCTCACCCTGCAAGCGACTTGTAGAACTAGGCTGTAATATTTATAGCACCCTATTTCTTCCCAATTAACTAATAAACTGATTTGATTAAAAAAGGAAAACTATAGTCTGTTTTCTTACCTTGTGCTTCAGTGGTGGGGTTGTGTAATAGTATAAAGACAATGGCAGCTGCTGCTACTACTTCTGTATTAATATCTGAAATGTTAATTGATTTCGCAGTTTATACATGGCAGAAAGGTCTTTGTGCATGCTGCCTTTCAGGCAGATTTACTTGTTTTCCTTCCAGCCAGGTGTCCTTGACATCTCCACGGCAGAAAAATTCTGTCACCCTAAAAACTTGACTTAGAAAAGTAAAATGAAGAGATTATTAAGTATCATTTACTAGTGGTGCCAGGCTGATCGCTCTTCCCCAATGTCTTTTTGGTTCAAACACACAAAATAGCAGGCAGTTGCAATGCAAATGTTCTGACAACCTTGCTTCAGTAGGTTTTTTAGCATGTTGACCTTACATCTTAGATCTGAGATTTAGTCCTTAAGTTATTCAAGAGTGTTGTGACTCTTCAGGTAAAGCTGCTGCAGTTAGCAGCTGGGGAGGCAACGTGTGGTTTTAGATAGCTCCAGCATTTCCAGAGGTGGGAACCGGAGTCCCTCGCTTCATCCTGTCTCAGCAGCTGGAGCTGTACTGTCGGGTGGCACACCGTGTACTTCGTTCTCCAGGAGTGGTGAATCTCTAACCCCACCTTGTTCCCGAGGAAGGAGCTCCAGAACAGCCTGCTGTTGCTTCCCGGCAGTCACCAAGGGATGCTGCCAATTCAGAACGTTTTCCCTTTGTTGCTGCAGCAAATGCTGAACTTGTGTGCAATAATAACTTCTTAATTATTTAACTGCTTAAGGGTTTTAAGGCTCTTGAAATCCAGAACTCTTAAAATGTGGTGTATTCATCCTGCACTTTCTGTATAGGAATCAGTTTATATTAGATACAGTTAAATAGCTACCAACAGCTTTTACACTTGAAAGACATACTGGGCCCAAGGAGGATTTTGCAGGTGGATTGATGCAATAAAAAACAAGGTCAATTTCCATGTCATTTTTATGTCAGGATAAATATTGCCCTTTTAATCCTGCCCCAATTCTGTTTGTTGTGCTTACTGAAGGACAAAACACTTCCTTCCTGGCTAGTGAAACAGCCTGAGCTTAAGCAAGAAGGGTGAAATAGAAATTCCCTATTTCCAATGCAAAATGTCTCTTTTAGACCAATAACTTTACAATTTTTGGCAAATACTTAATACTATTGGTTGCTTCAGTTGCTTTTTTAGGCTTTCACCTTGGAATTTCCTGTATCATATTACCACAGGAACAGAGCAGAAGCTTGTTTCACAATACTTAGTATTTTTCTTCTTATCACTTTTTAGAATGCAGTGGTACTTGAACCGCTATACTTAGCGGTCCGTATTAACAAAATAAAAGCTCACAACTAAACCTCCTCTCTTCAGATGCTCCTATTGCTAATCTTCAGATATTTTCTTGGAAAAAAATAATCAATTTCCTTTCCTGGTTATTAAAATAAACTTCATTATATTTTGGACTACAGGCTCTAGGATTGCTTTTGTTAAAATGAGATTTATTGAAAGAAAGGGATCTTGTAAGATATAAGGTGAAGGACCTTGGTAGGGGGAAATCTATATCCAGACTCAAAATAGATCTTGACTACTATTGAGCTCAAGTACAAATTAAATCTAAGATGCTTCTGAATGGAGAATACCTCTCATTCTAGTAAACAGACAGATACTTGACACAAACCTGTAGACTCTAGATTACAGGTTTCTTCTGTTAGGGTAACTAACTCCTGGCCCCGTAGCACATTACAACCTGAATTTGTCACGCGGTGTGGTTATCAAAGTGCTGTAGTGTTGTGGCACCTGGCCATCTGGGAGACTCCAGGGCTCTGATTTACAGCCAAGACTCGACCCACAGGCAGCGGGGGCAGCTAAAAGTCACCCAGTTCTCACTCTAGAAAGCTCAGCTGCAGCTGGCCAAACTCCACGTGAGCCCAGCCAGCATTTGGGGGTGCGTTAAGCTCTGCCTTGTACCTCGGCACGGCTCGGAGGCCAGAACCCACTGGTCCCACTGCTGGGGGTGCAGCATGGGACACGGGTGATTTTCGGAGCCGCCGCACACGGTGCCAGGTCATGCAGTCTTGTTTTGTTCTGCACCAGGGCAAGCGCTCGCCGCATCGCTGGTAGCTGCACCGTGGCCCTGCGGCCCAAGTGCCTGGCTGGTCAGTACCGCACCACACCGTGCACTCAGCCAAACGAGTAGCTCCAGGTGGGGCAGGAGCTGCAAGAGGGACAGTGCAGACCCAATCAGAGCAGTTGCCCAGCAGCACAAAGAGCACTGCAGGAGCGCTGGCCTGGGTTTTGCCCACCATCACCTCACAAACTCGGTCCTCTGCCTGTGTCACCAGCACATTACACAACAGGACCACATGCATTTTGCAAAATGTAAGGCTAATCTGTTTTCCCATGAGCACCACAGTCTTCCGCTTACTAACACCTTCCAAGTGCTGGTCCAGAAACCCCTCAGTCAGCATTCCCTCCAGCATTAGCCACCTGCGTGATTAACATCCAGTATAACAAAGCTCATCAGCCTACGACACAGAAAAATGTCTGTTTTGTTCCCTTAACGTGCCGTATGTATGGGGCTCCTTCCTTCCTTCTTTCCTTCCTTCCTTCCTTCCAGTATAGGAGGATTATTTCTGAATTATTCATTATACCATATCTGATTAGACTGGGGCTGTGCCGGCTCCCACGGCGTAATGAATGAGCCATTAGCCTTTTGCAGATGGTGCGATCAGCAGCTATTTGAATCTGTGTGTTCACCTGCACTTGCACAGTGTGTGAGCAAGGGATAGAGATGAACCTAAACCCAGGGTCGGGAGAGGGGTCTTTACTGTAATACCCCTTCGGTGTCACGTCCTATGCTCCCTGGCTCGGTGTGGGATGGGCTCGGTAGGCACTCCCTTCAGGAGCTATAGGTGGAGTTTCCTTCCGGCGCTGGATGCACCTTCTCTGGGGGCGGGGAGTCCACATGTGGACAAAGACAGGAGGCATTTTCCCAACGATTTGGTTTTGTTTTACACAGGATCTAACACGATTTTCTCAGAATCTTTGTGTAGTGGAGTATATATATCCTAGCAAATTACTCATTACATCAAGCAGTGAGGTACACAGAAAGGAATTGCTAGCTGTTAGATCACTTACGTATGCGCTGTCTGTCTACGCCGATGCATCCTGCAAGGCTTGTCCGCTGCTGCCATTTCAGAGCCGTGGCTTGCCTGCATGAGCAGAGGCTTCTAGCTGTAGGAGAAAGAAGTGAGGAGTGCAGGAAGCTGCTGTGATAGATAACCCAAGCAGGGGATGGGGACTAGGCATAGCGAGCACATCCTCTCAGACAGACACTGGAAGACTTTATCTCCAAACTGGAGAATGCTGCCAGCTCAGCCCAGGATAGGCAACAGGGTCCCTGCTGCTGCCCTTGGGCCAGCCAGGCAGTCTGGCACCCACGCAGCTGGGGATCCGGGCCCCGGGAGCCCAAGGAGGCACACCTTGCACACCATGCAGCTGCCCACCATTGCCAGCAGCACAGCATCCCTGCACCACTGTGGGAAGTGTCAGCCAGGCAGCAGCTGTGCTTTTACCTCGGCCTTTCCATAGCCCGCCCCCAAAAATGGAACAAGGATATACTAAAAGTACTAAAGTAAGGGTAAAAGGGAATCCAAAACATCCAGAGCTGGATGTGGAGCGAGTCATCAGAAGAACTAAGTGAAAGCCACCAGCGGCCAATTAAGAAACCTTTGCACATGGAAGAAGCTCAATTAGGTACAGTGCTCTTTCCAGCAAGAAAGATTTTTCTAACTCTTGTATTCTGTTTACCTCAGGAAATACGTCCTCACGGCCAAGGATGTGAGCAGCAGCTTCGCCTGTCTGTGGTTGCTGTTTTGGACCTGCCCCTGATGCTCTTCTGACAATCGAGGCAAAAATAGAAATGAAGGCGGCTTGCTGACTTGCACCAGCACAGCCTGAGAGTCTTCCATGCAACCTCAGGCTGTCTGTGCAGGTACTTGGCATCTCCTGCTGGAGGAAGGACATCTGATTCATCGCCACCGAAGGCTACAGAAGATGAGCCAGGATTATACAAATTCCATTTGTGTTGCAGGGGGATGTTGTAGGGGGCCCACAGGAGGCTGCCGGGACATCGCCAGAGGACCACCGGAATAAACGACCGAGTCCTTCGAGTGCTAGAAGCATAGCCCCTTTATTGCTGCAGCCACACACCTCCACACCCTGCACCAGGCCTTCTCCAAATAAGGCAGCCAACTAATCGGTTACACAGTGCAGCACACGAGTTCCCCTTCAAGGGTTAGCACATGATGCCCACGCTCTTCCAGGAACGCCATCCCATCTGGCCTCCCATCCGCTTACCTCTTTGCTTGAAGTTTTACTTTCTCTTCATACAGCCCTGAGGCCCCTTGTTCCCAGGCCTGCAGCTAGGATTGCTTTGCCACTGCTGCAGAGAAGCTGCTGTATCCCATGATCCCTCAACACCTACTCCTCTTTTCCTGTTCCCAACCCACCTTTACACAATAGCTTTATTGATTAATGGCTTAACAAGCCCCATTAGTTCAATACTGCAATCAATGGGATGAGAGAAATCTGCCTTGCTAGCAGCAGCAAGATGTAACTGTTGCCTGGATCCACTAACGAGGTGCCCACACATTTGGTTTGTGTAACACCACTTTTTTCTGTACTGAAAACTTTCTTTGCTGCTGCCATGGATGAACCCTGAAGCACACAGTGATTAGCAGACCACCCCCCGAACTGAGGCTGGACCCTTGCACCACCCATTTTTTGGGATTTATGGGAGCCATGGGGCTACGTGATGTGGCAGTGGCGGGGCAGGGGGCAGTGGGAGGAGGTTGATGTCGAGGAAAGCAAACTGACACTCAAGTGTCAGAAAAATTCTTGGCAGAGAAGTGTATCAGTGTGTGAAAAGCCTTCCAAGAGCAGCAACAGACACCCAAACCCTGTGATGAGTCAAATCAAAAGCTGAAATAACATTGATGGAAACTTTTGATAAGATACAGAGAAAGACATGTATAGTTTGCATTTGAGTATTAAAACCTGTATACATCGATTTTAAGCCCTAGATTAAATCCAGAATATTAAAAATACTGGCAAGCTCATATTTATGTGAAACAAGAGTCTAAAAAAAACCCCAACCCCAAGCCCTTTACAAACTTTGCGCTCACAAACATCCCTTTCCCTAGTGCTCATTTGAAGAAAATATGTTTTTACAAATAGCTAGGAGACATCAAAACTCCTCAAAATCCTGTACTGACTGTTGAGAGCTCTGCTTAATTCAGTGCCTGTGGCACAAAGGGAAAAATGATCCCTCCCTAGGAAAACCAGGTGCTGTTACCACCATTTGCAACGCATCACCCTGCGGCTAGCCTGACGTGTGCAGCCCTGGAAAGCCCCCTCTCCTGCTTGACAAAGGGAGGCTGGAGATGCATGAGCATCGGGGCCACCAAGGAGGGAGAGCAGACCGAGAGGAGCATCCAGCCCAAGTGTGGCCCTGGGGGTTTCAACATTCAGTGACAGCCCACGCACATAGTTTTACCGGCCATGGCTGAGACAGACGAGCAGTGTCTGGTGCTCTCCCTCCTTGGTGCTGGTTTTTCTCATGGGAGAGGCAGGGAGCAGGTAGTTACCCCGGTGCCAGGGGAGGTGGGGGACACCACACCCCACCAGCTGCTCCGGCCTGGCTGCCTCCCCATAACAGTAGCGTGGTTTTCCCATGCAGTGTGATGCCTAGCCATCGCCCATCAGTCAGACATCACTGCTGACAGTGCTTGGCTCGGGCTGCGCCTGCTGTGGCCCTGATTAGGTTGAGATAATGGCAGCCTGCTCGAGGGAGATTACGAGCACATAATCAGGGGCATTGGCTCCTCCAGTCCCTGCACACACTGTCTGCAGGGTTGGCCCATCCCTTCAGCCCCGGGGGAGCCTGCCCCTTTGTCCTCCACCTCCCAGAAACCTCTGCCAAAGAAACGACGCTCCCAGGCAGCTACTGCTCCGGCAGCAGGAGCCGGCAGGGCAGAAGCGATCCACTCTCCTGGCCTCTGCCACACAAGCTGCAGGAGTGAGCAGAGCTGCAGACCTCAGCAGACCAGAGCCCACGAGCTTGCTTTTATTAAGTGCTGTGGATTCAAAGCTTTTGTACAAGGGGAACAAAAGCAACTTCTTCCTTGACATCCTCAGACAGAGGGAAGGACGGTACAGAGTGCAGTGGCATTACTTAACGTAGCAGTGAGGAAGCCAAAGCCCCATCATGTCCCTTCTACAGCCCTGGCATCCCAGGCTCATCCCAGCACCTGAGCTCGTGGGTGAGCACAGCCTGAGTGGGCAGCCCATGGCCCTCGCTGCACGAGGCTCCTCGCAGGCAGGGTGCCTTCTCAGAGAACTGGAATCGGGCCCTTTGTTCAGCCTGAGCGGTTCTCTCCTTCCCAGAGACTCGCTTTCGGGTTGGAGATATTAATGGCCATTTTTCATCAGGCCAATATGTTTTTTGGCAGATTGTAGCTGTAGGCAGAAACATCGTTTTGAGAGAAAAGCTTCTTGCTAGTTTTTTTTTATTCTAGCTCTTGTCTTCATCATAAATAACTTCAGAACCAGGGAAGTAACCAGTCCCCACCTCAGCAGCGCAGTCTGAAGCTGACCGATTTATTGGTACTGCTTCATGGAGTGTTTTATTAGTATTAGTATTAACTTTCTCACATGAGAACTGAAATAGAACTTGCTGCAGGCAAAGTAGAATTCGCTCCCTGGAAATATCTTATTGCATCCTGGAGAATGAACGACCTCACAAACAGTTACAAAGTTGAATGGAAGCCAAAACCCCAAGAAATTCATCTGAGGAGCATCAGTCCGAAGCCCACGGCCAAGTTTGGAGGACCACTGGTGAATGGGAACTTACAGATCCACACCAGTTTGAGAGTTCAGTTTATTGTGGATTATCTAGTGCTGAAGGTCTGGGCTGAGTATACCTGGGTCAAAAGCAACAGACACCTGATTATCTATTATCTATCTATTATCTATCTGTCTATTATATCGTTACACAAAGCAGCTCTGCAGTTGAAAGAGGATACCAAAGAATAAGGCAAAGGAGATGAACTGCGACCTCATCCATCCATCCATCCATCTACCCACGATCCAGAGTTTAGTCAGTCAAGTGCTTCCTTTACACAGGGAGACCACAAGCCAACAAACTTCTTCAGCCACAGCTTATACAGCAAGTTCTGTGGAAAAAGGAGCGTTCCAAGTACCATGTATCGTGAAATCAAATGGCAGAGTTTACTGGGAAGTTTTGTAACTCTTCATTAACTGCGGAGCAAGGAGGATAAATCTCGTTTCCAGGTGAGCCTGGGAACCAGGGGCTGCACTGCCAAACCTTCCAGCATCCCCCAGAAAGAGAGGACAACATGCAGACCTCAGGCAGGAATGTGGACACAGTCCCTGCCCCGTGAGCCCAGCGTGCTGGGCTTGGAGAGTTATGGCTGGAGGAAGAGTGGGAGGAGAACTTGGAACCTCTGTGGGCAAAGAGCCCCCCCCCAGGGGTCCTGGGGCTTCTCAAGGGGAAAGGTGCTGGTGCTTGCTGAGCTGGTGGCTGCTCAGGCAGCAGAGGCAGACACAAGCACACAGAGTCTGCCCAAGAGATCACTCACCCACAGGCCGTGCTAGAAGGGAAGGTGAGAGTTCGGTGGCTGTTTGCAGTACACATCTGATGCTCTGCACCTGAGATTACCTCTTCCATGCCTTCATTAAGAGGAAATATTGGACCCTGTTAAGGCCCATTTCAAACAAGGACAGTCATGTATGGATGTGTGCATAAAGTTCATTTTTAAACAAACACGCCCTGCAGTAACTAAGAGCTATAATGCAGAAATATTACCTTAATTTTTTAAAATTAAACTTATTAACAATCTACATAGTTCTTCAAAAAGCATCCTTAGAATTTATGGCTTTAGGTAGCACCAGGAGATTTAATTTAGCACTTTGGCTCATTGGTAAGAGCTTTCATGGCTTAATTAGCTCTCTGCACTTGAATGAGTGTTTATTCCACTCACATTTCCCCGTAATCACACAGTTCTGTGGGCGCTTCCTCCCACTGTGCTCCCCGCAAGCCAGCCAGCTCTGGCACTTGGGCTGCTTGTGCCTTCGCTCCACAACAGCATTTATGGTGGGCAGGGATGAAGTCCCTGTGTCCCCCTGAGCCCGGAGGCTGCGCAGGAGGGGCAGGGGGAGCTGGCTGCTGCTTGCTCAGATCAGTGGGAGGACTAAAACGTGCGAGCAGCTGCAGCTCTCTGCCTGCCTGGACAGGTACATGGCAGGGTGTGAAGCACGGCCGGGCTCCGAGTTACACAGACCAACTATTTCCACTACAAGCAGATCTGGCAACATAACGGGTGCTTCCGACAGAACGTTTTCTTTGCAGCTGCCACATGGAAGCAGAGTCTGCAGCAGCTTTCTGCATGTCATTAAGCCATAAAGCAAAACCTACGGCACTCTGAGACTCGGCAGATCCCTTACTGCATAGCTACTCTGCACTCCTTGAAAGCCTGGAATGCTTCCCACAGGCAATAAAGAAAACAAACCAGACTGGGTATGTCCTGACAATCTCAAAGCAGTTCCAAGGATGGCTGGACCGATGCTTGTCTGGTCCCATGACGCAGGACGGGGGCTACTTCTGGCCTTCAGCTGAAGGGAAAAGGAAGGAGAAAAGCAACAGGCATGAAGATGATGGGATGTGAACAAAGAATCCCAGAGCCACTTTAAATCTCCACAGCCCTGGAACACAGCACACTCAGGGGAGTGAGTCTGAGCAGTTTCAGAGCCTCAGGGCTGCCTGATGCTATCACAGGAGAGGCGAGGACAGCTCGGCCACGCGTGCCCCACGTACATCCTCTCATAGGACTTTGGGAAACAGAGCTGCCTCTTTCAGAGCAGCAAGAAACCCCAACGACCACATCAGCTCATGAGAGTGCCCAGGAAGCACCAGAGCGGTTTGATCTGCGTGTACTGAAGCCAAGTGTGTGGCAGGTTGAGGGCTCTTCGTAGGGATTTCAGTTGACTTTGGAAATGAAAGCAGGGTGCTAGCAAATGACTGAAAGGATTCTGCCTAAAGAAGGGATGGGGAAGTCCTCCTCACTTCCTTCTGCAACTGCTGCAGATGCCAGTGCAGAGGCCGGTCGCTGTGGTAACTCACACCCACACGCTCCTGGCCTCGCACTCACTGTGCATGGCAACAGGGATGGGAGACAGCAGTTTTTCTTACTAGCTCTTGAAGCAAGCCTGGTATGACTGAAGTGCAGTGGTGGCACCTTAGGAGGTCAGTAACTGCTTAATTTCCCTAACGTGGAGGTGTTCTTACTCCAGCCCTGGACTATTCAATTACAGAACTAAAAGGATTATCAAACCTTAAACCAACCCCAGCAAACCCCCCAAACTCCCAACCCCTCCTCCCACATCCAGCAGCCTAAAACCATCTCCAGTGGTAGCAGACACCTTCAACTCACAATGCCACACTCCAAGAAGCGTGCAGATCTGCCTGAGTTACAAGTCTGTGCAAGGAGGGAGGAACACTGGAATGCATTATACTTACGGTAGTCAGGAGGATGTATTGAGGTGAGCAGAGCCCTGATACTTCATGTACGTGAGAGCTGCCAAAGCTGCTACAGAGGTGACAGAACGAGGAACAGGAGTCGATGTGGTAACCCTTAGAGGCAGCAAAAGCAGCCCTGAAACCTTAGTGGGGAGCTGCACAGCACAGATCTGTTCTGCAGCCAGAGATGGCCAGCAGCCTCTTGAGATATGGTTTGTTTTACTGAGGAGGCAGCTTGCAGAGCTCCATGTAAACTCCCTCCTGCCATTTCTGTGGAAGGTGTTTCTCTAATCCAGCATGAGCAGCGCCTTGACCACAAGAGGAAGCGTCTTGAGCAAGCCGAAACACAGGACTAACCCAGGGACCTCCCAATGCTCAAGTGTTCACATTCTGAGAGGCAACATCTCATCCAGGGGAAAGCAAGCTTGGAAAACTCCATGAGGCCAGTGCACTACGTGAACCAGACTGAGGATGAAACCTTGAAGTTCAGGGGTACCCAGGAGCTCTGAGTCAAACAGTGTCGTGCAGGAGCGCCCGCTGAGCAGCTCTACGTGGTGTCAGATCTCGGCTGTGCTCAGGGAATTACACCAGTTTATATTCTAACCAGGGTCAGCCTAGCTCCCAAACCATGTCCTGGCTCCTTGATGCCCTCGCCGAGTCACGGCTGCCCGGACGTCCCACTGTGTGCTAACACACTGTTAATCCTGAGTCACACACTTACACAGACTCCTAAGATCCCTCCTACCCCACCTACACACAGCACCATGATTTTGTTGTAGACAACAGTTTATTACACAGTAAGAAATATAAAAAGCTCCTATACAAATTAGGAAACTCTGACAAAGTATTAACTACATATTAACAGTACCAGGCCCTGGCTCAAGCTGGAGCTTTTGGTAACTTAACTGCCCAGGACACCTGATGCACAGGCACATCGCATTCTGTACAGCTCCCTCTTTTCTCAGTTCATTTACCTTATGTGTCATTTTAGACACTCAATAGGAGGCTGTTACATAAACACACAGACCCATACTTTAATGCAGCCTGTAGAAAGAAATCCCTGGAACTTGAACAGCTTAAGCTGAAAGATGGAACAGAGAAAGGTGTATTCATCGCTTTGGGGCTCAGGGATTCTTGAAAAACTCATGTTCAATCACAGGGGACACGGAAATTCATCTCCCTGCTTAATTCTGTCAACACCTTCACCTCTGACAGCTATACATGTTTATCTTAATTTGAATACAATAAGCAGTTCCCCCCTGAAACAGAAAAGTTATGGACCAGACACTTGCAGTAAATCTTACAACTCCAGTACGCCTGGGCAATCAGCTGGGGAGACCCAAGGCCTTACAATCCCAAGAGAAATTTGGACACCATGGCCAGCCTGTTAGGAATTCATCCCCTAGCAGAGACGGGCAGGGTCCTGCCAGAAACAGGGCTGCCCCTGTCTGTTGCTGCCTGGCTGCCAGAGGAGGGATCAGGAAGCTCGGTGACAGGCACCGGTTTTCCCCTGTATTGAGTACTGAAAAGTAAAAATGCCCTTCTCATTCCGAAACCGGCCCGGTTTGCTCCCTCTGGATCCGACAGCGTCCATGATAACCTCATTCCCTGTGCCACCTTCACACCCTCCAAGCCCTCTGTCCTGAAGGCCCCAAGTCCAGGGGACGCAGCCATAGTGCGGAAGGTCCCCCGTTCAAGGACGATGCTCCGGTCTGCTCTCCACGCATCACAGCTGCTGCTGCTCAGAGAACCTGAGGCTGTCGGAGAGAAGGAATTCCAGCTCAGCAGTGTCATCAGTGGTCTCCACTGGTACGTTGCTCCTTTCCGTGGGGGGCGAGTAATTCCGTCCCTCGTGCAGCGAAGCCAGGGTCCTGGAAGTGCCATTGCAGGAACACGTCTCTGGTGGCCCCAGGCCGTCTGAGCCAACACGGGTTGGGTGGTAAATGCCTGGGCAGGAACTGGGTGGGCAGTGAGTAGGGACGTAGTATTTAGCTGCTGCTGGACTTGATTCTATTTGAGTATGAAAAGGATTGTTAGCCACGCAGGAGGTCTGGAGACAGTTATTATTTTTGAAGCCGTGATGAAGGCCTAATTTAGCAATCAGGGGCTTCCCAACATTGACTTCCTTCCTTTCATCCATCGTATCTTCTATTCCTGGGTACTCATAGTGCAAGCAAACAGTGAAGATCAAGTGTTCCTGCAGGAGAGGAAAGCAAGGAGGGGAGCAAAAGGAAGAGGTTATACCTCCTCCCCAAATAAACACTCCAGGAAACTTTTTAAAAAGCCAGTCTACTGGAGGAGGAGACTAAGCAAAGAGAGGCAAGACTTGTTTACTGAGGACCTCTTTTGGCTAATCCTTGCTCACTTGCTCATCTTTATTTCTAGACGAACTTACATGACAGCAGCTGCCAAAAGCATGGAGGAAGAGATACCAAGTGATGTCCAGCACAGACATTCATGACACAAAGACATGGAGATAAACTTAACGGTGCCACCATATGTTGAAGTGAGAGCCTTCCCAAAACTGCATGGCCAAGAGCACGGGTAGGAATGGAAGGAGACGAAATTGGAACACTTTCATCTCCAACTACATCTCTGTAAGATGCAGCTCTGCTTCAGGGCACATTCTTACTGTACCACAGGGCACAGGAACATGCTGCAGTGTGCAACAGATGATGCTCACAAAAACAGTCATCTCAGCAATGCTCAGCAAAGCGCCTTGTGTGAGGGTATCAGAACTGCACATGCACCGATTCCCTCACATCGTGTTATTAACCATTCCCCCCTTCTAAAGAGCGTGCTACTTAGCATGCAGACAGTACACAGCTACCCCAATGGAGCTGCAAGGCAGCATGATTAACCTAAGTTATCTGAACAAACTTCTGAGGAGTAATATATGAGTGAGTGTACTAACCCTTAGTTTTTGCAGTGAACTTAGGCGGGTGTAGAGGCAGTGTTTGGGAAGGTCCTTTGATACCAAATAGCTTCCTGTTTCCTCAGGAGTTCCTTTATTGGCCTCTTTAGGGTCCACATCCAGGTCCTGTCACAAGAGAAAAGAACTTAATTGAAGGTGCAGGATTTGTAAGTCACAAAAATAAACAGCGTAATTATCAACACAGCTCTTTCTTCTTACAAGGGAAGAAAAAACCCATCTTGGATTGCTGGCAAAAGCTGCTGCACCCACTGCTGGTCACGGGCAGAGGGGAGTAATTTGGGTGGGTCGCCCCTTTTGCTGATGGCTTCGGTCAGTCTTGCTGGGCTTGTTGCTCTTTTCTACCTAACTTCTACTCTAAGTACAGCACTACAGCACGAGTTCGGTAGGCTAAAGATACAAGTGTTTACTGTGAACATCAATTGAAACATTGTACTCATACAGAAAGCATCGCGTTTGTTCTAGCTTAAAATGTTTTCTGCACCACATCTTCTTTCACAGACATCAAAAAAGATGGGGCTTTGCCCCAAGCAGCTTCCTGGCTTGCTGTTATCTTTCACATGACTGTGATCGCTGAGTAACACCAAGGGAACTGGATCGCATCACCCCGTGCAGAGGACTCCACTGGTCCTGCACAGGAGATGCGGCCTCAGCTCGCACAGGGGCTGCTGACATCTAACTTCCTCAAAGGAAATAAACCAAACACTTGATGTTTGACAATGGAGAACAAAGGTGGCTCTGAAAAAGATGAGCCCAGATGAATTTAATGCGTTTTTAGGTATATTAAAGATCTGCATTAGAAACAGGCCTCTGTGTGTGTGTCTGTAGAGACACGCACATGTAAGCCCCTGATTTCAAGTTTAGGCCCACTTTATTACAACAGATAGAGTTCTGCACAGACAGACAGTTTCCAACCTCAGTGGCAGGAGATCACCAGGACACCAAGGGGAAGCACTTACAAGGGCAAAGTCTGTCACGTAGGCTCGGCACACTACTATCTCAGGCGGCCTCTTCACTATTCGCGTGTAGATGATCATGACGTTGGAGAACTCAGCTGCAAAGCCCAGCTGGATCTGAACACCACATTTGAATTCCAGGTACATGCTTTCTGGAAGCTCTGCAAGCAAACACCATGACTTTACATGCTGAACAGCACTGAGCACGCTCTATCTCTGGTTTGTTTGTAAATCTGGAATTGTAAAAGGGAACAGACACCTTCCTCCTGCCCTCCCTCTACCTCCCACTCATATCTCTGCATTGAAGCCGACCCGGCTCCACCCCCCTGTGCAAGCAGGATCACACACACGCAGACTGTACCGTACCATGGGCTTTGGCCCACTGCAGGTTCCGTGCCAGAGACTCCGCGGAAGACGCGGTCTGGT
Organism: Zapornia atra; assembly: GCA_013400835.1. Taxonomy (NCBI): domain Eukaryota; kingdom Metazoa; phylum Chordata; class Aves; order Gruiformes; family Rallidae; genus Zapornia; species Zapornia atra. The sequence goes on along the minus strand of VZTU01005579.1, from coordinate 170,075 downwards.
GGATGGGATCAGTTAAGGCCCTTTTCTCAGACAAGCTGCTGCGGATCTCCAGAGCTTGCTTGCCTTTGGTAAGGTGACACTTGCCCATATCTAAAAACAAGACACATACAGTTTCTCTCAAAATCAACGCTGTGGAAATTCTCCCTCAGCTAGACCATCGGTGCAGCATTGGCTGGTTGCTCTGGTTATGCCACGTAAGCACCTCCTAAAACCCACCGTTTCAGAAGCATTCCTGGCTCAGCTATTCGTCCACATGAGGCTACAGCACCCGGCCAGCTGCCTGCAGAGCACCCCCAGGGTTTGGTTGTGTCCTCACCAACGTGCTCATGTGTATTTCAAAAACAGTTCAGGCAGTATCATAGCTCTGATCCAGTAAGGTGCTAATTAAAGTGACTAATTTGAAGTATGCAAGCAATACCATTGAAGGGGATTTCTAACAAATTAGGAGGTGACACCTTCTTTTTCTTCTTGCAGGGCTTCACAGAACAGCTGCAGTCAGACTGTCCCCGAAGGCAAGAAAGATGAAGGAAGGGGAAGATACTGGGGCTGTTTCAGAGCAGAGTTTCCAGAACGATGGATTCCTGGCTGTGGGCCTAAGTACAGCAACCGGTGAGTACCCAGCAGCAGGAGGAGGAGCTTTATTAGAGCCAGGCTTTTGGGAAGCGCTGTGCTACATCTAGTTTCTACTGCTGTAAACAGGATACCAAGTCCTCAAATTCTCCTTTGTATTTAGGCAATGGCAAAATGGAGTAGCACTGCCAGCAAATAAAAAGTACAAATCCCAACACAAAAAGCCATCTGCCTAACTGCACCTGGCAAGAGAAGGAAAAACACATTGGCCTGTGGGGGAAAAATAACACCCTAAACCCGACTTCAGCCCTAGGGTTTGGAATATTCAAATTAATTCTACCACCTACAGATCCTTTTTCTTCAGGATAGTTCTGAGATCTTCTGAAATTTTATTTAGCTCTTCACAGAAACATCATGAAAAGTTTTAACAGACAGAACTGCAAATACAGACCAGTGAGTCTGCATTAGGGGATCTATCCAAGCAGCACGCCAGCTATAAGCAAAGAGACAGAGTAATACACCTGCCAAACAAGCGAACCGTGACCAAGAACCATCAGACTTCAGTTTACATCCTGGGGGTACGCTGATTCCTGTTGCATCACTCTGACATGAACTCCACGCCTGTATTTCAGCCAGGCAGCCCCGAGCTCTTCCCTTTGCTCAAGAGCATGCTGACAGCAGCTCTGCCAGTTCACTCCTTGCACGTCACGTTCCACAGCCTGACCTGTTGTCAGCAGAGCTCTGCTGTGCGCTGAGGATCCCCTTGGATTGTCTCTGCCTTTTGGATCCCTGTCAAAGGACAGCCTGGGCAAAGTTCTGAGGTTGTGCCAAGCAGGCACCGAGAAACCACAGCAGAACTTGGCTGATTTCCTATGCTGCCTACGAACTACAGGGTCTCACACAGACAGCTCTTTGTTAATGGCTGTATCTATTCTATCTTCTGAGCAAATGTTTGTGCAGAACCAGCCTACGTTCCCTCAACAGCTTTCACTTCAGCACTTGTCCCTTCAATTATAAAAGATAATTACTGAACCAGGTGTATTAAAACAGTGGATTGCCCTTTACAGTGCACTTACCCTTCGACAGAGCAAATACCTATCATCACTACTGCACTCTGAGGCAGGCAGGACTCGGTTAATTGTTTAAATCAATGGGGAGTGCCTTTATAGTATCAGTTTTCGTTAGTGTGCTGCCCAGCAGCACCTGCTTCTTGATAAAGCTGCTCTTCAGAAAAATGCTACAAGCAGGAGCTTAAAGTAGTGTAACACATCCACTGTGAGAAGAAGAACGTGTAGGCAAACACACTGTTAGCAGTGCAGGCTGAGAAGAATGTTAGTGCAGTAAGAGGAGTTCACCTTCTGCCACCTCATCAAGCAGCACAGTGATCTTCTTGTCTTCCAGCAAACGGTCCTTCAAGAACTTCATGAAGATCCCATTGGCCAGACCTGACTGCTGAATTTCAAAGGCCTCTGCTCCCTGGCACCTATGAGATCAGCAATGCCAGACAAGGAAGAAACACTGAAACATCTCCATGATGGAGATCAACCCGAGATAAACGAGCTGGGTTATGCTGGGAATGGGGGAAAGGGGCCCTACCACTGGAAGCAGGTTGTGTCTCAGACCAACCTGCTCCTCACGTTTGTTTCTCATCCTGAGAAAACGTCACTTAGAATCAAGCCACAGACAAGAGGTGATGTCAAACCCTCCATATGAGGAGCTCAAATGTCTCATAGAAGGCTTCACTAAAGCTCTTGTCTACTTTGATTGAACAGCTTTTCCACTTGGCCTCTCAACTGATGAGAGGTGATTCTGCTTTCTGCAGAAGGAACCCATCAAATAGTTTCAACTGCAGTTGTAACTTTGTTCTTTACTCCTAGAGTAAGAAACACAGGGGCACATCTATATACTACTCCCCCAGTAACTCATCAATCTGTATTTCTAACACTTTCCCTAGAAGTCTGACTTGCACTAAGAGAGGCGAGACCTGAGGGAGGACAGCAGAGCTGCTGCCCCGCAGCCCCCGGCCTCCCCTGAGGCTGGCACAGGATGTCACTGCCCTCCCCGCCCCCCACGGAGAAGCAGGACGCTACGGCCTGAGGGCAGAGTTTGCTCTTATCTTCCCTACAGGTTTTTAATCTCTAATAAGTAACACTTAGAGGAGCAGAGTGCTCCTACAAGTACCCAATGAGAGAGGATCAGGACCGCTGCCCAGCAGTTTCTGCCCTGCTGAACACAGCGCTCTGTGCCTGAATGGGAACGTTACATACTGGGAATCTTTAAAAGAGCATTTCCACAGTCAGTCAGGCAGGGGAATGACACAGACAATGAGGGAAAAAAAGAGTATGAGGACACAGATATGGATATAAGTTACTGGTCCTTCAACACGCAGTATGTATCTGTAAAAGATCAGCTCTGTGATCTGGGTGGCACTTTGGGCCCCAACACCTCTGTGGCACAGCAGGAGAAAATTCCTTACGTTGCATATCCAAAAACAATGTTGGCTGTAACCTTCAGAGCATCTAAGATAAGAATTGTGTCGTCGTACTCATTTCTGCAACAAACAGAAAGACAAAAGAGTAAATCAGTAATTTGGGAACTAATAATGGCAACAAACTCCGTGGTGGTGCAGAGACCCAGAACGGCACAGGGCAGAACAGCCACTCTTTTCTCTCCCACAGTACTGACCAATACAGAGTCTGGCTGCAGGCTCTTCAAACATGCTTTCTAATACCCATCTGGTTTAGGCTACAGCAAAAATGACATGAATTTTTTGGGTTTTTTTCCCCCAAAACATTGTACCCCTGTAGTTAACATAAGACTTATGTAGCAGCATTTCCTAGCTGGGCAGCAGGTTGTGAAGCTGAATCAGGCCACTGGCATTTCATTAGCAGTGAAGTTGAGGCTCCACAAACAGGAGAGCACCAGCGATTTCACGTTAACAAAGCATTCCTGGGAGAGCAACTTTCAGAAGTGCTGGTTGCAAGTACAGGTTTTATCGGGCACAGTAGTCTTAATGTGGAAAGAAAATGACACTTTGTTTAGAAAAATCAGATTAAAAATGTTGATTCTTAAGCTCTTACTAAAGATAGGACATCCCCAGCATAAAAGCAGCCCACAAAATCCATGCTTCGGAAGAGTTCTAAATCAAGGACGTCACTTGTGCCCTTCTGTCGAATTAAGGAGCCTTTGGTCATACTGATTCTCCTTCCTCCCTGAAGGATGATGGTTAATGATGCAGGGCAAAGGGTCCCTTTTCTCCTTTAAGATACCCAATTTCACTTTCTTTACTAACATAGCTGCTTCATAACCTTTAAACAACAACAAAAGAAATAAATACCATTCAAGTCAAGATGCGAGTTTCTATCCATGGAAACAAAGTCTCATCACCAGCTCCATGTTCCTATCCAAGGCCAAAGGCAAAGTAAGTCTATGAACAACTCCCCTTGACTTAGCAGCACCTGGGTGTAGGCTGTGAGTTCTCACAAGGACGAGCTTTCCAGCACAGCCAATTCTCAGCCTAGACTACAGCTTCCTCTCACCATCCCATGCTGTTCTCACAAAGCAGCTGTTCCGTTTTAATGTTCATTTTTAAAACAGGCTCAGTTATAGTACGTTGCTGCCCTGAATAAACTGAACCTCACGGCTGGTTTCCCAAATCTGCGGTCACCATCCCCTGTACCACGAAGCAAGAGCATCCCTCAGAGGTCCAACCTCAGTTCTCACCATCCCTGAGCTATGAGAGGGTACCTTTTCCGACACATATCCAGTAGGAAGACGTTGAGCCCCGTCTCCTTTTCCTGCATGAGCTTGAGGATGTTCTGCACACACAGGCAGTTGGCAGACCGGTAGGGATTCGGCGCGTCAACAGGAACCATGAAGCTGTTCCCGTAGTTCTCATAGCCGTGGCCAGCATAGTACAGCAGCCCTGGGAGTCAAAACACATGTGACTGAGAACAGCTCCAGAGTACACTGGGACATTCCTGTGAATTTTAGCCAGGTCAGAAGCTTCACCCATGATGTCACACTGCGTGTCTGTGGGAGAGGAAGAGCATCCAAGCTACTCCAGGCAGTACTGGTGCTTTGTACCAACCCACTGTTGTAACTGCTGGAAGGAGGTGGGCAACCACGTGAGCATCAACCACACAATGCACAGACACAGCCAATTAAAAACCAATCAATCATGCATGCAATAAAACCAAGTAGATATCTGAATCAAGCACAGAAAGTCAAACACTGGAAGTACTTTATATGACCTGTAGCAGAAGTAATCTGTTACGTGTGACATATGACTCGGGGATATGAACAGGGCAGTGTGCCAACTGTAAAACATCATCTCCATGCGTGTGCCTACAGAGCTCAGAGCAGCAGCGAGTCAGTGCAGGCTTCAGAGAGTAAAGAATAACGCTGAACAGCTTGGATGGATTTCCCCCCCTTTATTTTTTTTTATGAGAGGTCCTGTCATCTTTAAAATGATTCTCAATTATTTTAACTTACCATGAATCATTATCAACTCTTAAAAGAAAAAAAATCAGAGAAAACCCTTGCTTGTGCTGTAAGAACATTTTGCAAGCTTTTAGCTATGTTGTTTCCTCTGTACAGTCAGTTTCTCTGCTTGGTATTTTTTTATAGGGAGGGATAAGAAGTACTTTTACACGTAGAGAGGGGAATAAAAAGATTATTCCACGATCCTGTTTGGTAGCACTCCAGGGCACACTCCCATCCCCAAAGCACCAACTACTCATTCTGAGTTGATTGCACCTTATGTCTCTACAGTTACAGACACGATTCTTCTGGGTGAACTAAACAAATTCTTTGCATGCTTACCTAGAGACAAAAGATCATCCTGCAGCCACCTCCCTCACACGTCAATACACAACAGTCACAATACTAAGTTCTAAAATCTGCAGTAAAATACACAAAACTATTGCAGGAAGAGAACGTATCAGAATTTTAAAAAGCTTTTCTTAACCCTGAGAAAGGGCATTGCAGCCTAGGGCTTAGATTATACTGAGATAAATACACTTTAGATACTGAAGCCCTGTGAATTTGCAGGAGATTATATCATTTCAGCATTAATAACCATAAAATGCAGCTACCTGAAGCTTGCACAAATGAACAGTTTTCCTATTGCGTGCTCCCAGTGCTGGCTGTGCTGATCTATGGCAAGTTCCCTCTTCTGAAAACAGCCTTTATTTACCTATACAAAGCAGGCTGCGGGTCAGATCTTCAGGCAGCATACAGTGCTGTAGCTGAAGACAACTCAGTAGACATGGCAAATTTATGCAGATTGGAGATAACAGTCATCTTACCACATTATTCTTGCTAAAAACAAGCTGTGCAATGTCTGTCATTGTGGACCCTGGACACTCAGAACCACCAACAGAAGCCTCACCCTAACACACAGACACGATCACCTCCCTGCCAGCTGCAGAGGGAGGCACACTGCACCTTTCTACCTCCTTCTTACAGATCGCTGCAAGGAATGAAACCACGTCCCTCTCACAGCCCCGCGCTCGTGGTGAAGGGGTAGGGAGGCACAGCCAGGGCCCTCCAAACCAAAACTGGGAGCTCTCACCCCTGCGAGCTCCGGAGCCGTAACAGCCACACCAAGAGCCTGCAGCCCACTCCGCTCCATCAGGAGAGCTCCTTGGCTTTTTAGGGAAGTCTGTGCTGTCAGATGGGCAGCCAGCACGCACATACAAGGGAAACTCCAGGACACCAGGTTTCCCTTAACGAGGAGCCCAAAGGCTGCTCCTCTGCCAGAGCCCTGGGAAACAGGGAAGAAATGAATTCCTGAAGGGTGCCGAATGTCACGTTCTCAGTTAGAAGGAAACTCTTAAAGTCCAGTTCCACAGCGTCTGGATCTGCACCCAAACCAAGGTGACACCTGAGATCACTTATCCAGCATGCACTCAGCTCTCTGTACCTGGCCTGACAGAAGGAAACACGTCTCATGTCTGTTGTGATTGAGCAGAGCATCCCCTCAGGGACAGAAGTGTTTCAGAAGTAACAGCGTCATTTCTTTTATGGCCCCCAGCAGGTGGATGTGCCTGTGGTGAGCGCCTGCAACAGTTAATAGGCTGAGCTCCAGACCAGAAATAAACCTCTGCGTACCCAGAGTAAGCAGAGTAAACATGTTTGGAGTGCCTAACGAGGCACTCTGACACAACAATCTTAAGTAGGCTCAAGTTCCTCACAGAGGTCAGCATTTAAGTGGTATCTGTGTCTACCTGTTTTTGAGGAAAGCAGCCCGGTTTTGCCTTTAAAACACACAGCTCTGTGCTTACCCTTTGTGGAATACAGTATGAACTGCACCTCACCTTTAGAACAACATCAGCTAAGACATTAGAGGAGACAGTCCCGACGAGTTTGTTTTCTCCTGCTCTTAAGGAACTCCATCTGAAATGCCACTTTCCTGGCAAGAAGCAAAATCACACCGTGTCGTATGAGGCAGCAGGAACATGCGTAACAAGGACTAAACAGAAGTAGCCACTATGTCTCTTCTGCCTGGAGCCATGCCCACCAAAAATGCAGTAAATCATTATCTGTTTGCACACTGGCAGTGTCTTTTATTAATAGCCACTACCCAGAGAGAACGAAGTGACCATTTCAATTCCTTCACGACTGAAAGCATGCTCTGCTTACCTTTCAGAATACCAACTTGCTGGAAAAATACAACTGCAAAACTATCCCTAAGAGCTTGCACATGGTGCTGGTGAGAAGCTCAGTGGAGCCCTTTGGTACTTCATCTCCTGAATTCATGCAAACAATCACAGAAAATAATTGTGAAGGATCTAACAGCTCACTCAAATGTCTCAGCACTTGGATTCCCAGGCAGCAAACCCACCAGAACTGCCATCAGAAAGTCTCTACGCTGCCGTAATTAAGTCTTCATGTCACCCAAGTTCTGGCTCTGACATAAATGTCAGATCAGCCAGTTCTGCGCTGAGCATCAGGTAACACACCACTCAGAGAGGCATGCTGAGAAATCCTCTGACCTTGTGTACCAGAAAAGAATCAAATGTTTTCTCAGGGGGTGTTACTGCAGGAATTCAGCAGAACTTTTTGGTCCCTGTTCTAAATAACCTCTGGAGTTGTTTATGCAATCAGCTTTCAGGAAAACGATGAAAATAGCAGCAGTCGGCAGCAAACACCTCAGAGGCCACAGAAGAACTCTTCTTACACTCCAAGTCAGGTCACTCTGGGCATTTTCCATGCCAGACATGAAGGGTTTTGCCCTGTGCATCAATTCCACCATGCCCTCCCACAGCTAGCACAGCCACCAGTTCTGTCTTGTGCTTTGTCCCTCAAAACCAAGTTTATGGAAGACAAGAAATCCCAACCTGCAAGCGATCAGCTAAGCAGCGAGGCAGATCAGCAGTAGCCATGCATACCAGACCAACTGGTCAGTCACTGCCCCAGCAGAAGGGGCCTCCTGCACACTATGGGGAGGAGAGCTTAAAACTATTATTAATAGTCTCTTACTGCTATCTTATAAATGGATGTGTAACTCAAATAAAAGCTACGGGGAAAAAAAGAGAAATGTGTTAAGCACACATCTCTCAGCACGCTTCCCTTGCTTCCTTCTCAAACTCCTTGTCCATTTATTTCTGAAGCAGAAATCCAGGTCTGCACAACTCACTCCTGCTCCCTGCCAAGGATGTGAGGAAACTGTGCTGGCCAGGCCGGGATCACAGTGCCTGGAAGGAACCCGCAGCTCAGCACAAGGAGTGCTGAGGGTCCCACCAGCAAGGCCAGAGCACGTTCCTCTCTCTGGGGCTGTTCCCCATCTGACCCCAGAAATGCCACCCGAGCATGCTGAGGCACTGGCGAGCCCATACCGAACCAGAGGCACAGGAGAGGCAGCACAGCTGAACAGCAGCTGATGAAGGTGTTTAAGACGGCTCCTAAGCAGCAAGAACCGCTGCCCAGGACTACGTGTAGTCCTGTATACCACTCTGCTACTCGCTGGCTTCCAGAACACACTAACACAGGCAACACAACAGACTGGTCTTGCTCTTGCTTAGAAGCCTGCTACAAAGGAGCAGTAACGACTCCAGCATTTTACCTGTTGTAGGAATAGAACGCAGTAACATTTTACCAAGGTCAGAGGATATGCTGGTGCGTGTTTTTAACTCAGCTTTCCCATTCTACACACAGGCTGTTTACCACAAAGTTGCTATTGAGTAGGTGAGCTGGCAGAGGTAAATAACAGATGCTTGTGTAACTGACATGTAACAAAGGTGACCTCCTTCAGAAGGGGTATCACATGCTCTTACCATATACTCCTTTGTCCAGGAGAAGTAGGAACTCATCCACTGCATTTCGCATCTCGGACTCTGTCAGATCCAGCAAAGAAACAACTTTGAAATCCAGCTGTCTCAGCAAGTTAGTCAGTTCATAGACGTCTACCATGGGGGCCTTGAGCTGGGGGTGGTACCAGTAGCTCATATTTCCTATTAACAGGGCGACCTTGTCTGTGGCTGCAAAGACAAAGCAAAAACAAACCCACAGCATGCTTCACATTCCACAGGCTCAATACCTTTACATTTCTCCTGAAGACAGTATCCAACCCCACTTCAGGCACAACGTTTCATACGTTTTTATCAAGTGTCATCCTACACAAACACTACAGCTGTTATCTCTTCTCATCCAAAAGCCAGAAGACACCTCAGCACGGCCTGACAGGCAGCACATCCGGGCTGTGCCGCGCTCGGAGCGGTGGCCTGACAAGTGAGGCACCAAGGCTGCTGCCATTCCTTTCGCGTCTCCAAAGGCACAGACAATTATTACTGAATCCCCCACACAAGAGAAAAATTAGTACATGTGAAAATTCTTCAGGCAAGTTGCCAAAGCAATGGCCAGCACACATTCCCAAAACCCTCCCATTTTCTTCTGCTTCTTAAAAACCAAAACCCCAGCACACAGCAGAGCACTTCCATACCTCCATCTCCCGTGTCCCGTCTCTCTAAACCACAGTGCTGTCAGGTAGAACCTTTCACTGGCAGAAGCAGAGTGTTTTCTGTTTGTTAAGGTTTCTTTTTACCATTGCTCTGGTTAAAAACAATCGTATGGAGGTACGAGAAGTTTACAGAGAGGAGTGATACTCTCACAGTTTGAGATGCACTCACTTTGATCATAACACAGTCAGAAGCAATTATGTTACAACTGATGGAAGCAGCAAGGCCATGGGAACAGCAGTCCCATAGAAAGACATGCCTTAGAGACCACGAGCCTGATTCTTATGCAAAAATCGCAGACTAAGTTACAGAGAGGCCCTTGTTTCAGGGAAGGCATTTCCTCCTCTCCAACAGGATTATTGCCCCACAGCTCTGGTGGCACACGAGGTCATGCCCCAAACCTGCTCCAGCGTCAGCAGCCCTGCACATCTAGATCCACAGACTCTCTGTCCATAGCTTCAACGCCTTTCACCTCCTCCAAACAATGTGTTTTCACCAATTCTGCAGCTGAAAAACCTCCAAGGCCTTGAGCAGCATAAACTCCTTTAAGCAGCAGAGACGGAGCGAGAGCGGCACGCTGTCACTGAGAAACACTTTAAAAGGTACCAGCTTTCTAATTAATCGAGGGAAGGTGAACCCGGACTGGGGAGCATGTACACTCCCCCTCACACCAATGAACCTGGAAGAGGGGCAACATTTTGACAGAGGCCAGCAGCCTTTCCACCTGGTTTGGCATCAACAATATGCCTGACCACAGTCGAGTCTACCACACAAATGAGATTAAAAACCCCAGCAGCAGCTCTCCCTAGCACACACGAGCTGTCTGTCTGTCTTGATGAGCTTCAGCTCAGGATCAAGGCATCCGCACAGCGCACAGGAAGAGCTGAGCTGCAGGGACAGCAGACCCTTCACAGACAGACAGACAGACCGACCGCCAATCCTCTTTATCACATCATTGGATACCACTGTCCCCAGGTGTCCGAGCAGTCAAATGGAGTAACAGGCTTGTGACGGTTGGGGCCAGAGGAATTTGAAACAGGAAACTGAAGCAGATGAGGAGTTGTGGATGCTCCAGCAAGTCACTAAAAATACTGGTGCCCTCACCAGAGTTTGCTACTGAAAGGGCACACAAGCATCTACAGAAACACACAGCAGCACCCTGCCCGCAGCCAGGGACAGGCACTGCAGTCAGCTCACTGCCAGAGGCAGAAGCAGCAATACTCAGGGGCAGCAAAATCTGTTCCCTAGATATGACATACATACATACAGCTGTTACAGCTACAGAACTACTTACCAACAGGTCTGCGATGTGATTGTTCCTCGAGGTCTGCTTGAAAAAAGAGCAGATCGTTAGGAACTGTGGTCACAGTTGCTGATGTCCAAAACAAACTGCAAGCATGCACACAGCCTTGCCTACCGGGGCTGCCTTACCTCACAGGTTACTGGTTTAAGACAAAATAATTACTCTTCTCTGTTTTGGTGAGGTTTTGGGGTGTTGTGGCATACCCTGGCTAACACGCCACGCACACATCATGACAGTACCGCTTCAGAGACTAAGTCCTGGCAAAGGCAAACATACCTCTGATGTCTAACCCAGGAAAGCGTACGGCCTTCATCATTTTGGGAACTTGGTACTGGGGATAATACTTCATGGAGGACTATTCCCAATTCACTTTTCTATTATAAACATCAAACAGCCTTCAAGTCATACTGGCTCACCCCACCATGAACTTAAGAAATGAATTTAAATTCAGTGTATCACGGGTGACAGCCAGACACCTCACATCTTCTTCACTTCAATCATCTGAAAAAGCAACAACACACTAAAACCTAGAGTCCAGACAGGAAAGCAAAGGATAATTCCTTCTGTATTGGTGTTGTGTCCATGCAGTACAAAAGAGCAGCTTTGTGTGGTTTTACAAAGAGAACAGCAACCCTATGATTCACTATATTCTTCAATTATTGGAGTCAGAAAGCTGTCCTGCTCTTAACATGATGTCTGCCCCATTACATCCCCAGTTGTAAACACACCCACACCATGTAAACTACGTATTGTGACCCAGCTAGGTGTGAGTGATTTATAGCAAAGTGCTTCAAAACTTAGGGCTTACCTGGTTTTTGAAGATCACTTAAATCTTCTGTGAAGAAATACACCAATCAAGTGATAGTTTAAACAAGAAGCAAAAGATAATTTTTCATTAATAAAAATATAATTGTCATGTTTTTATTAATAGAAATCAAATGTCAGAAAACAAGCTACCTTTCTCCAATGCTTCTGGCTTTGTGTTTCTGTAAGTCTAACCCTGCATGTGCTTATTCCACAGGCAGAGAAGAGGAAACCCCACACCAACACACAAAGCTCTGCTGACACAGCATTACAGTAACCTCCAAATACAGGGAGACACACATGCTGCACCTCGATCCCACAGGCATGTGAGCAGCTCGGATGGACATGGAACAAGGCATCACAACCACCCCTTTGATGGATGTTTGGAGGACTGCTGAAAAAGCAACATCCTGAGCAAGAAACCTGCCTTCGGAAAGCCACGTGTGCTCAGACAGGCTTCAGATACAACCTTCAAGCAGAGAACAGTGGATTACAGGTAACTGGGAGGCTTCTGCACAGCACCCTGCCAGGTAACATGCACACCCCAAGCCAGGAAAGATGGGGAGGCTCCCAGACAGTTGGTCTCAGCAGCTACTGCCGTGGATGTGGCTGACGCTGAAATGTGTGTCACTTATGTGTGACACTACACAATCCCTTCATGATGTTAGGCCTTTAACAAAGGGGCTACAAGGGGGACATCAGCTCTGGTTACAACTTGGGCAAGAAATGCTGCAGAGCTGTTTAATTCCAAGAAAATTCAACAATTTTATGACAAAACAGGGTAAAGCACAATTTCCTGCACTTCACAGACCGTTTGCTGTTGTCATGGTTGGTGGGAAAGCTGGGGACCACTGCAGGCAGGGGGTATGGTTATATCGGTGTATCTTTGTACGTGGTCCCCTGAGATCTAAGTATGACAGACTTTGAGAGGCTCAGTAATTAAGGGACAGTATTGGCATTAGGGTCACAATACACTCCTCCCTCCCCACTGCAGCAATGCACAGGGGAACAGAAATCACCCTAATAAAGTTGCTGGAAACACCTCTTGCAGAGACAGAGCTGACAGTGGAATGGGCTCATCCAGCTCCCTAAGGTCACCCAGGGTCCTAAACACCTTTTCTTGCGAGGATGTTGCCTCCTGAGCCCGGCCAAAGACATCTCAAGATCTTTATATTTCACCAGAAAGCGCAAGCACAGGACACAGAGACCATGCAGAAATCAAACAACAAACAGACAGCTCTGAATATTAGATAAGAAAGAGGCTTCTCTTTCGTCCCGCATGCTCTAGATGCCAGTGCCAAGGCAAGGAGAGGAGCACATGCAGAAGCAGCGCTGGGACGCTGCACCACGCCTGGGTGTTCTGAGAGACCGAAGCTTTTAACCCACAGATGCTTTTCAGCAACACACACACAATCTGTCAGCCCCGCCGCCGATGTTTGACAATCGATTCACAACCGAAGAGTTACTTTACCTTCCGTGCACTCCACTGCCATAGCTTTCCTTCCTTGCGTTTGAAGGGGGGAAAATTAGAAGACAGTTGCTCTCAGTTACGAGAGTTAGCACACAAGGTGGAAGACAAAGGTCACTTCCAAGCTTCTCTGCACTCTGGCTCAGTTTATAGCAACATGAACAGCATGGACCACACCACTGTGGAGTAACTACTACTACAGCTCAGCAGTACTAAACTCCAGGGTTTCTTAGGGTAAGAAAAACTTTTCATATGAATTATGCAATAGTATTCCCAGATATATCTGAAAGCTGCACAAGCAGATCTCTTTCACTTACTGCAAATAGATGCACACATTCTAACCACGTTATATTAATTTATTCTGCTTGCTACGACTCACCCCACCGGCCCTGACTGCCAACGGGCTCAGCGTAGCGCAGCCCATATGACCAGCAAGGGTCAACATGGTTTTTACTTGTCAAAAACCAAGAAGAAAACAGCTTGCAACCTGCTGACAAGCCACGTACAGGCTAGCAATGCCAGAAAGTGGTAGCATTTCTTTGCTGGTTACCACAAAAACCCAAAGCACTTCGTAACTGAGCAAGCTCTAAAATTCTACAGCTCCTTCTGCTGCAAGCAAGCAGAGGTATTTTAACAAATGGATAACCTAAAAACACAGCTGGCACGTGCCTGGCTTCATACCGAAAGGTTCAAAACTAAAGTCTAATGATAGGGAAGAAATTGATAAATCAGCTGACCTCTGTCAAGCAGAAACTGTAACTCCTTACCTACAGTGACTTCTATCCTCTTGCTGTCCTGCTCTTCCTGATCATTGAATACGTGACACCAGTACGTCCCCTGATGTTCCACATCCGCGCACGTTACCTGCGCAAACATCGGCACAGTCACCCTGACAGCCACCCACAGGACACCCCTAGCAATTCAAGCCCACATGCAAGAAAGAGGAAACAGTGAAAGCAAAGCTAAACAAATCCCAAAGATGCTGATACCCTTCAGGAAGCTGGGCAGCACATCCTCTCTCCTTGAAGGGAGAATGCCAACCCACCTCTCGGCCTTAGAGTGCTGGTGCCAATCAGAGTGCTGCGGTGTGAGACAGAGAGCAGCTCTCACTTCACTGATACGTGGCCTTTGCCATGTCAACGTGTCACACCAATCCAAAATACACCATAGACTTACACTGTGACTGCCACCTCAAACGTCTGCAGGGCCTAAGTATGCACCCCAGAGCCTGGGAGCAGTGCAGGCCAGTGAGGAGCAGCACAGCTCCAGCGGGCACTGCCCTAGGTGGTTACTGAGGCCACAAAGAGGGTATTTTCTTCTGGGAAGTGCCATTAGCAGAAGCTGAAGGTGGTTACACATTAGTCCTCCAGGGCTACTTACCATGTAGATATTTTTGCTCCCATTTGCCAAAGGAAATCCATTTCTGAACCACTGGTAATGAGGAATTGGGTTTCCAATAGCTCCACACTCCAGTACCAAAGCATCCCCCACTGTCAGGTTCTGGGTCTGGGGCTGAACACAAATGCGCAGCCTGTTCTCAGGCAAACCAGTTAAGCTCCCTTTAAAGAAAAGGGGGAAGAAAAAAGAAGGAAAGCGGTGAGACAATCTAACCACATATAGACTAAAGAACTGAGACACGTAGCCACATCTTCCTGCAACTACAACCAACTGTTTTAGTGGCAATGAAATTAAGTTACTTTCTTTTAAGAGTATGCTAAAAACGAGTAGCAATGGCTTTCCAGTTCTTCAGTTGAAAAGTAAAAAGGAACACACATTAAATATATTCCAGAAGTAAAACCAAAGCCCTCTCTGCACTATTTATTCCTGCCTGAGGGATTATAAAGGTCCCAGAGAAAGGAGCAAGTGGAAAGAGGAATGGCTACTGAAGAGTGGGCTGAGGATCCAACTCGTGTGCACATGGTACACTGGAATACAAATACAAAATAAAGTCAGTTTTTTGTGTATCCCTATTCTTCTCATTCTAAACTGAGCATTAAACCTTATGGTAAGTATACTAAAAAAAGATCAAAGCTAAAAACACTTAAACATCAGCCACTGCCATGTCCCATACAGAAAAATCTTTGGGGAAGAAACCCATTCAGAGAAGCCCATATACAGCAAGGATTTTTCCAGATGATGGAAGTTTCTGTAGATGATAAAATTTATTCAAACAAATTTTTTTCTGAAAATTATTTTAAGCCATCCACTGCACACACCAGTGCTGGGCTGGAACGGGTTTGGATCTCCATGTACTGAACAGTTCCATTACCTGACACGTGCCACAGCACACCCAGACCGACTTGCAAAGGTCACACCAGCGATCCTTCATCCCAGCTGCAAGGTCACCTCTGTACTTCACACTCCCTATGTGGACACGTGCCTTGTCATCAGAGCTAGTCATGACTGACAATTGGGGGTGATAACATTTTCCTTTGCACAGGAAGGAGACAGTGACAAGGGTATCTCTGTTCTTCTGGTGTCTGAGCTTCCTGGCACGTTATAGATTTGTATTTCAGAGACCTTACCAATAGATATTGCACATTTATGATCAATGCTGACTCGTGTTTTTAAGAGAAACCTGTATGTCCTACTGCAGACTTGGTGCTGGTAAAATGCCTGAGCAAACATTCCGTGACGGCTGTTGTACAGGTGCCCTGGGTCACCATGTTCTCCATCAACTACTGCAACGCTGTTGGGAGTTGTTTTTTTTCCTTACAAAGAGCTTCCCCTCCCCGCCCTGTAACTTTTATCACAGAAAAGATTTCCACGTGTCAAAATAAACATTAGTCCTCCTCACTCAGCTGTTTACCCTCTCGATGTCCCAGTCTGATACCAGGATCTTTCAACAACATGCAAAAAATTCATTTCCCTTCAGGGCAGAGAGAGAGACAGAACTAAGACAAGAGGGAAAGGAACAGTGGTTGTAGTCAAATTAAGCAGGATCAGTCATTAGAACAGGGAACACGAAAGTTAGAGGTAATAAAAGACCATGGACTGAAGGATAACATGGTTCTGGTCCCCAGCAGGATCCCTTACCTGCCCCTCACCTCCAGGCCCTCGTCGGTACAGCGCCTTGCTGCACAACACAAAGCACACCAGTATCTTCAGGAATCGTGTCTGGCTGCCCCAGCTCACAGGACGATGGTGAAAGACAGCTTTACAGAGCTCGTCAAACAGAAAGCAATGAGAAGAGAGGAAAGGAAACATCTGGGAGAAGAGAGCAACCCAGGGAGCAGGAGAAGGAAAAAACACAGACAGCAGCTGAAAGAGACAATTTTGTACCCAGTCAACATTGGCACTGATTGTAGTCAGTGTCTAGCTCAAGTGAAGCAGCAGCAACCCCAGGCCCAACACCACAGGAGATGGGGAGCACTCCTTCAGCATGAGCGCTACACAGCCCTGTCTGGTGTCTTTCTGAGGGCCCTAAGAGGGAAAGGTACAGGAAACAGGAGTCCATCCTGCCCCTCATCTTGCACCCATCACCAAGACCTAACCGCGCTAACACTGGGTTCCACCATGGTTCCTTGCTGGCCATAAGGCAAGAATGTGGGCCTGTGGATACCTGCTGCACTTCTGCCACAAGTGTGAAACAAGATACTGCTGTTTTTCTGAGAGGGTTTTTTTTAGGTAGTCATTACATTACTCAGCTTCCTGGTACAATCAGCAAGATCTAAAACTGCAGGTTTCTAATTGAGTAGAGTCTGAAGCAGGAGCAAAGGAAAGGCAGAAGAAATCATTGCTTAGATAGCAGACCAAGAACACATTTGTGATTAAGACATAAAAAGGTCACCTCAAATGACACTGCAATAGCTCTTCATCTTCTACAGGAAGATCAGTTCTGTCTCCTTCCCTGACATGAATAAGTGTTGTATGTGGGATGCAAATGGAAAACACCTTCAACTCATGACATGAGGCAGTCTGAAGACTGCACAGCTGATCTCCCACACCTCTTCAGGCCAACAGCAAAAGCAAGCCCAGGCTACTCAATCAGAGAGTTCATAAAGGGAAGACTCTGTGTGTGAGTCAATGCCTGTTTAACGCAAGGGACTGTTCTGTTAAAAAGCCCCAAACCACTACAGGCACCCAGAAACAAAGAGGTGCTACACCAGCAGCCTCAGGAACCTGGGAATCAATGCACAGTAACATACTAGAGCCAAGAAGTAAATTCCCAAGGTTTCCTTTATGCTGTACCAACAAATTCCAGTACTAGCTGGATACTGCTAAGGAACCAGCTATTTAATCTTAGTTGCTTTCCCCTACTATTCATTCTCCTCACGATTATTCCACTTCCATACTCTGATCGTGTATATTGCAGATGGAAGTTAACCCACTGCTGACACAGAGGTTTCTTCAAGCCAGTGCCATGAATCTACCTGGACTTACACTGGTACAACTGAATGACTGTGGCTTTTCTTATGCAGGTAACACACATTGACCATTAGCTGACCATTTATAACAGCCACAGAGATGCAATTCACACCAAAAAGTCTCAGCCTAACTCATGTGTTTCGTCCTCTCAAAGGTTTATTTCAGTAAAATGCTGGCACATCTGCACTAATATCTGGGTTGGTTAAATGAAGTTGAAAAGATTACACCAGCAAACAGATGCTCCACAACAGACACATCTGTGGAGCCCCAGCCTCCTCCTCTTTCCTCAGGTGGCCTGGCAAAAAATGAGCATGCTGAGCTGTGACTGGTTTATTTGTCCTGACTGGGACATGTCTGAGACTGTGATGGCCTCTCAGGATCTGAAAAGGTGACTGGAAGGGAGCGCTCTCACGTTGCTACCTGCCAAACCTCGCTCCAGACCTCAGTCCTGTCTCCTCAGAGTGCAGTTCACCCTCTTTCCATTCCATGGTACCTAGGTTTTCTGAAGTGTCCAAGCCTCCAGTGTGCCTGTGCTCTTCTCTAGCTTACTGTTACCCCCGTAGGCAAGGTAGGACTTCTTTCTAGGAAGGCAGAGAACTTCATCAGAGTCTCCTTTACCCAAATCCCTCTTTTCTCAGACTGGCAGCACACAGATGAAACAGTCCTGACTGTAACACCAGAGCCCGTGGGGCAGACATTCAGAACAGACTGTGTGTGTCCAGCCACTCGCAAGGTACAACAAGAGGTGAACAGGAGAGTTAAAGAACTGCTTTTCTGGCTCGAGAATCCTCTATGAATCTGGATCTGGGGCTGCATGTATTTCCCTTCTAGCTATTCTTGCCCACCACTGTGGAACTTCATTTCTCTTCTGCTGTTGTGTCCAGCACAAGAGCCCAGTAATTGGCCTTCACATTTTTAATCACCCCTCTTCCGCATCTGTGCGAGACAGCGATGGGGATCCAAGTTCCTCTACAAAGTGGGGAGACAGACTGTCAGAAGACAGTAGCTTTGCCACTCACCATGAGACGTATCTTGGGGATCACACACTTCCAGTCGTGCCCACCGACTGAAGGCGAAGGAGGACTCACTGTTCACGCGACAGATGTAAAACCCAGAATCACTCACACTCACGGGGTTCAGCACCAGCTCTGGGTAATTGCCATGGGGAACCTGCATTACAGGTGAACCAAGAAACATTTGAATTTAGACCGATTTAGTCTAAACCAGGATCAAACATCAGAATATTTAGTTCAATGTTGGTAACACCCGCCTCAAACCCTTCGTTTCCTTGAAGGGGAAAGTCTTATTCTACACACTTAGTAACTCAGACACAGTGTTTCTTCCAATAATAATTCACATGCCTCTATTTAAGACATTCTGAGCTTTTAAGCCAATTGAAAAGCTCTTCCTGAAATAAATAAATGTTACCCTCCTCTGTAAATATCTTGGAATGAGTTCACGTGTGTCACATTCAGCTCTTGTCCTAAGATACGTTCAACCACGACCAGGAAACTGTACCAGTCCTTCACAGAGAAAGAGTTTACTACATCCCTGTTTTCACTGTAGTGAGCAGGAAATTACTGTAATCACATTTTTAAGCCATGTTGTGGATGACCTAGAGAAACTTTTATAAAGGTGTAGGAAGTGAGTTAGACATCTCACTGCTGAGCTCAGGCCTCCAACCGCTGGCTCTCAGGAAACACGTTTCCGCCTGCCCCAGACCAGCAGCGACTGGCATTTGTTCCAGCTGCTCAGTGGCCTGTGTTAAACTGCTCGGTAAGCTGAAACACAACTAAACTTACCGTTTCCTCACTGTCACATGCCAAGGAGGAGGTGGTCTGAACGTAAGGAACCACCTTATTGCTTCAGCACACTGATTACAGGGCAGTTCTTGCAGTTCTGGGTTCTTTAGTGTACATAGCACTCTGCTCTCATTGTAACTGAGTCTTAAAAAGTATCATCCAAAACCATTACCTATTATTTCCACCACTTAAAACCCCCAAACCATTCTCTGTATCCACCATTACCTCTTTTTCTTGTTTGAACCACTGGTAATGCACGAACGGGTGTCCTGTTGCCCAGCAGCACAGCTTGACGATCTGACCAGAGAGCACTGCTTGGGAATCTGGCTGTACAAGAATCTTTATACCTTTAAAAAAAGAATTTACACAGAGGGAAGTTAGTAAGAAGTACAATTCCACAGTTTAAATTTGCATTTCATTTCTCCTGTGAGCAAAGAAAGAGTCTGTCATTACATGCACTTGATTATAGTTTGTCTGTGCTGTGTACACACAAGGTACTGTGTACTGCAGGCACGGACAGTGCCTTCCATCACACAAAGTCTGTGCTCAGAGGGATCAGTGCTCTGCAGAGTGTATTGAAGGTTTATTTAAAGTAGATGACTCAGATGCTTTAATTTCAGGATACCTCAATCCCTCTTGCTGTCTGTTCACTAAAACAAATAATACTTCCAGTGGCACCACGGATCCCTCCTGGGAAAGGTATTCCCAATTCTAAGAGTTTGTTCACACCCAACAATGCCTTTGTGGATCAAAACAGTAAGAGTTAGTTTAACTACAACGTGGTGAGTTTGGCTACCAATCCTCACACAACCTTATGACTTATGCCTTTGACTCCTGCAGAACACAGGGCTGAGGTTTGCTTTTGCTGATACACAGGTTAAAATTTTCCACTTCAAATTTTAACTGCCAGGAAATAGCATGAGCAAAATTCTGACACTGGTCTGGTATGATACAGTTATTTTCTTAACCCCGACCTTTCCAGAGATCTTGTTACAGCCTGACCCCAAAACCAGATCCGCTGGAATAATCAAGGTCGTCAGAAGAGGAGGAGGGAGGGAAAAGAAGCTGACTGCAGAAGACAAAGTTTAAGCTCACACTGCTGCCAAAAAACACACGTGGTCCTGCGACCAAGGTGTTCAGCCACACTGAGCCGAGGAGCCATCCAAGAAAACATTCATTTAAAGCATTATTTGCTATGGATGGTAAAGGCATTGAACAACCCCATCAGGACCAGCAGCAACACCAAGCAGCAAGGACTCGTTGCAGCCCGTGGAGAAACAGCATGGAAAAGGCCGAGACCCCACCTGCAGCCCGTGGAGGGGCTCCACGCTGGATGGAGCAGGTGGAGACATAGAGAAGACGCTGTGACCCTTACGCTGAAGCAAGCCCCTGCCAGCACTTGGGACCTACAGAGATGAGCGAGAGAGAGAATTGCGCTGGAACAGGTTTGCTGGGGGGAGGCTGGTGACCCCGTGGAGGACTGGGACTGAGAGACATTGTGATTTATTGCTGCCCGCCACAGCAGGGATCCAGGCGGAGCAGCTGATGAGACTCACAGGGAAAGTTCCTGGAGGACTTGTCTCTAGTGCTGGGACCCCACGGTGCAGCAGGGGGAGGGTGTGTGGAATGAATTGCGCCCCCCCNAGAAGTAACTGAGAACCCCATTAGTTTTTCCTGGTCCCTGCCCCCTGTGCTGCAAGCAGGGGGGGAAGAAGGGAGTAAACTCATGGCTAAAGGGAAGTCTGCTTAGAATGGAGGGGTGGGGGGGAAGGTGCTACTGAGAACCCCATCGTTCCCCAGTCCCTGCCCCCCCTGTACTGCGAGCGGGCGGGAAGAAGGGAGCAGGATTCTGATTAAAGTCTGCTAAGGAGGGAGTGGTGGGGGGAACGTGTTTTAAGCTTCGGTCGCGCTCCCGACTCGGGTTTCACTGTTCTGTTTAGTGCAGCGTAATAAATCAGAACAGTTCTTCCCTGCACTGTGTTGAGTCTGTTTCGCCCGTATCGTCGCTGATAAAATGATCTCTCCTTGTCCTTATCTTGACTCCTAAGCCTCTTAATATATGTTTTCTCCCCTGTCCAACTTAGAAGGGGAGTAATAGACTGGCTTTGGTGGGCGTCTGGCCTCCAGCCAGGGCTAAACCACCACACTCATCTAACACTGCCTCCACTGGTCTTCACAGTTAAAGGGAGTGTCTGAAGTACAGTTTTTGAGCATCACAAACACCCAGCATTAATCAAGACAAACAGGAATTGTATTATTTCAATTTAAAGGACAGAAAAATAAAGACAACTCACTTTTTCTAAAGACTTCAACTTTTTTTTTTTTTAAAAAAAATCTCCCTTGATTTCCATCACTCATTTCTCTTAAGAAAGTAGTTGGGAAAAACAAGTTCTCTGAAAAATGAGAATTTTACACTCCTTGGAAGCATTACAAGAAGTTTTAAGAAACATGATTCATAATTTCTTCACGGTTTCATTTGTTTTCCTGCAGTTCATTCAGCATTACACAGCTACTTCCTGCAAGCAACACAGAATTTACTGGCTCAGAAAGAAAACCTTTTGGCTCGATTTTCTGAATGGCCACAAAGATACCCAAATACTTCAACTTCCCTGGGAAAATGCAAAGCTTGAGTTGCAGCACTGAGGATGGCGAACGGACATGCATGGCTACCTGACTCTGAGACACGCGCTGCAGGTTCAGTACTCCTGCCTACAACCCAACTGTTACGCTCTTGGCTTACACACCATAAACATCTTCAGTCATTTCTGGAAATCTGCCCTCAATTACTCACTTTCAGACCGAAGTGCCTGAGCTGCTGCAGTGCAGGGCCTGCCTGCAGAGGAGGAACACCTCCTCACTCTGGTTCCAATCACCACAGCGCAGTGAGGCTGCAGGACCAGGCTGCAGCACCACACAAGCCTCTCCCCTTCTTACCCCAGGAGAAGGCTATTCGCACCTCATTCATTTCCAGCAAGTTCACAACATGACAAGAGGAAAAAAGGGAAGAAAAGGGGACACAGAGGTGACTCAAGGCCCTGTTCTCACCACCAAAAAGTTTAAGTGTTAAAGTTACTACTACCATTTTGTTTCTTTATATGAAGATGACCTTCTGCAGAGCTAATCCAGTATGACAGGCAAGACCCTAAGCTCTGAAGACAAACAAGCTCTGGAACTTGGCTCTGGGAGTCAGTGATGGACCGACGTGGTGCAAAGCAAGCCATGTCCCAGCTTGTCACGATCCATCTCTGCCACAAAGGGATGCCAAAACAGATCACTAAGCACTAAAGTGCACACTCATTAACCAGTACACTCCCAGGCTCACAAAGGTTTGTGTCTCTTTAACTGCATCAGCCAAGCTGGTAGGAAACAGCCCTAACAACCCAGTATGAGAGCTACAGAAGCCTTACATTCAACAATCCCCCTCCTAAAGGAACTGGAGCAACACTGAAGCTCTTGTTTGTGTATTAGAGCAAATGGATAGTTATGAATTTGTACTTTGACATCAAGCATCAACCACCTCTGAACATTTAAATAAATGCTGCAAATATCAAGGCCTATCACTTCTTTTCAAATAATTAAAAATTCTTTCTGACTTCTTCAAATACCCTTTGCTTTGGTTTCTCTTGCTCTGTTTCTCAAGTCTCTATGAAGCTACCCAGTCCTCCTCAGAGGAGGCTGAATCCACTCCATCACAGATCACAATGCCACTGAGAGGTTCATTCATAAAAGCCCATCTCTGCAGTTCCAGCGAGTCTTGACAAAAGTCCGTGGATCAGCTTGTTCCCCTCCACACATGGATCTCTTAGCTATCAACCCAGTTCCCTCACTGATACCACTATCTCACCGTTCTGCTATGTAGCAAGTTCTTGTTTTACGCAGGATTTAGTCTCCATTGCATATTTCAAAACGTAACCTGTCTGACAGCCACACAAAACCCCTGGGTTCAGCGGTGCTGGTGACACTCGAGGTGGCTCAGCGCACACTCTGCAGCACAAGTGTGAACCAGGACTCTTCTGGTTTCCAGTTCTCCCCCAGCAACTACCGTGCGGACAATAAGGAACAAGCAATCGTTCATGGCACAGGACAGCACTCCACCAGGAAGCTTTTGTAGCTTTCTAGCAGGCTGAGTTTCACCACATCCTGAAGGAGAAGGACACTGAAAAAGGCCCTGGTTTTGTCCTGTGGCAAGAAGCACTTGGCCTGCATGGCTGTACCCAAGCGCTCCCTTGCACTGCCCCCTTCCAGGCTTCTCCCAAGGAAGAAAGCTGAACGTGTTAGCAGGAAACAGTCTCGCTCTATCCTAAGCTAGCTGTTTTTTTTTCTTCCTTCTGTCCAATTACTGAGTTGGATGGGATCCAATCTGCACCAGAACTGGCACTAATTGGACCCTTCCCCTTCAATTAGGGTAAGCTATGAAATGCAGTTAGTGAAACCCAACAGATGGCTGGCAACACAACTTGTCTAACTCAACTGTTCCAGTTCTGCACACATCTCCCACAGGCAGAGCTGGACACAGAAGCCAAAGCAGCAGAGGGAATGACAGCACCTGTCACATCCACGCAGCCAAGTCCGAGTCTACAACGACACTGTGCTAAGCCTGCTTATCTACTTGGCTTACTTTTAAATCTCAGAATCCCAAGAGCCAATTACTATGGCAATCAGAGAGATACCAGTTACTAGAATTCCACCACTGAATTCACTTTACTTGAAAGCGAGTGCTACAGCGTGTGCAGGGTAACACACAGAGCTGCAGCACAAACCAGAACTGACCTGAATGGCTGAGACACTGCACAGCCTCTGTATGCTCCAGGGCCTGCAGGAACTCCACAAGCTCCACCACAGTGCAGCCCCGATCTCCCAGCAGTTTCAGGAGACTCCAGCTGGGACTTCCTTCTGGCTCCAGCACTTTGAGGGAACAGTGCTCTAAATCCAGGGGGCTGCAAGATAATATGAGAGTCATGGCACACACCTTCTTGGTACATTTTCCTCAGAAAAGGGCAGAATTAAGAGTCACTCATGGACAAAGAAAAAAAAAACCCAAAAAAGATGGGAAAACCCTAGCCAATTTGGACATATTTGCAGCATTTCCCTCAGGTTTCAGGAGGTCAGAGGTTATACAGTGACACTGCCACCGACACAGTGGTCTTGGCAAGTCACATGCTACAAAACGGGAGATGCTTGTTGTGAACAACTCTGACCAAATGTATTAAGAAACCTCCTGAGTTCTACTTCTTAAAGTCTCAGCAGAAAAACAAGCACAGCACCTCTTACTCTCACGTACCTAATTCTGAAGCGGTACAGTGAGTGAGAATCTAACTTGAAAGTCCCGGAAGACTTTGATTTTCAGAGTAATTGTTAAAACAGACAAGTGCTGCAGCTTAACTGATACACACATCTCCTGCTACGCCGCAGGTTAACTGCTCCAGTGAACTCATCTCCACGCATGAACACGAGTAGTTCCAAATTCTGGTGTTCAGTCTTTGTGTACTTCCAATTACAGCAGACTACAACAACAGAAATAATAAGGAAACAAGTGCAGCTATGGAAAGGCAATGCAAGCTTTGTGCATTCCCACTAAAAAGGTCTGCCAGCATTTCTTCCATTCCCACACCAGCCTGGAGGTGGGATGTTTTCGGTTACCAAGCAGACCTTCGTAGTGTTTTACCGGGTACTAGAGAAGCAAAGACAAGCAGAGTACGACAGAGGGGTCACACCATAGTCCTCAGCTTGACAGAGACAGCCCTCTCTGTCCTAGGGACCCTGCTTTGGCAGGGGGTTGGACACGATGATCTCCGGAGGGCCCTTCCAACCCCTGTGATTCTGTGGCTCTGTGATTTCCCTACACTAATAAACACAGAAAGACACAACGTGCATCCAAGGCCGCAGTCGAGACGCCTGGTTTATCCAGGCGCTGCCTTCCAAGCAACCCTCTGAAAGCCACAGGAAGCCAGTGGCCAGGGCAGCCTAAAGAACGCGTCCTGGGAAGAAAGAACCATAGAAAACGAACGCGTTTACCTTAACGCAGAGAGGAGAAGCTGCGGGAACAGCCGGCGGCGGCTCTCCCCGCTCCCGGGCTCGGGGAAGCGGCTGCTGCTCTCGCTGCGGGCAGGTGGAGCCGCGGGGCACGCTGCCCCGCTACCCGCGGCCG
>VZTU01005579.1:0-141314 GCA_013400835.1 Zapornia atra | reverse complement strand
CCATAGTCCTCTCAGCAGGACCCCCCTCCATAGGGTGCTGACATCAGGTCCAGACCCCCCAGCCTGGTCCCCCACAGAGTCACAAGTCCCCCAGCAAACCTGGCCAAATGCCCACCAAGCTGCTTGCTTAGTCCCAGAGGAGAAACAGGCAGAGCCACCATGAGTTGGAATAAGGGCAGTTTACTGCCAAATATCAAAGTGAATACAGAACAATAATGACTAGTTACACCAACACCCAGTGCTGACACAGAGTACCTTATTGACCCGACAAAAAGAACCGACCAACCTGACGTCCCGGCCACCGTTCAACTGTCCTAGAGGCAAAGAAAAGCCCCCACCCTTTCCCAAGCACCGCTTTTATAGGCAAGTGGTGTCATGTGGTGTGGAAAACAACTCCGGCTAACTCAGCTCACCTGGGCTGACTCAGCTCACCTGTGTTGCTTGACTGGGGAGGTCAACCCTGGCCTGGCCAGAACCAGGACAGCATGGGCTGTCACTACTCTTACCCCATCAGATGCTACTGCAAGCTGACTGCTGTGTAAATACTTCCTGCAGCCCTGCTGCCAGTGGAGCTCAGGAAGTCATAACCGAGCTCGAGCGTTCCCGGTCCTGTTGTCTGGGAGATTCACGCTTACAAGGCAGCAGCACTTCAGAGCGCAGGCACGATCACAGCATTTGTGAAACACGTTTGTACAGCTGTCTGGCACAATTGCTTTGGAAAGCTTGCGTGGCCTAGGAGGGGAGGAAAGCAGATCAGAGATTTCACATGGAATTTCATTCCGTCAGTGCTGATGGATGCAGGAAAAAGTATTTACAGAAACATGCCACTGTTGCTGAAACTTTTGTGTTGTTGTTTCTGTTCCTCTTTTCTTGCTTTCTTTCCCTTTCATCGATGTAATATTGATAGCATCCTGCTGTCCATACCATCTAGCTTTCTGATTGGACCATTTCTGTTCATCATACAGAAAGCTTTTCTGGTTAGTCGTGGGTTGGTACGGCGATTTTTCATGTTTGTGTTATATATCCACCAGCTTGCTTTGTGGTTAAGCTACCTGCTGATATAGCATCCCTATAACGGGGTGTATGAAAATGTATACAGTGTGCCAGGTGAATGGAGCAGGGGCCGTATCGATAATCTGAAGTTTAGTAGGATAGTCTAGGGGATATTACGTGTTCTTGAACAGGACAAATCCATGTCCCAAAGTTTGGCCTGCGGAGTGGAGGTGACAGTCAGCAGCTGCTGGTGTTTGGGGAATTTGTTGTCTCAGACCCTAAGTATCTCAGAATAAACAAGGAAGCATGTGAGCAGATACTCCCATTTCTGAACAAGATCTGTCTGATGAAGAAATGTTACAAGAACAGTTGAGCAAGCTTTACTATGCATCCATCCACATCCTCCTCATACACACATATGGACACAGGAGCAGGGCTGTGCTTTCTCTGGGGTGTGTGTGTGTATGTGTAGGTGTTCAGTGAAAGTTAATCCTTGACCAGTTAAGCCAGATGTTGTGTGGCCTCACAGCAGTGGACGACAGCAGATAAGTTACTGAAGGTGAGGTACGTGCAATCTGAGGCTCTCACAAACACGCAGTATTTATGTGGCTATCCATTTTCCTTGTGTTCTCAGGAGTCCCAGCCCCAGTGTCAACTTGGTATAGAGAGACCAAAATATTAGTTGATGGAAGGATATTTCTTAATATGACACGCAGAGGGATTATCAGTTCATTGCTCCTGTATGTTGGCTAAGATAACCCGCTGTGTGGGCTGACACAGGTTTCTCTGCCCCACGCTGTTGTGCAGAGGTGGGAGTAACACCTGCAGAGCCACACAGCTGTACAGGGGTATCTGGGCACCGATGTGGAGCCTTTAAAGTGCAAGACAATGCCTAGAGCACCTGCACGTGTCGATTGTACCATGGTCCTACACCAGGTGTAGGCCCATTGTGAATACAGGAATGGTCCCTGACCCAAGAGGTGTGTGTGGTTGTGATAAGGAGAGAGTACGTGGGCATAGCCTGGCAGCCCTGTGCGGGAGCTGGAGGAGCAACTGCATCTGGCAATAGGCATAAATCCTGCTGAAACAGGGTGTGGGCTGAGCAGGACTGTGTGGAGAACGGAGATTACGTGATGAATAGGAGGTAAATAAGAGAAAAAAAAAATTTCAGAGAGGTAGTAAAGGGGTTTTTCACACTGACCCCGGGGGATATGAGCCCCACAGAGAGACACAAATTCCCTCCTGGACTTGTAAAATGCGTAAGATCTGTCTAGAAATAACTTCCATGAGTGTGAAATTGCTCACAAAGGCAGGCTGTCGTTTTGGTTGGAACTAGATAAAGCAGAAAAAAAAAAAAGTTAAGTGAGAGAGGAAAGTTAATGGCCACTTTTAATGTGTAATTGGATTTCTGTATTTTTATCAGTTAAAAATTTTTGCTGACATCAGGATTCTTAGGACAACAATTGCTTCTGAAGCCACTAGAAGTGGCTTTAATAGCAAGATGGCTATCGCTGAGAATTGAACATTATGCCTTTGAAGTAAAAGTGTAATTTTTCAAAAATATTTTGGTCCTCTGCTTGTGTCTTCAGCAGGGAAGCCCATCTTGTGAGGGATTTTGAACCAGCCTGCTTCTCAGGAAGCAGTCTGAGGAACCGTGGTGTCGGCTTCCTGCCCGGCACTTCCTGCGTGGATGGCCCGAAACCTTCCGCACGTCAGCACGCTGCAGACAGAGGCACATGTTTCCCCTCCGAGCTTCCTGCTGCCGAGCATCCCCCGCCAAGCCACTCTGACCAGGCTGACTTGCACTCTGGCAAAGCTGTTATGTCATTTTCTGTGTGTTCTGGCAGCCTCCCAGCTACGCCTCCGAGCTGACAATACACCTTTGCGGCACATCAGGCTTGCTCTTCAAACCACCTCTTCCTGTGGGCCTCCACGGCAAGGCTGCTGCGGCTCCATGCCCACGTTTCCAAGACACGTACATGTCTGCTGGGAGAGGTGCTGGGTTGGTTCCCCCATCATGTGGTGTTTTGCACTCCTTTGTGTGCATGGAGTCAAACTGTTTGTCCCACAACCTTGCGTTGTCTCTTCAATAGTATCCTTGCTGCTGACCACCTTCTCTTCCTGCTTTTCTCCTCCCCGGTATGTAGCTCTGCAGGCAGAGTGTCTGTGGCAGGGTTTGCCCGAAGGAAATGCCAAGGCACCTCGCTGCTTCGTGCTCATTACAGGAGAGGCAGATTCCAGGCGAGCCACAAGCCCCTTGCTGTGTCTCCGAAGATCTCTAATCTAGTTCTTGCATACTCTCTTACTGACTGGCTTTGATCAGTGTCTGCGGTGGGCTGTGACAGAAGCTGGGTGCTGACAGGCACAGTGACTGCTCTGCTTCTGGCTCTGAGGTGCAGATGGAGCTGTGGAGTGCTGGAGAGGGTCTGGAGAAGGGCTCTGTGCTAGGGTGCTCTAGCAGCCAGGAGAGAGGCCTTGGCTAGCAAGGAGAAGCAGGAGTAGAGGTGTCTTTAATGGCTTCATCAGATTAGTGGGATGGCAGGAAAGTTTTCCTGCTGTTCTTCGTGTCATACCAGTTCTGTGAATAAAAACAGATCACAGTTTTTCAGAGCTTTCAGTCTTGGCATCCTCGATGACATCAAACTTGCTTGAAACTCAGTTCTGCCATGCTGCTTTCCCCAAGGAGTGGTCCCTGGGTGGTAGAAGGGTCCTGCTGTGATTAGCGTGGGGAGCGACCCACAGTGCCTCTAGGAGTGTGCAAGGATCCTCAGGGATCCACAACCCTAAGATCTGGGAATGCTTAGGAGACAAGGTGGGTTTTTTACAAGAGGGAGATGATTCCGTATTTCTTTGGATTCAGCTAATGGGGGCCTTTTGGTGTATTTCCCTGTGTTTTTGTGTAAAATCTGTATTGCCACACCGTCGTGCTGTTTGAAAGTAAGACTCATTCAAACAGGAAATTGAAGCTAACCAGCCTCATTTCATTGTTGTCTCACCACAGAAATTGCAGACATCAAGCCCAAGTACAGCAGAACTGCTTTAAACAGAAATAGCCCTATAAAATCTAATCAGACTGGTTGTTGCAGGTATTTATACAATCAGATTTTGGCTTTTACACCCCCATGATGCCAGTTCAAGGGATAGGCTGCTCTTGTGCCAGTGTGACCACCTGGTACCTGTAGAAATCTGCTCCTGTGTGTGTGCAGGCGTGCTGAATTTGTTTTCCTAGCGCGATCACTCCAGGCAGTTACAGTGTGTTGCCATGAAGTGTCATTGTGTAGATAGCTGGGTGATGGTTGCTGCTTTAATGATTGATCTTGATTTGAAATAACCATTTCTCTTATTTTGAAAATACTTGCAGCTATGTGCCAGTTGACCACCTTTTGGAAAACACCTATATCCATTTTAGAAGTTATTTTAAACTTCAGGTTTCTTTTCCTTGCAGGTACACAGAGCGAGATCTGCACTGCATCGAACAGTATCTGGAGTGGTTTGATGGCTAGAATGACCTGCTCTTCAGCTTTTGTTGAACTGAAATCAGATCCCAAGACCAGAACTTCCCCAGAGTTTCTTGCTGACCTAAGTGGTAATATGGGAAGCTTCAGGGTGAAATGAGCACAGGGAAAAACCTTTTACACAACACAGGCTGATCCCGTGTTAATTTCACCAGATTCTGGCTCTCCAGATATCAGTGGATCTCTGCTTGGGAAGCTCAGAAAGGCAGAAGCGTTGCCTGCATTTGAGAAGTCCCACAGACACCTGCTTAACATGGAACACAGTGTGGATGTAAAACATGTATTTAAGCCCCAGGAAAACACTGCCTGCCTAAGGGATCCTTCAGAGAATGGTGATGACCTCATTGACAGCACGGTCAGTGTCACTGCTGGAAAAGCAGAGGGGCTCTGTGGCAGAGAGGTGTGTTCCTGCCCTACGAGGGTCATCACTTACCACACAGACAGCTTCTGCCTTGACACGGAAGACTGTCTGTCTGCTCAGCCTCTGGCAGGCGTCCAGGCATGCGAAACGGCTGGGCTCAGGAGACCTCTAACCACAAACACCCCGTTCAGTGAGCAGCCAGATACTCCCACAGTAAATCACGATTATGTGGTAAGAGATGATTCGGACAGTTCTGCCACTGTTGTGGAGGTTTGTGCAGAGAACATTCCAAGTGTAAGGGATGACTTTTCTGATGATGACCTGGAGTATTTTGAATGTTCAGATGTGCTGACAGCGCGTGAAAATGAAATCTGGACAAAGAAATTACAGTTTTTGTTAGAAAGTGACGAAGAAGATGATTTAAAACTGAGTAAGGATTGTGATGGGTGTGCTTACTTCCTCAGTGAAATGCCTTGTCGGTTCCAAGTGTCAGATAACACTACGCCTATGGATGCTGCCATTGGCTTCTGTGGTCATCACTCAAAATTGAAAGGAGTAAATGTAAGGAGAGACCCCTCTACGTACAGGCAGTCAACTTTGCACACAGAGATGACTCTCACTGTTGGACACCAAGACAAAAGCACCAGTCTGAAAGACAAAGAGAAGCAGCAGCTGCCTGTTGCATCTGCAGCCATTGAGGATGCCCATCCCGGGACAGAAGAAGGGAAGGATGGAAGTGGCCGCTCCGCTGCGGATTTCTCACCTGACCAGCCAAAGAGCGAGGACAATGTGTGTGCCAAGGTGGACTGCTCCAGCGCAGGGGCTTCTCCGGCAAATGGGGCTTCAGAAGTGATGACAGAAGGCGGTGCGGACACGGACTTGCCGGGTGAAAGCTCCTTGCTGCTAGAGGAAGGGGGAACACATTTGCCTGAGGAAAACGCAAGGCATGCTGTCTGCACCTTAACAGAGAGTCTGAGAAGAAACCTCCTGAAGTTGCTAAACCCAAAAGAGCTTTGCAGATACGTTAGTAACATAGGGCAATCTTTCCAGACGGCAGCAGAGGCTGGGGAATCCAGGCAGGAGGGGATCGTTTCAGCACAAATCCCTGAGGAGACAGAAAGCTTGCAAATGCAGGCTGGCTTGTGTTGCACTGAAGAGGCAGATAAAGACTCTCATTGGGAAAGGAAAAGGACTTGGGGCCCGTCTGAGCACAGTCAGATGCCAGATGAAACCGTCTCACCCAGGGTAAGTGAAGTGCTTATCAGTTAATTGAAAGAGCTGCTCTCCTGATTTGAATGTGCTTTATTCCTGTTTGTCACAAAATAATGTAAAATTTCAATTACTTTGAAAGATACTATTCATATACCTCTGAATGACAGCTACGTCTGGGAAGGAAATCTGGTTTTGAAAAAGGCCCAAATAAACCATAAGCTGTTCTAATTATAGAGTAAGACTGATAATAGTAGGAGGCACTAATGGGACTCTGGGACAGCTGGATAAGGAAATCCGATATGTGGGTGTTGCACAGGTCTTACCAAAGTCATGTTTCTTTCAGCCCAGAAAGTTTTGCAAATACCTGTTGTGAGCAGGTGATGTTTAGATTTACTTTCTTTTCAGTTTGAACTCGAAGAACAACATTGTCATCCACTTAAGTTGCTGGGAATCTAAACCAAATCAGCAGGGGTTTGCTTTGAATTTACAAGGAGAGGAATTCAATCCTGAGAGTTCAGGTTACAGAGGTGAATGGAGCTTTGCTTTTTAAAAATAAAACAATGAAAGAGACAGGTATTCCAGTTGAAATGTAAGAAAGACAAGAAGGAATCCAGCTCCTGTTGCTGCACACAGGTTTGTGTGAAAGTGCACATCCTGCCATGATTTTGGTTTGCTCATGTGAGAACAGCCTGCTGTTGTAGAATTTGAGAGATGCTTGGTCTGACCTTTCTGACATATCTTTGTATCACTTCTAGATAATGTGAGTTCTATTGGACAGAACGGAGAGAAGCAGAACTGACACAGCGCTGCTGAGCAGTGGTGTAGTTTGGTTGTACACACCAAGTGTTTTGCCAAGCATGTCATGGCTCTGCTTTGTTAGGTTCCAGGGTACCCAAAATTGGACCGCATTGGCCGGCAAAGCCGTTCATCCGTTGGGCTGCTGGCCCAGTCAGTGTGTTAGCATGGGAGCTGTTAGGGTGTGAGCTCCTGGAAGCTGCCTTGTGTGATGGAGAGGTGAGACTTGCAGCGTTCTGTTGCTGTGGGACGCTGTAGGTAGAGCTCCCCAGTCTGGTTAGCGCAGCTCTGTAGGAGCTGTGAAGGAGAGGGTGCGTGGGAGCAACCTGCAGAGAGGTGGGAAAGAGGTGGGACGGTGAGAGGGGATGAAGGAGCTGGCTTACACAACAAGGGCGAGCAAAAGGAAGCCCTGGAAGGGTGTCAGCAGCCGGGATGAGTTCGCTCTGACCACGAGGAGTTAGACTGAAACCCGGCAAATGGTTTCACGTAGGCCAGTAAGCAGCTGTTGGGTGGGAACTGGTGGAGCAGCTGGCTCTGAAGACAAAATGGTGAGGGCTTCTGTTCCAGAACAGCGAGTAAGAATTACTGTGCGTGCCCAACACTTCATTTTCAATCGGCTTGTAGTTCCTTCATTTTTCATTCAAATGCTTTTGAAGTACATCACTGCCTCTCATCTCATTTGAGTGAATAGTTGCTGGAGAAAATGAAGGGTTGCTGCTTATCTGAGCTCAGAACCTGGTCTGTTACAATTTTGTCGAGGGACGTATTCTTGCGCTCTTTTCACCACGCATTGTTCTGTCGCTGCAGGTTTGAAAAACGCTTAGCCCCTGACAGGGGAAGCTGGAATCCAAATCGCCTCTGGTCTGAATCTCAGCAGAAGTTAGGGCTCTCGTTTGTCAGAGTGTTTCACTTCATTGGGAAGAGTTTTGCACTGGGTGTAAATGCTTCAGTAGTCCTTGGGTGCAGCATTAACTCTCTGCCAAGTGGTTAGCATGCTCTGTTTCTGAACATTACAGACATCCTATGTGCCACATAGGCAGCCTGCTGTCTGTGGTGGTGTCCCAACGGTGCTTTGTTCAGGTCCTGGAACTGCCATCATCTCCTTAGCATCCGGTATCGTTTGGCATCTCTGCAGATGGTTTTATTAGGTGGCCTGAACGATGGCTGGTGCAGGTGATTACNCCCCCCCCCACCGAACGCTGCTGCAGTCCTCCCCAGTCAGGCTCCCTGGGCTGCCCTTCCTGCTCGGTGAATGTGGATCTCAGCGTATCGATTCATCACCTCCCAGGCTGAACTATTTTCTCTTAAAAATCACAAACCAAGCTAAAAGAGAACCCGGCTCTGGCAGCGCTGAATGGAAGGTTACTTGTGTGGCACAGCAACTGCTGTCTCGGACTTGGGGTGGGGTTCAGCCCAGGCGCAGGCCTGGAACCAGCGTACCCCTGGGTAGGCCCTGTTGATGCGGCTCTGTCTGCGGCAGCACAGCCCAGCTGTGTGTTTCTTGCAACACCCCCAGGTATTTGCTGTTTTAAGCTCAGTCTGATGGCTTTTAGCATTTCTTCATTTCTGGTGGGCGTAGGTCCCCAGCCTCAGACAACCACTAGAAAGATACGGGGTCAGGTGAGCAAGCTGATTCATGAGATCCATAGCGTTGTGTGCTACTAATGGATATTGGAAAGAAAATGTTTTTTCAAGGGGTGACTGCTGAATTGCTCTTTACCCTTATGGATTGTTCTGGCAAGCGTACAGTAACCACAAGCATAAAGCACAATTTGTTTGAGAAACAATGGGGATTTTGTCTAGTAAAACCCTGAAAGCTTCTCCATCTCTGGTCTGCTGTGGGTGAAACATGCTCACTGCCTCTGTGGAGCTGATGGAGTGCTGAAGAGGGCAAGAGAAAGTCCTGGAGAACAAAAGCTTGGCAGGGGCCCTGGAGCAAGGATTTAAAAGCTCAGCTCTGATGGGACCATTGGTCAGTTTAACAGATTTCATGTGCCAGGCAGGTGGCAGCACTTGTTTCATCACATGCAAACCTAAACATCAGCCAACAGTTCTCTTTAATGAAGTCTGCACTCCTTGGGTTTGGCTTAGTTTAATTGAGGAATGGATTGTTTCTGCATAGAGGGCCAGTTTGGAATATTTTGATATGGATGAAGAAAGGAGAAGCAGGAGGAGTCTGGATCTTTGTTTGCTGCTTTGGTCTTCCCAGCGGTACCCCAGGTTGCAAGGCATGTCTCATTGCTAGAGGAGGGACAAATATGCCTTATGCTGAGCAATTCCTTGCCACTGGGTGAGGGGCAAGATACGCAGTGATCTCTGGCACTCCTTGTGAAGCTTGGAGGGACTCGTCACATCAAGGTGTCAGAGGTGACCACAAATGGCTTATAAGTGCCCCAGAGATGTTCATTTCTTGGTAGGAGTCTTGTTTGGAAGTACACGGCATGGTGGATGTGTGGGGTGCAGTCTGAAAGGTTTCAAGGCTGATACATGCTAAGAAATCATCTTGGTGAAACTGGAGATAACAGTGCCCATGATGGAAGCGAAGGGGAAGGCAAGCTCCCACAAAACTAGGCTGGGTAGCTCCAGCAACTCATCAGTTTGGATTATGTAATAACTGTATAAGTAGGATGGGACACTCTGACTGCTGGCAAAAGGCTTAGCCGTGGCTATTTTATTTTATTTTTACTTTAGCTGTATCAGTCATTGATCTTCATCTTAATTAAATGTTATATTTCTCAGCGTTTGGATCCAGATCTGGAACTTGCCAGGGTTCAAGGCTGCCAAGACCCAGGAGTTTGATTTCTGTCCATTAGGTTGATAGCTGCAAGTCAGAAATTTGACTGTTGATGAATGCTAAAATGAAAATAAACGGTGGGTATGTGTGAGCCAGGGTCTGTGTCAAGCAGCAATTCTGATTTTTAATGACATTCATCTTTTTTCTTCTCTGTAGAATCAAGGTGCCAGTCTTGAAATCTTGACCCAGAATTGTGAGAGACTGTGTATGGAGCCTGGAGCAGACAAGGAAGGCATCTTCATGACCTGTGGGAGCGCAGGAACCATCAGTCCAGCTTCAGAAATGCTCTGTACTGAAAGGACGGTGCAAACAGAAAATGCCAATTTACAACACTCTGCTCCTCGTGATGAGAGAGAAAGGTTTCCCCAGCAAGTCTTTGGTGACCAAGGAGTTCCCATTAGTAATGGCAGCAACTCGAAGAACGGTGTCTCACCTCTCCCCTCGTGGGATAGGGACTCTGTTCCCGATAAACAAGCGTGCCTGTGTGCTGTTCTCTCCTCTGCAAAGCTGTGTGATGAGCCCGGGCAGGGACAGCCACGCTCTCGGTTTGACTGCAGTCTGTCATGTGATGAGTCTCTGTTTGAAGCTAATCCCAAGTCAGCCCTGGAATCTGGGGACCCTGGGTGCAAAGGAGATGCTGATATATCTGCAGTACATGACAAGCTGTGGAAACTTCTTCACGAAGATGACTCAGGCTATCAAATCCCATGTGAAAACCGGGGCATCACAAGTTTAGAAGTTAAGCCCCCAGATGCCCGAGTCCCAGAACTCAGCTTTGCACAGGAGACCTGTTCTGATCATCCTTTGCCAGCAAAGGTGATGGCAGAGCAGGAGCCTGTTGGGCAGCCAGCTGGTAGGCGAGGAGCAGAGGAGGAGGACTCGGGTGTTTCTAATACCCTACTTAAGGCAGAGGAAGCCTGTAACAGCACATCTGTAGGAGACATTTGTGTTGCACAAGTGGTAGAAGCAGATGGTCCATGTCTGGATCCTCGCACTGGAAGTGAAGAGGGAACACCATCCCTTTGTGTCTCGGTGAACAGCATCGTCCTACATATGGGGCGGGGCCTGGCACAGACCCCAGCTCAGCCCTTAACTCACCAAAATGGGTCCATTCACCTGGCTGGTGCCTGGGGAGGAAAGCTTGCCATTAATGATGCTTCCCAAAGGTGTGATGCAGACTTGCCTCAAAGATTAGAGGATGCTCAGAACAGTACTCCAGCACGTGACAGAGAAAACCCTGATGTGTCAGGTAACTCACACGGGACACTCGGACAACTACTTCGTACAGAGCTCAACATATCCTTGACAAACGAGTCTCTAACTGGAAGTGGGTGTCATTTTAGAGACTGTTACCCAGCAGGAAAAGAGCTGCCTTATTTCCCTGAAGAGAAAGACGTTTTGCCCAGTGAAAATACCGGTCGGTTTCCACATGAACACTCTTCTGTTAACACTGTAGCCAAAAGTTACAAAGAGAACTTACAAGAAAAAGGAAATCACTCAGACTGGAATGCACAGAATGACAATTATTCTGACAGTTGTCCTTTTTCAGAAACTAATGACTATCAAGATGTTTCTAACGCACAAAATTGTGGTTACTTAATGCAATTACCTAATTCAATTGAGACTCCTGAAACTGTGACATGTAAGAATCTATCCCAAGATACAGACCAACTGTTGGAAAGAGAAAAAGAAGCAGTGTCATCCACTCCCTCTTCTGAGGAGCCATTTTTAAGAGATTTTGATGTAGAAGTGCCCACATATGAACCATGTAAAACAAGAGAAGAACAGAGAGAGATTTGCATAGGTGATGAACAAAGAGCTGACACTTCCTGTGACTCAGGAGTTAGTCATGTTCCAGAGAGCCAGGCTGCAGTTTCCCCTCAGAATACATCAGAACAACATGTACTATTTGTTGACAGCACCTTCAAGTCTGGTGAAGAGTTGAAACCAGATTCTTCAAAAAATCACTCCTATGCACCTGGAAGTGTCACATCAGTTAGTGCCCCACTGCCTGGAAGGGCTCAGAAGGAGTGCCACAGCATCAGCAGGGATGCCAGTACTCAGTTAGATATCCAGCAAGGGATGGTAACAGGAAGGTGCCCGTCCCTGTCCCTCATGCCTGTCAGCCAGCCTGAGGCCCTTCGTATCGCCCTGTCAGCAGAGGCGGGTCCTGGCGCAGGACGCCCTGTGGAAGCTGAACCCACACAAACTGCACTTGAAGCCGATGGGACCTGGAGCATGCTGGAAACTTCCTGCCAAGCACTGCGGGGGCAGTTCGGGAGGGGACCCAAAGAAAGCGAGGAGCAGGTAGTCTCGTGTGACAATAACAGAGAGATCCAGAGAGCTGTGGAGCAGGAGGCGGAACCGAAGCCTCCGCTGCACACTGCGCTGTGCCCCACGGCCCGGGCGCAGGATAGGGATGTTAGCACTACGCAGTCCTGCCCTGACGCCATCTCTTCCAGCCAGCTAACTGAGGTTGATAATTTAACAAAGTCTACTGAGTGTGGTAAAGATGAAGTCATGACACCAGAGAGTGCAGTAAGTGGTTTAGTTAGTTTGCCACCAGTTGATTCAGAGAACAACCAGTGTTTTCAAGAGCAGCCGCCCTCCGGCACAGCTCAGCCATTCTCCTTAGCATTGACCACCTGTGGTCCATTCCCAGACAGCGTGGAAAAGCTGGGAAATCAAGAGGGGTCAAAGTCCTACCAGGCATCACCGACTGTTGCTGGGCCTGCGCCCATCACATGTAAGCAAGACACAGCAAAGAGTGGGCATGTAGCTACTGGAGCTAAGAAAAAATTGCCCCCGGCAGCACTGTCAAAAAAACCCCGTCTGGAGGAGAGGAAGGTCAGCAAGGATCCTAGCTGTGTTAGAAGGCCTGTGAAGGGTGAGGCAGGCATGACTCACAAAGAAGATAGAAAAGAGCAGAGGAAACTAATCTCAAACAAGGATAGCAAAGGTAAGAGAAAACTGGTTTTCGTTTCTGTCCTTTCCCACCGTTCTGGCTGCAGTACGAAATTCAAGTTCATTAAGCCCATCACAAGCATCCTTTGTCCAAGTCACAGCAGCTAAAGGTGTCCTGCCCTCACCCGAGTTGGTGCCAGTTCTGTGAACTTAGGAACTCCCCCTGCCTCCCTCCCTAAGATCCTTCTGCCTGGCAAATGGCCTGCAGTCCTGTCTGACAAGTGGTGGCTGGTTTGGCATTGCTTTCCACTGTTGCTCATCAGAAATGATACTGATGGAATTAGCAGTGCTAAACTGGCCTAGAAAACACACGTGAAAGGAGATTCAAATTGTTTGTCAGAGACTCTAGGAGGCTGCTAACAGGTAAAACAACATGCAGACAGGGGCAGCTACAGTGGGCACGAGGCTGGACAGTGACTGAAGGTAAGCTACACGGCTGCGAGGCTCTTCAGAGACTCCAATTACACTGCAGTCTGGTGAGAGTTCTGCTTTTCCAGTCACATTTAAAAATCCCCAAACTTTTCTCTGTTCGAAGATGTGTCCTTTGCCAGAGAACCAAATGTGTGGGAGGAGAGACAGGTTCCTTCAGAGCAGGGAAACTGAGAAATGCCTCATTCTTTTCCGGGTACCCGAGGCTATGCTTGAAAAGTGCTTCAAACCTTCAGGCTTGAGTCAGATAAGACTGAGTTTTCTTAACCTGCCCTGATCTGCCCGAGGCTAGGCTGAAATGGATGTCTGTTCCTACCCTAGAGAATCCTGTGGACTTTGCCCAGTGTCCTGGGGGCGTCGGGGTGGTCAGCCTGTACATTGTCAGCGTGCCCTGTTGTGTGATGTTCAGCTGTGGGAGGACGCTTTGGGGCAGTCAGTTCTATTTACAGTTCTGTCACATACTCTCTGCATCAGTTTAGCCCTGATTCAGCAAGATGCTCAGGCCTTAAGGACTTAAGTGGCTACAAGTTAAACATAGCAGTAAATTCCAGGTGCCTGACCCAGGATCCAGCATTCCTCTGGCATTAGGTGGGGAAAGTTAAACTGCTGGAATGGGATGGCTGAGGGGGATGTGTCATCCCAGCTCATCCAGAGCACAGCAGCTCAGAATTCACACAGTGGAAACGTAACACCTTGCATTTTACATCCCTGACATCTAGCAGGGACATGTCACCATCCCCAAACCTTTCCCTAAGCGTAGGCTGATGCGGTTTCTTTCCAAGTACCTAACTGCTAAATGTGCCATCCCTGCAGAGTCTG
Organism: Zapornia atra; assembly: GCA_013400835.1. Classification (NCBI taxonomy): domain Eukaryota; kingdom Metazoa; phylum Chordata; class Aves; order Gruiformes; family Rallidae; genus Zapornia; species Zapornia atra. The sequence continues at coordinate 127,432 of VZTU01005579.1, read as the reverse complement.
GTCCTGGCATTGTGCATTAGGTGTGTTCCAAGGACACCTCAGAGACCGAGCATCTCTTGGGACTTACAGGTCTGCACTGCATCAGTCTGTTAAAACCCCGTATTGTAAAGTTAGAAGAAATCACAATTATTTACCAGTGTTGTCACTCTTAACATCTGCAAATCATTCTGGGATTCCTTCAGAATGCCAAAACAGAATCATTATCTTCCACTCCTAACCTGTGGCTCCTCTGTTTCAAGCTCCCAAGCTGCTGAAGAAGATCGAAGCAGAGTTGTTCCCTGACTGCTCTGGAAATATCAAGCTGTGCTGTCAGTTTGGTGACATTCATGGCGACTCCACCATTACATGGACTAAAGATGCCAAGTTGCTAGCTCGACTGCAGAGGAGGTGAGTGAAGGTTTCTGAAGGGCTTGTGGGAAGATGTGCCAGGGACTCGCTCCTGTAGCTGACAGGATTAGTGTGGTAGATGCAAAAAACCCCAAATGACTTTAAACAGGGTAATAAGTAGCATGATGTCGCAGAGTGCATTACTCCTGGGAGTTCCTCTCAGCCTGCCTGTAACCAGCCCCATCCAACCTCCCAGCACTGTAAAAGATCAAAGGGTGTTTGAGCCTGGGCACCGGCCAAGGGAGGTAAACAGGCCTGGCTGGCGTGGGGCTGGCTGCCTGGTGCTGTGCGAGCGCACGTGAAACAGCTGGCGTGCAGCACAGCTTGGCACGATATTCCGCAGCAGCAGTACGGACTGGGGGGTGGATGGGTTGGGAGCAGCCCTGCAGACGGGGGCTGGGGGGCAAAAACTTGGCCATGACCTGGCAGTGTGTGCTGGCAGCCCAGAAACCCACCTGTGTCTGGGGCTGCATCCCCAGCAGTGGGACTGGCAGGCTGAGGGAGGGGGTTCTGCCCCTCTGCTCCGCTCTGGGACAGAAACCTCCTTGCAAGCACTGCCTCCAGCTTGGGGTCCAACCTCAACTGACTGCGCGCCTAGAGGCAATGCAACGAGAGGGGTGGAAATAAAAGCGTCCTCAGACCTTCATCGGGATCTTTTCCAGCTTTTCTTAAAACTCAGGTTTTATGAAATGAGCTTGCTGCTTTTTTTCTGTAGCAGCAGTGGCATTCTTAATCACATAGCTCCTAAAATCTGTTAATAATGTTTCAAAACTACAAAATTAACATTACCCAAAGCAAAAAAGGAAAATATTTTTTCTGTCTGAATGCACAATTCTGCAAAATTGAGGTTTTGGAGGAAGGGAGAGAACAAGTTGGCTGAACCAGTGAAACTTCCCATGTCATTCTGACACTTGTGGGGTTTAACTCTCCTGATCTTGATGACTGTATTACGATACCCATTGCTGTATTATTACCTGTCATTGCCTCTTACACAATTTTGCAGCGTTTTAACAAATAAACAGTGCAGAGAAATCAAATTTATCTGGTTTTGCAGGAAATTATGTGGAAAACATCCAGTATCTGAATTTTAACTTCATAGGGCAAATATATTTCGAGGTGTTGGGGTGAAAGCGAAGCATATCACAGAGATGCTGAGGTTCCCAATTACAGTTTTTACTTCAGAAACGTTCAGTGGAAACCTCCCTTCCACCACGACAAAGTCTGACTGATGGGTCTGTGTGTACCAGGCGCCGTTCCTCCTTCTGGACGTGTGCTCCTATGTACAGAGAGACGTGACCCAGGCTGCTGGTTACACCTTCGCTTTTGCTTTCTATAGGAGCCATGTACAGGAAGTGAGGCGGCAAATTGTTAGATGCTCATTACCTGTCAGCACAGGGGAACAAGTATCCACATTGCTGGGAACAGTGACATCTCAACAGAAATCTGGAGGACCAGCACGAGCATTGTGGGCTTTCCTGTGTTCACACGTTGCATACGTGGCCGTGGCACTACTGAGCGTTAGAATGTCCTTTGGTGTGGTTTAATTGGTTTTCATTGGGCTGATGTACCAGAACACAGTAGGATCATTGGTTGTCCAACACCTCCTAGGCTGGATGCTTCAAATAAATAAAGTGTTTTGTCTACTTGCATCATATTTGAGTCAGTCTTTGCAGTGAGGGGCAGAAGTTCCAGGCACAGGAGGAGAGACACATGGAAAGCTCTTTGCAAAGTGTTACTGTGGGAAATGCACATTTTCTGTTCCAGCGCCCAGGATGACTCTCCCGTCTCTTTGGCAATAGCTAAAGCCAGTAACAAAGACCAGGGAATGTATTATTGCTGCTTGAGTAACACGTATGGAAAGGCGACTGCTGAGTTTAACCTGACTCCTGAAGGTAAAGCCCAGCTTATAATTTTTATTGATAACAATGACAATGGCAGTTTCCAGTCTTTCTTTTTTTACTACAAAATCTCTTTCTTTCTTTCCTTGTAGTATTGGAACATCTCTCAAGTTTTCAGAGTTGTGAAGGTAAGTACACACATCTGCTTGAACGTGTGCTCAAATCTTTGTTCCTTCTGGTTTCCAAACAGAACAAAGGAAGGAAAAATCAACCAGACCGAGAGGCTTTGACAGTTAGCCCACAGGAAACTATGGGATTCCCCTGAAGCCATGAAATGGGTACCGGGGTTTTGCTAACTGTCCTTCCCTTTTTCTCCTCACCTTTGCTGTACCATCAAAGATTAATTTAGCTTTAATTTGTGGGAGTTTTGTAGGTGGAATCCCCTCTCACAGGTGGGATTGTTTGCGTGGGGTGATGGAGGACCCGCTGCGACAAGATGCGGATGTGAACGTGACTGTGTAACATGGTGTGGGGCTGGAGGCACCGGCACTTCCCTCCACACACAGCGACCCCCCACTGCCTCATCACACAGCACCGCAGCCCTGCAAGCTCAGGCGGCAGGAAAGCTCCCCGGCGGTGCTGGCAATCACCTGCTGTGTAACTGTACTCCAGGAGAAGGATGGCATGTGGGTTGGAATGCTCTCCCCATATGTTAGCTTGTGTTTAATCACACTCAGCGTATGTCTGACTGCTGCAGCTAAAGATAGACAGTGCCCTGCAGATGGGCTTACTGGTTCTGAACAGGCCGCACCAGTTGGGTGCTTCAGGGGTTCTTCCCATTTCAAGAAGGATAAAATCAAAGACTGAGTTCCTTGTTAATATGAAGACAGGGCTTTTAATGGAGCAGCACTGTATAACTCTTGGTCAGCAGAGAATTTTAGGAGCCCTCTAACTCTGGCTTTATACGTGCACTGTTCCCTCTGTGCTTCAGCCAGTGGCAGTAGTGTACAGAGTCGAACCCGGAGATGGCTACAGAGGGGTGCTGGAGGGGCTTTGCTGCTGGGTAGAGCGCACCTTTCATCCTCCTGTTTATCTTTGCCACTGATGTTCCTTGTAGTCTGGTGATTAGAGAGAGAAACTTGAAGTGCAGCTGGAGTTCTTGAGTTTCTCTCAGTGCTTGTCCTTAACTACCTCTTCTCCCCTTTCTTTTTTCCCCCATTTGTACTCCTGTGATCATTTAAAAGGGTGAAATCCATCACCCTGCTCGATTTCAGCTGTAACAAACTTAGGCACACATTCTTAAGGCACCAGTACCTTCCAAAACTGCTGGTGTGAGCACTATGATGTCCATTTCTCCTGAACAGAAAGCTGGCTGAGGTGGATGCATTTGCTCTGTGGCTGAAAGTGGCATGTGCTCATGTACAGAAACTCAGAATCACTTAGGAAAGAAAACACTTGTTATTTAACTCTACCTTTGCTAATGAACCTACTTTTAAGCGGGTCCTGTCCAGACTGAAAATAAGCACTTCCACATGCCAGTCTGCAGTACTGGAGCTGATGTAGTGACTGTGGTCGATACTGGGAAAGGCAGGTTTCCTTCTTGGCCGTACTGGGTAAGGGTGAGACCTTTCAGCTGAATGCCTCTACGAACTTGTTGGCAGACCCTCTGCCTGAAGAGATGCCGAGCTGGGCGCAAAGCCAGGCTCTGGTTGTAGCAGCAAGTTCTGGCTTTTCTGAAAAGCCAGGCTGGCTTCAGAGGATGTGCTCTGAGCTGGGCACAGCAGAACTGTGCTGTCGCTGTCTACGTACACGGCTGTGCATCAGCTTTGCAGCTGTCTCTGTCTTCCCAAAAAGCAGAGCTGGCAGGATCTCTGTATTCCCTCAGTGCCTCCTCAGTTCTCAGTCAACAAGACTTGCTTCACATCCATTTGAAGCCCCAATTTACAAGTTCCCTGACAGCGTTACACCCAGCATTTGTGGTCTTTACCTCTGGTTTTTCTTTGCTGATCTCTGTGTTCTCTCCTTGCGAACCTGAACTGCCACCTTTCTCCACGCTGGCTTCAGACAGGCAACAAGCCACACTGAGAGGAGCAGGGTCCCAACCCGTACTAACCCAAGTGAGGCCATGCGTTCCGTGCCCATTCAGCACTTCCAATGCTCTGTGGAGAGAGGCATGGGTTCTCCCGTGTCCGCCCCTTTCCGCCTGCCTGCAGAAAGGTGTTGTGCAGAACAAACTGCGTTGTGTTTCAGGTGTGGAAGAAATTGAGTTCATGCAGCTCATGTTCAGAGAAGATTTCATCAGTGACAGCTATTTTGGTGGGAACCTGCGTGGAACAATCGCCACGGAGGAGCTGCACTTCGGCGAGGGCATGCACCGCAAAGCCTTCCGGAGCAGAGTGATGCGCGGCCTCGTGCCCGTGTTCCGCCCCGGCCACCCCTGCGTCCTCAAGGTGCACAACGCCATCACCTACGGCACCAGGACTCAGGATGACCTCGTCCAGAAGAACTACAAGCTAGCACTGCAGGTAAGCTGGCCTCTCCTTTGTCAGCGGGGAAAAGCTGGCCTGCAAATACTCCAGCAGGTGATCGTGCTCCATAGGCATGTCATGCAGGGGTGCTCTGTCTGTCTGTGTTGCGGGGGTGCTGTCTGTCTGTGTTGTGGGGGTGCTCTGTCTGTCTGTCATGCAGGAATGCTACGTCCAGAATACTGCGAGAGAGTACGCCAAGATATACGCAGCTGAAGCTGAGCCCTTGGAAGGCTTTGGGCAAGTACCAGAGTGAGTATCCTTACATTTATATATGCACACAAGTATGTGTATATGTGTTGTCCTGTGCCACAGCTGCCCCCTGACTGCTGGGAGTGGTTTTTGAAGAAGAAGAAAGAAGAATCCTGAGAACAGTGTTACAGCTGGAGTCACAGCCCAAGTAACACTGAGCAACAAAGGGTGACAGAGTTCCCATTCTGGTTAGAGGAGGATAATAAGGACTGCAGACAGTAAATAGCAGGCAAAAGGCATGATTTTGAGAGTGAGTAACTGGGACTGTTGTCCGGTGGCAGCCCTTGCCCCCCGGTTGTTCTGACACGCTGGGAGAGCTCGTGAGCCTGCTGATAAAATGCAGTCACATTCTGATACCACCTCCAGCTGAGCAGCTTTCCCAAATGCCCTTATCTCAGAGCAGTATTAAATTCCACTCTAACATGCACTGCTATCATCTCTTTTTTGCTTACGCTGAAGTTTTGATATCACAGCATCAATCTCCAGAATTAAAGTGGAGTGGATCAGGTTTGCAGGTGCTTAACGCCAGGGAAAGACTAATCATGTACCACTCAGACTGAGCAGCTAAAGCAGTGACACTCCAAAATAAGCCAGTGCCCTTGATTCTGCAGAGTTGAGGATTTGGGATGTACTGGGACAGCATTAGACAGCATGCTTTGGAAAAGTTTACATCTGAGTAATTAATACAAAGAAATAAGAGCATAGGGGATAATGGGATTATGTTCTGGAGCTACCTAGATCTGAATCTTATCCAGGTGTGTCCTGGGTTGCTTCAGACTTGGTAGCTGTTCATTCTGTCTCTGATCTAATTTTTTGGCCACCTTTGTCTGTTTCTTTCTCCTTCATTGACAGAACTCTCTGGGTCTTATTCCTTTGTATCTCTTGATTTCAGGATCATTCCTATTTTTCTTGTTCATCGCCCTGCTAACAACATCCCCTACGCGACCGTGGAGGAGGAGCTGGTGGGGGAATTTGTGAAATACTCTGTCAGGGATGGCAAGGAGATAAACTTCCTGAGGAGAGACTCGGAGGCTGGCCAGAAGTGTTGCACCTTCCAGCACTGGGTGTACGAGAAGACCAACGGCAGCTTGCTTGTCACTGACCTGCAAGGTGAGTTGTCTGAGTGGGGGCAGCAAAAGGGCTTTCCCAGGACACAGGCTGGAGGCTGCTCACAGTCGGTCCCAATACCCCCAGAGCTTCCTGAGACCGACTTCTGACAGAGGTTCTTCCAGGTTTGTACGTCCTGCTGGCACTGCTGCATGTGCTCCTTCCAGCACCTTGGCATGGGCAGAGTCTTCTCCAGATGTGGACAAGACAGGAGTATCAGGGTGGTTCGTTTTCTAGCCTCTTTTAAGTGCACTCTGTTTATTTGTGTGTTACCCGAGGCAATGGAAAGACCTTAATTAATTGCCAGCTTCAGCAGCAGAGACAAATGTGAGTTAATCTCTGCTGTATTCCACCGTTTATCTCATCAGCAGAGAAAGGGAATTTTTGCCTAACTTCTGTTCTTGTAAGACAGTTTGGAAAAGCAAAACCAGATCTTGCAGTCCTTAAGAGGAGAGTTGTTCTTCCACTTGTCCCCTTAGTCAGTGAGGACACTCACATGAGTCATGGCTGGCCTTTGCCTCCCCTCCCAGAAGGGAGTGCAAGGTCTGGTGAACGAGAGGCTTCCACTGTTAATACCATCCCAGTCCTTCACTCCTTCCTGTGTTTAAATGCTGACCCACAATCCCTGAGCAGTCAGGTCCTGGCCAGGCCCTTCGCAAAACAGTGAGGAAACGCCCTCCTGGCTGCCATTACAGGGGTGTGTGAGGCACTGGGCCAGTACTGCTATCTCAGACAGCATGGATGGGGGGAAAACACACACTTCTTAAAGAAACCCAAAGGAAAGTGCAATCTTAAACATCCCAGATTCTTTACAAGAGAAGGCAGGAAAATTAGCAACAAGGCATCTGAGCAAGACCCCTGAAGTAATTCAAAGGGAGAAGGAGGAACAAAATCCTAGCCTGAGGGAAGCACAACAGCAGGAATGGTGTCTGAGCCTCTATTGATTGCTGCCACAAAAGACAATATACCTCCTGCTTCCTCTCCCATCCTCTTCTCATTTGGGGAACTGGGCTGCATTTTTCAGGCATACCAGTTGAGATGTGTGAGGGTATTCTCCAAGGAACATGGTCTCAAGTCTATAGTTTTCCTGTACAGGCAGAACTGCACACTACAGGACCTGATTTTGCCTATAAACAGGTCAAAAAAGGGAGAGGTTAAAAAGCCCAAGGTTTTTGAAATACGGAATAAAGAAGGGAATTTGGATCTCTCCCAAAAAAAAAAATCTGACTGCCCTACTGGTGTTGGATTAGCAGAGCAAACATGGGGCTCCTAGTGATAAATGTCATAGTCTGAGTTTGCCCAACATCAAGCCCCCAAGCCCCCAAATAAATACACACATGGGAGGGCAGGTGCACAAGCACAGATTCTGTATGTTTCTTGAACTGTAACCTCTCCTTCCCTGCAGCTGTCCAGCATGGGAAACAAGCTTTACTCTGTTTATCACTGTGCTGTCTGTGATCCAGTGGTATGAGACTGACTTCTAGAAACTGCCACAGATACAGAGCACAAACATCCTATTTTTAGTTCAGGTACTTTAAAATGTTTGGGGAAAACGGCGGCAAAGAACTAAAATTAAACCCATAATCAATAATATTTAATGTATCTGTATCACGCTCTTGAATCTGAAGATATTCCTGGATACTCTCGTGTAACGTAAGCTCTCTGTGTCCTTGATGCCTCGTAGGTGTGGGAATGAAGTTAACTGACGTTGGCATAGCAACACTGGCCAAAGGGTGAGTGAAAAATCCTTTCTCTACCGCATGGGTTTGCTTTACACACCGGTGACTTCACAGTGTAAATCTGCTGGGAGAGCGTGCACTGGGAGTTCATTCATGCTTTAACTTAGGAAGGAAACAGTCCTCGCCTGACTCTCTTAATTTCTCTTTGTTCCTGCTCATGAGAACTCACCTGCATGGGAAACACGCTGACTTTGTTCTGGAAGGGTGGGCTGCGCTCTAAGTGGGGCTTAGCTTTTCCTTCGCACCTCCCGTAAAACTGGCTTACTCAAAGGGTGTTTCAAGAGTGAAATCAATGTCTCTGGTGACTTAGGAGCAAGGAAAGCACTTCACTTGGTGACTTAGGAGCAAGGAAGGGAGGGCTTAAACTGCAGGGCCAATGCTGGCTCCAGGCTGGGGTATAGCAAAAGACCTGGTGTCTGTGCTGTCCGGAGCTGGCGACCACGGAGGAAATGCCTCAAACCCCTGGAGCTGGAGCTCCAGCTAGGCTTCCCCTATAATGCCAGCCCCAGGAAATGCAACCACAAGTGCTTATTCCTGTCTAGCCCTGGTACTAGAGCCTGCTGCCAGTAGCCAGGGCCACCCTTCCTCCCCTCCTACTCCTCCACCAGCAGGATGGAGGCTGTCTGCCGCAGTGCTGCGGGCACGAGGGAAGGAGATGCCCTGTGAAAGGGGCAGTACAAACTTTGGCCCCTTTCACAAGGCATTTGTCAAGACTGCACAAGGGAACACAGCTGGAATCCCTCTTGCAGCTAGCAAAAGAGGCTACAGGTTATAGTACAATACCATTAGGATTTTAATTATTGTTAGAGAAGATGCAAAGATGATTTTTTGGTGTAATCACCTATGGAAATTCCCACTGTTTCCTCAACCTCTCTTTGCAGAGGAAATATGGTCCTCATGGACCACAGACAGGTCCTCTGCCTACAGCTCTTTTCAGCCTGGGCCAGTCTCATCAAGGCAAACCAAAAATAGCCTTGGGAAGTGCTTCTGTGGTCCTTCGTGAATCACAGAATCACAGGGGTTGGAAGGGACCTCAGGAGATCATCGGGTCCAACCCCCCTGCCAAAGCAGCTCCCTATCTCATATTACATAGATAGGCATCCAGATGAGTCTTGACTCTCTCCAGAGAAGGAGACTCCACACCCCCTGGGCAGCCTGTCCCAGGGCTCCCTCACCCTCACTGGGGAAAAGTTCTTCCCCATGTTGGTGCGGAACTTCCTGTGCTCCAGCTTACAGCCATTGCCCCTTGTCCTGTCCCCACAGACCACTGAATGGAGAAGCATTCCTGTTGTTTCTGGTTGGAACAATTAAATACAATTTGTGTTTCACTCTTAAGATAAAACTTGTGATCAAGGGTTAAAAAAAAAGTAACACAAAGTCCATGTCCCCCAGCCCTGCCAAACTCATTGCACGGTGGAGCTTTCACGTGACCTGGTGTCGCAGTGCCAACTGTCACCAGTGAATTTGCCAAAGCCAGTGCAGTGACTGTGATGAATTATTCATGGCCATTATTTATCTTGTAAGCAAAGCACCATAAACAGCATACATGAGGAATCTGTAGCTGCATTCAGCATTGCTCATAGCTGTTAGTGACTTCTGGGGGCCCAGACTTGTATTCCAAGCCTGAACAAGCATTTATGTGTCCTTTGCCTCCATCTTCCCGTAGAGCCTCTGGAGAGATTGATGTTTTCCAGAGTCAGCCCTCCTCAGGGCCTTCGGGAGCTGTTCTCCCTTCCGCCTCGCGTAGCGGCGAGCCCAGCAGGGCCCGTGGTTGGGCGGGCGGCAGCAGCTGCGGCACGGCGCGCGCCGGCGGAGGGCAAAGCCTCACCAGCGACAGAGCGGCCGGGCGGCGATGCCCACGGCCGGGCAGCCAGCCCTCGCGCAGGCTGTGGGGCGGCTCTTGGCCACCCTCCCAAAAACAGTACAGCGTGGCCGGTGCTAAGGGCAGCGAGGGGTTCGGGAGCTGAGCGCCAGCGCCCAGGTGTTTATCCCAGAACAGCACACACAGATGAAGGGATGGGGAGCACCATGCCCCACAGCTGCGATGATCAACAGGAGTGCTGCTTGCCAGATCGGACCTGGAACCCTGCTTGGTTCAGGGGGTTGACAAGTGTAGTTCTACTCGACATAGAAACGAGAGGCACAGCAGAGCTGGAGCCTAGGGGCAGATCCAACACCCCTGCCAGATTTGAGGAAGATTGGTTTCGGCCAGCCCCCTCTGTTGGGGTTTTATTTGTCAGTCCTGCAGCCAGTGCATTAATGGTGCTGTGCAGAACAGCAGCTTTCTGCTCTCAGGCTCAGAGTGGTCAGGAGATCAGTGTTCCTGAGCACAGTATGGACTGCATGATTATGTGGAGACCTCCCCCCAGTTACCCAGGCCGCACTGACACAGAATGGTTTGAATTAAGCTCCTAAGTGTTCCCAGATTACAGCAGAGCCACGGTCATTGGGTCTGTCCAGGGCAAGCGAGGCAGTCTGGAAGTACACCAGGGCAGCTCTCTGGAAGCAGCGACCAACAACCCACAAACAGCTGAGAGAACTCAGGCAAAACTTGTCTCAGGTCTGTGGATGAGTTTTCCTGTGGCCCACTGTAATGCCCGGGGTAGTCTGGCTCTGCCCAGCAAACCGGGCTCATTATGGCCCTGTACTTCCACAGTGGACAAGGAGTGTGACCCGGGATGTGTCGGTAGCCAGAGACCCACCACAAACCTGTTTGCAGAGAAGGCAGTCATGGATGGCTGATTTAGGAGCAAAGCTAGTAAAGTAAAAACAGTTGTGTGGCTTGAATATAAATGTTCTGTCTCCTGTTCATGAGATATTTATGCTCTTGCTGCAAATACTTCTGGCACTTGTTGAATTCTGAAGCTAGGGTTAGCAGAGCATTCGGCTGTTCATTTAAAGTGGCTCTTACTCATAGCATAGTCTGAGCAAATGCTGCGTGGTGAGCACGTGGTGTCAGTGCAGTGCTGTGCCTGGTTTGTCTCTTGTTTTGTGTGTGTGACAGCTCACAGGTCACTTTGGAACTGTGTATGGCCAGGGAACCCAGAGGATAGGGTAGAGCCTGTACTTCCTACCGTTAACAAAAAGGAGAGGAGCACCCTGGCCTTCCTGCCCCCTGCTCCATCCTGGCAACATGCCCCCAGATTACTCCTTTAAAAAGCAGGTGCAGCTTTAGATGGGGATGGCTTGGGAACTGAGAAGGCTGGGTGAGACTGCCTTCCTTGGGAACGCTCCTTGCATCCTTCATCCCTGAGCAGATCAGCTCCTTGAGATCTCCCAGTAGAGCAGGAGAGTGAGTGTAGCACACACGTTTCAGGCGTGTTTGGATGAAAACAGCTTCTGGTGCTGGCACCACCTCTGTGGGTACCTTGTCACTTCTCCCTAGTCAGAAGAACTGTTCACAGATGTGGACTGAATTCCAGTTACATGTTACTGACACGAAGTTTGCCAGCAGACAGTTACATTCCTAAATAATGACATGAAAACCAGTAGCAGGGCACAGACCACAGAACTGTGCCTCCTTAACCCTTTTCCCTCTTCTGTCACTCCTTGTTAGGTGATCTCCTTCACCTCGGGGCTCGGTTTGATGTTCTGTGACAGTGCTTCTCAAAGCAGCATGGGTGGAAGAGACTTACTCTGTGTTTGCAAGTTGCTTATGAGTCAGTCCTACTCTGCCTCCCTGTGCTGAAAGTGAATCTCGAAATCCCATTTGGCTTTTTTTTTCTTTGTTGCTACAGATACAAAGGTTTTAAAGGCAACTGCTCGATTTCCTTCATCGAGCAGTTCAGAGCCCTCCACCAGTGCAATAAGTACTGTGAGATGCTGGGGCTGAACTCCCTCCGAACCACCCATCAAAAGCAGAGGAAGGCCCCATCCATGAAAAGCAAAACTCTGCCAAACTCCTCAGCTATAAAGAAAGCGGTGCCCAAGAAAGCAAGAGAACCCAGAGGCTGCATTTCTTCAGAGCACTGAGTTGTATTGTCCCATCCTGTGAAAACTCCTCTCCAGGACACATCGTAGCGATAGGCACCAGTGACCAGGGGGGGTCTTTTGCCTTATGACGTCATTTTGAAGTCATCCTGATGCTGGTGCCAGCAGCAAAGAAAGGAGCTGATCCTGTGGTCTCAGTACCTGAGATTTGACACTGGGCAAGGTTTTGAAGACAAACTAAGCCATCTCCCTGGACTATCTTGCATCCCTTCTGTGTACTGGTAGCTGCACATTTCGAGTCGGGGACATTGGGTGCACCACAGGTCACTGGAGAACATCTTCCCTCCTACGTGTCTGACCCTGTGGGTTCAACTGCTGCCTAAAATCAGTATATTTAAGATGCCACTTAGTAAGCATTTTGCACAGTCTTGTTGCTCAGGCTGCTATAGAACAATAGCTTTCTTTTCTGGATTTTTGCATATTATAATCCTACCATAATCCTATTCTTGTAGTTTTTTCATTTATGTGTGTCTTTTTAGTACAAGAAAAAGCTGTTTGTGAATGGACACATATGTCTTCTGCCCCCCACAAAAAGCAAGCACCTTCAAGGCCCTCACAAGGTAACGTCATCAGCTTAAAGATGAGCAGCTTGGGTGGTTCCCCATTGAATTCCTTGCTTTCTGTGCAAGCTTCCTTGAAACTTCAGAAGCACAGAACTGCTGTGCTTGCAGCGATCCTGCTGCGGGGTAGAGGTTTGGAGCCTGCATGTTGTCAGGCAGCTGTCATCTGAAATAGACTGCTGCACGGGGATGGATGCTTTCCCCCTGCTCGGGAGATATCGAACACGGTTTGTCACCAGACATATTACACTGCTGATGTATTGCAACCAGCGTGAGACACAGTTCCTGACTCCCTGGCAGTGGAAGGTAGCTGGTGAGAAGAGGAAAGCCTGGCAGGACTCTGGCTCAAAGCATCCCTTCTCTGTGGAAAATGGACCCTGGGATGCCAAAGCCAGCCTCAGGCACCTGCCTCAGCGTCAGCTCTTCATGCCACCATGTGCCCCACAGCACTGAGGCAGACAGACCTTGCATTTCCCAGTGCCCAGAAACCATGACATGCCTTAGGGCACTGACTGGGCAGGTGTAAGGCAGTAGAGCAAAATGGCACACAAGAGAATGCCACTGACTGTTACGACTTAGTTGTAACTATACCTGACCACTGAAGACCTACTGCCAGTCACAAAAGGCTGGCATGCCTTTAAAAAAAAAAATCACATGCCTTTAAAATGAAAAGTAAGAGAAACACCACAGGCTCCTACCCTCCTCAAACCAATCGCTCCCCTGCTCCTGCAGTAATCGGTTTTAAATCCAAGGGGCTGACAAGTTGCATGTCATGCTTTTCTTCCACCCCAAGGCTGACTCTACACAAACCCCACTATCACTTTATACAAACACACATAGCATGGGGAACAAACAAGAAGAATTAGAGATCTGTGGAGACAGGACAAGGGACAATGGCTGCAAGTTAGAACACAGGAAGTTCTGCACCAACATGGGGAAAAGCTTTTTCTCAGTGAGGATGACAGAGTGGTGGAATAGGCTGCCCAGGGAGGTGGTGGAATCTCCTTCCCTGGAGATATTCAAGTCTCATCTGGATGCCTATCTGTGCAATATGAGATAGGGAGCCTGCTTTGGCAGGGGGGTTGGACCCGATGATCTCTTGAGGTCCCTTCCAACCCCTGTGATTCTGCGATTTACATTCCCACGCAATGCTATCATGAGAAAGGCACCCAGGGTTTGCTATGGCAACCCAGCAGGAAACACTCCCCTTTCAAACATCTCTAACACCAGGATCACAAAGATAAACAATCTCTTGACGATTACCATGGATTATTTCCCCAGCCTTTGATTGAGAGCCTTGTTCAAACTCAATTTATTCTCGCTCAAATGCATCTGGTAGTTTCACCCAACTCATTTTTCTGCCTTTTGCTGTGGGTGTTTCATTGGCTTGAAAGAGACTCAAGTTTAAAGCTCAACATGAGCTTATGTATTACATAGGCAATACATTCACATTACACATGTATATTCATTACAGATATACAAATCCATTCCCTTTTAACCTGTCGTATCTCAACCACAGTAAAACCCAGTGTTTTACGCCAAGTCTCAGCGCATTTCCCTCTGATAATTCTCTGGCAGTAACCTATGACAACACAACCACATCAAAGTTTCACGCCTGTAGCTGATGCTTTCAAACTCAAGTGTTCTACTAATGTGTCACAACGTTTTTGCTAATAACCTTGATGCTGGTTGAAGCAGCATGTTACACCACGAAAGGGAAGGCAGCAGCCACCTTACTGGGAGCGGGGCTTTCTGCTGGTACACAGGTATCCAGCTCTCACCGAGACCTGACAATCACCAACCGGAGACAGACACGGTGGGCCTGCAGCTCCGCAGGGGCCAGAAGCTACTGGAGGATGCACGGTGGTGCCTTTGACTTTGCTGAGGCCAAGGAAGCTTGGTGTCCGAGCTCAGTCCTAGAAAGAAGGCTTTGAGGTCCCTTCCAACCCAAACCAGTCTGTAGTTCTATGGGTTGAATATGGCCAGCTTGGCCTTATGGAGTGTGGATGCACTCATCCTCAGCTAACAAAACCACTAGCTGTAATCACACTTACACAGCAACGTGAGCAATAACCACTGCCCAAACACGTGGGAGTAGCTCAGGTACCAAAGCCACAGTAACACGCACAGGGATAGGAACGCAACATTAGTGCTGGGTTTTCTGGGTTAGTTCTTTACTACCCAGCCTTGCCAGCTCGAGCTAGCACAGGTGCCATCGCACGAGTTACAGCCACAAACTCATCTTCGCTGCCTATGTGCAGCGACAGGTGGGACCAACCTGGGGCTCCTGCTCGTTCTGCAGAATGTTTGGACTAATTACTTGCTCCACATTATCACTTTCTCAGGCTCACTTTTTCAGTGCTGCATTTGTAGGTACAAACACACCTCGTGCCACAGAGGTTTTCTGTGCGGCTGCTGATGTGGTGAACTCAACTTTCATTCTATCCCAACTGGATTAGCTAGAGGACATGACCTCCCTGTGAAATCAGTTTTTAAACAAATGGTAAACTTTGAACTTTGCACTAAAGTTAAAGAATAACGGAGACGTATGCTAGATCAATACTGGTCAAACATTAGTTGCACGCAGTGGACAGACACTTCTCTCCCATACCTCCAAGTAGTTCAGTCTGCTGAGACTGAACATGTCTTTCGTTTTAGGGGTGTCTTTACACAGGGAAAAAAAAAAAAGAGGAAAAAAGTGCCACACACTTTGAAGCAGCAGGTTAATGATTTGCACAAGCCGAGGAATTTCCTTCCTCTGCAGTCCACTTAAAGTTCAGGGAACCGAGGGCTACTTGTTCCCACAACTGACAGCATTTTCCCTACCATCCCAGTAATTTCCTTGGCTCCAGTGCTTTATCGCTGCCAACAACTGCTTTTAAGAAAGCAGCCAAGTTCTAAGCAGTTCTACTTCCCGATTAAGCATGCAGGTGGCTCACTGTCTCTGACCATTTAATAGCAATGTAAATAGAAATCGTGATTGCATGTTATCTCAATGGCTTGTTACAACACGCCCCCTTGGACTCACAGTGTTTCCCAACTGTGCCCCGGGTTTAAAAAAAAACAAGGATAGGCATATTCAACCCACATTATGAATTTGTTACTTGACAGCATGGCACAGAACATCTCCCTGGTACTCCTTTCTGCTTTGTATCTGTAACAATGGTACCAACCCTAACACAAGTCTGCAGAGCACCCAGTACTCAGGGAGAATTAATGCCCGGGACAGACAGGCAGCGGTGCACAGAAGCAGCCCAAGACAAACCAAAGCGTTCCTCAACCACGCAGATTTGACAAGTGCTCTTGGCTGCGTGTGGGCAGTGGCACTCTACCAGAACACAAACCACAATGGATTTAAGTGAGGGTGCAAAGGCTCTACGCTTACCTGCTGTTCACCACTACGGTTTGGCAGCCCATGGGCATAAAGAACTCGTAAGAACTGTAGTAAGATAAAGAAATGCAACTATCTGTACACCTTTTGGACTGTGGGTTCTCAGAGGCCAATGTCCCGTTTGCTAAGGAAACTGTTGATGTTGAACTGCCACCAGCATCATGCCTCCTTCGGTGGCTATTAGAGCACAGAGAAATTAATCTGGACTTAAATGCAGCGTGAAACACTGTAGGGAGTCAGCATCAGGTTTCCTACACCAGAAGTTTGGACCAGAATGTGACTGTCCCCAGGCAGGGATTCCTAGAAGCAAGATTTTGCTTCACCTCTAACTTAGATGAAAAGCAAATGAAAAAAATACCCATTTCCCAAGGAGATGCCTTCTCCTTACAATTTCTAACAGCTGCTTTCTTGTCTAGCCCCTCTCAGGTCTGGAATGCAGGAACCAGAAAACTCAGATCCGATCCAGCTCCCAAACCTCTGGCACATTTACAGAGCACATCCAATCCCCAGGTTTAGTGATACATACCCAATAGAGAGTGATAATTTTACCATAAAGAACGGTAGAGTTGTGAAGTACAACTCCACTTTCTCAACTTCTGCTTACTCTCACTACAAAGTTACCTGTTCCCCAGCACACAGAGTCTCCTAACAGCATCAGTACCAGCAGCTCGCTATTACTTTTCTCCCTGGCAATAAAAGCACAGCTGACAGAGAGCAGCAAGCACAGCATCAGGCCTGGCTCCGAGCAGGACAATGGGAACTCGCCTCACAACTTCTTTGCCAACATCCATTTTCTTGACATTACCTTACACAGCTTTGACCTGGCTCTGCAAGAAAAGAAAGGGATGAAGAAACTGTGCTACACCCACTCCTAAGTGTGTTTTAGCCATTGTTCAAAAGGCCTGAACATATTGCATCCCTTCCTCCTGCTCCTTTGTTCACAGGACAAATCAAAGCCGAGCCTATCGCCACCACCCAGACTCGCAGAAAGAAAGGACAGGCAGAAGCCCCTCAAAGGGCAGTTGTTATGTATTCACCACAGCTTTCTTACACTTTCTACTGAATGTCAGCTCGACCTACAGCAGCTTCATGGAAATCTCTCGAGTACGGACACACGGATGCACTGCCTGGACAAAGAAACCAGGCAACATAAGTCAGTGCCAGGGCGTGGGGAACGACAGAACCACCGCTCCGACTAACAGTGTAAGCAGCACTCTGCGTGCTGTGGAAACAAGCTACCTGCAACCTTCAGGAGTCAGAGGGGATATTACGAAGGCTGCTGGGGTTAGGCAGGTGCTTCAGGAGACACGACCTGTGCCAACAGTGGAAGAAGGCCGCCCAGGGAGGTGGTGGAATCTCCTTCTCTGGAGATATTCAAGACTCATCTGGACACCTATCATCTGTGCAATATGAGAGAGGGAGCCTGCTTTGCCAGGGGGGTCAGAGCTGATGATCGCTCGAGGTCCCTTCCAACCCCTACGATTCTGCAGTTCGACACCCACCACTTTCACAGGTAAGTGCTACCCAAGAAAACCCACAGCAATCCCCAGTGCCACAGAACACCAGCACGAGTGGCATTTAACAGCGACACCTGAGACTGGACTGTCACAGCAGCTTTATATTGATCCGTAGAAAGATTTATCTTCAGGTTTTCCTCTGGGACAGTCACCAGTTAAAAAAATGCTTTTTGTCTTTCCCTTTTCTTTCCCCAAGGCTGATGTATACATACACGTATAGCCATACCACCTTTTATCTGTACCCTGGCATCTGTTTGAAGATCTTTGTTTGGGCACATCTGTCCATACCCTGAAGGACAGGAGTCCAATGACCAAACAGTTCATCCGGTCATCTACTGAGTAACTTGTTTGCTCTTGCCTGTTGGCTCCTACTGGCAGACCAAAATGGGGGGTAGGAGGGTAACACCGCTCAAAAACCTCAAGCCAGGCAATCAGCAACACCACTGACATTGTGAAACATGAATTGTGCTCTAAAATGCATTGAAAAGCCCACTACACATCCTTGAGGAGTTCTTGGGGACAACTGCTGCCTCCCCATTGTTACCTCTCCTGCCGCACAGTACGTGGTTATACAAAGAGTTCCCCCTTCACCCCCAGCAGCTTCAGTTCCTAGGGAGTCTGACCGATTTCTTGCAAGTGTGAAGAGCCCCGTATTAAGCAGATTTCCCCCTCTGAATGCCATGGCAACACACAGCTCTGGGGTGCATTGTTCTTCCCCACACAGAAGCCTTACAACTCTTGCCAAGTTATCACACTTATGGTTTTGGCATGAACTATACACTTAACTACAGCCTGTAAGATGTGGCACAAGCTAGCTACTTGCATTCATTTACAAGGTATAGCTAACAAGAGGAAAAAATGCTTTAAGTCTAAACCATCATGCCAACAGTTTTAATAGGCCCGTACTGAACGTGTTAAAATGGTCACACAGGGAGCACAGCACCCTCTGCACCAAAATGTCCTTAAAATAGCTGAACTGAAGAATGAGGGCGGATGCATCAAAAAAAGTGCAGCCAGCAGATCAAGAGAGGCAATTCTACTCAGACACTTGAGGATCAGGAGCCTCTGGCCAGTGCTCAGCACTTCCCTGTGACACTGCCTGAGCCTGGCTGCAGCACTCAGGACTCCGCTGCTCCCAGCCACTGTGAGACACAGCAGTTCATCTTTACTGATGGCTTATTCTCAAAGTGAAAAAAAAGTTTCTTGGGGACACTACTCACTAGCTCCCACAGTAGCTTAAAGTTCGCTCTCTTGAGACCCAGAGTAGCAACTCTGCTGACCTTTTTCCTCCAGACACCAACAATTTTAAAATCTACCCTTGCACGATCGCTGCGGCCAAGATTGCCACTTGCCACAAGTCCTTCTCTAGTCACAAATAACAGGCCTGGGAGGGCACCTTGCCTGGCTGGCTCACTGAGTACTGACACGAAATCATCTCCAAGCAAGCACAGGAATTTCCCAGCCTTGCTTGTCACAGCAGTACAGGACTTGTGTGTGGTTGAGATACTTGCTAACCCTAAATCAAAATGGGACTTTACGTTCCACCAGCCTTTAAGAATTGTGAAACAAACCGCATCTTGATACACAAACCACACAGTTCTATGAAGCTCCCCAGAGCGTTTGTTCTTTTACCTGAAGTTAAAGCAGAGCACTGGCTGCCTGCTCACCAAGAGCCGATAAGAATGATTAATGTTTGACATTCCCAAGCCCACACATGTGAAATAGCTCCCACAGGCTATCCACGAGAAGATCATGCCTCGATGCTCCACCACACTGGAAACGCCTGCACGTCTCTCCACCAGAAGGCACCTTCACAGCTTTAAACACACATTGCTCTCTGCACCACAGGGCCCTATTACAGTATTACAGCACATCTCAGCTTAGCACAGCCCCAGGGTGCTATGAGAGTCTGAGCACCACAGCTACCACCTCTTGCACCCAGCTTGCCAAGGAGCCACACTGTGTCCACGCGTTAACCGCACCACTGCGACCAGCCCTAACAGGGCCTGGAGGCTGTCGCAGGCATCGAGCTGCAGGAAAGCTCTCCAGAGAGCCAAAGCCCTAGCAGCCCAGGGTCCTGGAGAAGCAATGCCCTCAGCAATAACCAGATTCAGAGAAGGCTCGTGCTCGATCCATTTCAGACTGAGTAATCTTTAACAAAGCCTGACTCCAGGGAAAGGCTCAGCTCTGACCCCTGCACAGCACACACAGCGTTGGCTTTGGCAGGCCAGACCCGAGTGCCACCTTTGCACAGTGCCATTCCTAGCACTCAGCCTAAAGGAGCACAGCATGGGCAGCAGGAGAACGCTCTAGTGGAAGCTGGAAAAACATCAGCCCACGTCTGGAGTAAACACCCACTTTCCACTGGGGATAGAGATCTGTGTACGTGGTGGTTTGGTTTTCAGTCACAATAAACTTCCTCAGAAGAAAACAAGTTTTAGGAGTATTCTAGGAACACCAGGTGAGTTCCAAATTTCATTTCATACAGAATTTACCCTGCAAGCATAATCTTTTTTCTTTTAAACTTGGTAAGCAAAGAGAATAATGTCCAAATCCCCGAATCGCCCTTGCAATGCTGAAATGACTACATGGCATAGCAAAATGGATATCAAAGTAACTGATTTCTACTTGATCTTTATATGAACTCCAGCCTATCATCTACTTAGTAAAAATGCAAAAATCATTCGCTGGGATTACTAAACCAAGAATTTCACGTGTTGAATTGATTTTCAATAGAACAGAAAAACCACAAGAGATTGGAAAGCATCTTTTTATTTTGGTGCCAAAAAATACAAAGTTTTAGCTTCAAAAAACCGAGACAAACCCCAGAAAATTCAGGCTTTTTCAGCTGAAAATGACACCCATTTTAACAAGTTCACATGGCATAGAATTGCAGCAGAGATGTATGCTTTGTGTTCCGAGAACCAACAGCAAGATGACATCAATGATTCAGCAACAGAGAGCTGTCGTATTGCATTATGGGGACTGTATGGCAGCTGTGAAATGCAATCCCTATAGAGACCGTAACAGAGTCATACAGCAGATACCTTGGTCAAAAAAACCACCTCAGCAGTATCTCCAGATGTAAGAGTTTTCAGAACAAGAACTATTTAAAGGAGGCAGTTGCTACAGACCAATTTGCCTCCCTCCTCCCCCCACTTTGTTAATTTTTCTCCTTTAAAAAGAAAAGAGCCTCACAAGAGGATCTTAGTTTCTCAGTGTCAAAAGGGACAAAAAAAATAATAGTTTGACCAGCCAGATAATTCCTCTTTCAAACACCTGTATACCCATGCAATGAGATTCTAAGAAGCAAAGCCCAGAAAAAGGGAGTCTCAATTTCTCTTTGAACTGTATTGTGTAACCTGGAAAACCAGTGAGGTGATGGCAACAGATTAAAATCTCAGGTGATCCAAATCGATATGCAATTACAGAGGCAGCCAATTCCTGTCATTTGCATCAAATCCCTAACAGCTTAACAATGCCAGGTGTTTCTCCTCAAGAGCCTCCACATTCAATCACTTAGCCTGCATCCAACTCAAGGGGACTATGAAGAGCTCCTCCCCTTCACACTGAGCACAAGGTCCTTCTTTTGCAAGCAGCCCATGTTTGACAGTCACATATCACCAGAGCATCATAAGGATATGCACAAGGAGCCATCACTTTATTGAATTGCTTTGTTTTCACGGCAGACATTGTGTGGTGCAATTGAGAATAAACATCCTGTCCTCTAAGACCAGTGAAAGCTGCCCTGAATCTACATTCAGAATACTCACGTAAAAAACCCCAACCATCAAAAGCCCCAGAGCTGCAGGGCATGCCACCCAAAGAGCATCTGCACATGCTACCTCCCACGCCCAGGAGGTCAGCCTGACACCAATAACCACAACTGTAGCTCTCCTCCAGCCTCTCACCGAAAGGTTTCTGGCCGAGGAAGGCTCCCAAACAAGGCAGCTAAGACTCCAGTCTCAAGACCCCTGTTTCACACAGAGTTCTTCTATCAAAACATACCACAGGTGCCAGCATAACCATCCAGTGGGCACTCAGTAAGGCTCAGATCTTCTAACTACCCGGGACATGAGTGCCTTGGACTAGTCCATCAACACCATCTTTGGGATTACAGCTTAGCAAAACACTTCTGGGAGCTCTGCCAAACCACTCAGCAGAACACAAACCCAGCCATTTCCAACAGCTGATTTGGAAAGGCCCCTCACCCAGAGAAGCCTCCTTCCCATTCGGGACACAAAAGCTACAGGAGCAACAGGGACCCCAACACCCCCTCAGCCACCCCATTTTCTATCAATTTACTGCTAATCCAGCTCTTTTCCCATACACATCCACTCTGCAAAGAACAGACCTGAGACACACCAAGGGAACACCACTTCCCCCTCTAACTGCTGACTACTCAGAACCACTCCACAGCACACAAAGATAACAAGGTTAAAAGCCACTTACTTGCCCAGTATGCGCTTGCCACTCCAGAAGAGCCGTCCCAAGCACTCCGGAGGTGCCACTCCGCAGTTCGCTTAACACCCAGCACCAAAGGCATTAAGCTAAATCCTGTAGTCGGAGAGACAATTCTGCAGACCCCTCCACACCAAATACCGGAAGATGCCCAGATTATCCCAGCAATGACTTACAGCTGTCCCTTTTTAAGGGCCTGCTCAGCACCATGCCCAAACACCTGTGTGACCCCTCCGCCAGCCCCAGGTCCTCTCCCCTGCTCATTACACAGCTCTGCAGTCCTCTGTGCTCATGTATGTGCAGAGGGAGGCCTGTGGACCTGCTGTGCAGCAGGAAGGGAAGTTACACAAATCTTACGTTCTTTGCAAATGTCCATTCTGAAGTCCACTCTATTTTGCTGCGGCTTGTGATTTATAGGATTAATGCTTTGCCTGCCATGTGCTGGCTGCAGCAGTGGCTGACAGAGGAAGGAATTCTGTGCTTTGACAGCCACCGATGGACACTTGCTGTCTGAGGCTCACAGAAGCAGTATCACGAGCCTGGGCAAAAATTCCCCCCTAAGGGCAGGTAAATAAACATGTTTTTTCTGTTAGCCATCTGCTTGCATCAAAATCCCTTAAATTCTGTGCACAAACATTTTGCTGGGGGAACAGACATTTCATGGATGGCACATTGTGGGTCAGACTTTACACCCGTACTCTGAAGATAGTCTGCAACCTGACATCTTTGTGTGAGACGGTGGATCGTTATGGGGAATGCCAGGATGATCTAGATCTGATGTAATGAGCTTGATGATTGGGAAACTCAAATCGATTTCGTTTACCGAGCCCCAGAAGAAATCAGGAGAGATCATGGTTTCCAGGTTAAATACCTTTGCTCTACTTTCCGCTGCTCTAAGTTAATCTTTCTCTACCTAGTAGTCAGAATGACCAGAACAGGTAATCTTTAACCACTGGCCGTTGGTCCCACAGGGGTGGTAACTCTTCCCCCCCTGCGATCCGAGCTGTCCTAGCGCTACATATGCCTCACCTTTCTCTGGTCCCTTGCCGTATTAGCACTGGAAAAAGTCCTGCCTCGAATGGTCGGGCAGGTTGATGCCCCTTGAATACTGGAGTAATCTGGGCTAAGTAGGTAAATGCCAGCTGTGCCCACTTTGAGCCTAAGAATTCCCGCAGCAATTTCCTCTCAAATATATGGCCATATCTAAAGTAATGTACGTGAGCACACATTCACTGAAATTAACAGTCATAGCCAAGGGATGAGTTCAGTTATGTTGTTGGATACGTGTCAGTTTCCTGCATGAAAGGATCCGGCCTGAATCTCTGACCCAGATTTGTCTGAGTTTTAAACTAAGCCAGCCGTGCCCACAGTCAGCAGATTGTAACCCGAGTTTTCCATTGATGAACTAGCCAACCTAGAGAGGTAGTGGAGGCCCCATCCCTGGAGATAGATCAGGTTAAAAGTATCGATTATAGGCTCATTAAAGACAGAGCTGGAGTACAACTCGTGTCCCCCCACATTTGTGGCCATTAGCACAACAGTCCTGAGGCTGGCACCTGGGGAAGGCAAATTGTTAAGTATCAGGGTTCCCAAGGATTGCAGACTTGGGGTCTCCCTGGACTGGTGCCTCAGTAGTTCCTTTCTAAACCTCTGTACCATATAGCATCAGATTCTGCAGATCAGAATCTTTGGCCCAAACTGCCTCAGCAGCTGAAGGTTTAGTTTCCTATCTCACTCAAAACAGCAACTGACTTGAACCTGGGGGTGATACCTTAGCTGGACAACTTGGGCTCTTCAGCCATCCAGATGAGGAAGAGAATGGTCTTCCCAATCCACTCACTTCTCCCCACACACTCTACATGCAGACCATCATCCTTCTCTTCTTTTCACATAAAGTTCATACTGTTCTCATTTTAAGTGTAGAGAAAGAAAAAAGAGAACTGGTTCAGGTGAGCCTCTCGCAGGACATGCAGATGGACCCTGATTTGAAAGTCTTCAGCTTGAACGGAGTGGGGAAAGTGGCTTTTGAAATCTGCTCTACATAAACAGTCCTTGTGCTTTTTAAGCCCTTTCACACAACGCCATTTGCTGAACATGGAATGTATTTATGATCAAAGTTAGCCAGCTGCTCTTCCACAGGGATTTATACCACTCACAAACCCTTGTAGGCCCATATAATTTCAAAGCAGAGTAAAACAATTCTCTGAACACACTAGTGAGATCTTCATGCACAGAATATTTAACCCCTTTTTTTGCCAAAGCCGTTGTTCTTCATTGAAGGATTTTACAATTAAGGTTTCACAAAGCCAAGCCATCGCTTCTTGCTGTTTCTTGGATCTTTCCAGTGTGAAAAACTTCCTAATTTTTTTTCATTTTTGCCTGATTTTTGCCCCTGTTACAAGTTACTATTCCTTCAGTTTTGGAGTTGTTCCTTCACCCTTTCCACATAGCTAAGACTCCACTCCTCAGATTTTTATTTCACTCTTCGTATCCCCCACATTTTTTATAAGAAAAATGATAGCAAACAACTCCTGTATGGATCAAATTGTGTGCTGTGTATGGTGACAGCTCAGACAGTGGGCGCTGGAACCAGAGGATCACGGGGCAGCGCAGGCTGGGTCACAGGGCACGGCCTCTGCTCCGGGCACTGCCAACTTCAACGTTACGTGGGCTCCTATCTACAGCAGACTTTGAAGGGAAGAGCTTGGCCCCCAGATGAATGTGCAATGTGTATTGCATTATTTGTCCTTGTGTCACCTTTACTAACATTTAAACAAGCCAGTTCCCTTTTTTTTTTCTTTTTTTTTTTTTTTCCTTTTTTTTTCCGGAATTTCCAAATAATTTGGCACTTAATTTCAAAGAATTGGACCCAAATCTGTGTGCAACAGTGATGAATGTTGCAATGCTGCGTCAGACTCCCACCATGTGTAGTGGGCTCACCTACAGTCGCAGATCCCCATTTTGAGGAAGCAGCTTTATTTTCCAGAAGCAGAACCCAATACCAAGGAAGCAGTGTTTCCCCTGGGACAGTTCAGTCTTTCTCTGCTGGTTTTGGACAAAATGTGGCTTTGGGGTGGTGGATTGGTTTGGTTTGGTTGGGTTCGGTTTGATCTGAGGTCTTTTGCCCTTTTTGTGATAAACAGATTGTCAGGTGAATCATCTACATTAGGCAACTATCATTGCTTCTACAAACGTAGGTTATAAAAACACATCCTTAAATCCTGAGAATGAGAAAGTCTGGGGCTTCTCCTAATGGAAACCACTGTACCTGAACCGGATACGCAGCAGTAAGCCTGCTGAGAACCCATAAATACAGCTCCATTACTGCACAGAAGGCACAGCTCAGTGCTGCCTTATATTCATGACCACTGACAGCATTGTCTTTACCACTGGAGTATCTGAGACTGAAGCTACATTGTGATTAGGAAACAGCATTGTAGGGAACCACAGGATGGCTCTTGCCATCACAAATTTGCCATCCGAATACACCACCACTAAAGGAGAAAAGACATGGCATAAACTGGCAAAGCTGAGGGTGTTCCACTGGCTTTGCAGTTCAGGGTTTTTTCCACTGCATGGTATGTTATGCTGAGTTTGAATCGGTAACGTGCAGGGCCCTCCCCACAAAAGGAGGGCCTGTTTCACCTCCCCCAGCAGCAGTGAGGGAAGGTAAGTCACCAAGGACAGAAGCTGCACAGGGTGCTGCCCAAGGTCTGGTTACACTGATGCTGGGAAGCAAGGACAGTGCGAGACACAGGACGTTTCCCAGATTTGATTTCGCAGTGGTTTTCTGCTGCTGGATGCACACATCCAGCCAAAGCCAGTAAAGTGGCCTGTTTCCTCCCTTCTCTGAAGCACTAGATAGAGAACCTTGCTTTTTTTAAAAAAAAAACCAACAATCTATTTAAGACTTACAAACTATTTAGGTTCTAATGGAACAGAAGCATGGTACTGGCAGTAAGCAATGAAATACTAACTCGCTATCAGGAAGGTTATCGTACCGAAGGTGTGACTTCAGTGACTTATAGAGAGATCTCAGGTCCAAATCCCACACAGGCCCTCACAGTGTGGAATTTATCATGCCCTAAATCCGGGGGTTTATGCGGTGGCCTCGTTGGTCCTTATCTGGCCGAGGTCCCGACATTTGTGTTTCATTCCTGGGTTTGCCACTGGTGTTCAGCTCAACTCTGACATTTTCCCCCACCGCACAGGTCTGCTGGAAAGTAAATCCCATTAAACTTGTGACAGGCTCTTTGAGAGTTCTGCAACATCCCATGCAGAAAAGGCAGTAGAGCAAAATAAAAATGAAACAAAGATCAGTAAGGCCTGGCAGAGAGCAGTAGGATTAGCTGTGTGGTCTGAGGAACTGACAGAATTGGTCTAGCTGGAAGAAGTAAGTAATTAATATGAAGACAGAGTAGACACTCTTCATGTCAGGGTTAAGCAGAACAGCAGCTGAAAAAAACCTGTGGTTGCATCTTTCCTTACTCACATAAGTTCTCTCTGAAGAGAAAGTTGAAATTTCAGAGCTTTTTTCCATTCCTTAGCGTGTTTGACTACAGGTGACTCTGGCTCTGTGCAGTGAGGGCCATCTCCCTCCCCCAGATCAATATTTTAATACGACTTATCAGAAAGAGAATGAATTGTTTACTTTAAAACCTCAGGATCCCATAAAGGGCGAGGGAAGGGTGTCCACTGGCCACAGAGCTGACCACTGCTGGAACTCACAAAGCAACCCCGGCCCTCCAAAGATCCGAACACGGTGGTACTCAGCAAAGCAGCGTGACAAGCCCTGAGGATCCACTGGCAGTGGTGTCAGACGGTAAGTGCCTTCCCCTGCGTGGGTCATGGGAGGAAAAGGAAATGCTCAAATGGATTAACAACAATAAAAAGGGAAGGTGAATTCTGAATACTAAGCACTCTGGCATACCAAAATAGCTGCAAATGCCTGTGGCCTGTCTGTGTAATTTAAAGGCTTTAATGTCTAGTTACAGCCATCTCTGCCTGCATTTCTGCAAAGACTTGTGGCAGCGGGCCAGCTGCCCTGAGGCTTGGTGTTCAAAAGAACAGGTGGCAGGGAGGCTGACAGGAAGTGTGATTGGACTTCACCAGGGCTCCAGGAATGCCTTCAGGTCCGGAGACACAGAAAGGACAGGTTCCGAAAGGATGGGGATGACAGAGCAGTTGCAATAATCGTGACCGGAAAACAAACCAGTCTGACCTGGTAACCAGGCAGTGAAACTTCCTTTCTCTGCTATTTTCCAGCCTGGGGCCACTCCCAACTCAGCTCATGCTTTCGCCAAGGTTCTATAAGGTGCACTTGCAATTCAGTAGGTGAACTGGTGCAGAGCCCTTGTGAGTCTGCATCGACCAATCAGCACTGGTCGAACCAGATTACAGTTGAGAAAATGACCCAGAAAAGAGAAGAGGGTTGGGGCAGAAATACTTGTTCCGCTGCGGAGTCCGCGGGTGGCTGAGGTGTATTCGGTGTGTGCAGGCAGCCAGCTCATCACGGGCATTAGTCCTCCCCACGGGCACCTCAACTTTGGATGCTGCAGAGCGAGCTGTTTCCCTACCTCGTGATGTGTGTACAGACACCTGTGTTTGGGAGCCCTCTGCCCCTACCCCGAATTGTTCCTCCTCCCATGTGAAACCAGGGCTGTGGCTCCTGCAGTAGCCCTCAACCCGCATCGCATCTGGGGAGCTGCTTACAACAGCTAGTGTCTACCAGGGCGCCCACTCGGCCTCAGCTAGTACAGAAGCAGGATCTCCCTCCGTAGCTGTGTACGTATCTCAGACGTTGCGGCTGTACAGACAGCCACGGTACAGATTGCTGCCTCTCTCTCTCATTTCTCAGCTGGAACATGTGATGGGAGTGTTGACAGCAGACTGGGGATAAAGCAGAGGGGTTAAGGTTATTAACATGTGGGAGCAGAACAGCACCCAGCCCTGAGTTAGAAAGACCAAAAATGAGATTGACATGGAGGCTGAGCCCATAGCAGGGGGTCTCTGGGGGCCTGAGTCCGCCTTAAAACGCTTTAACTTGCTTAGCAGTCTTTTGCTGAAAGGACTTATTGCGTGCTCATGGCAAATGCTCTGTAGAAATGAGGATGCATTTACCGAGTTCAGGAACACGAGGCTGATAGGTTAAAAGCATTACAGCAAGGCATTCTGTCCTCATCTCTTGGCACAGACAGCTCCATTCCCTCCCATGGCACCTCTAACTAGTCCATATGGCAGTCTCTTTTGAGTCAGGAAGTTCGAGTTTTCAGTAGCTACAGAAAACGTTTCGGCACTCAGCACCCACAAAATCTGCCCAAATTCACACAAAATGGAACATTAATGTTTAACATGCTCTGCTCTCCTTCAGAGATTAATAAGGGGAATAAGGGAGTTCCGCCCTCTGGTCTGTCTTTTCTGTTTTCATCTTTCCCCTTCCCTTCAGTTAGCAGACTTCATTAGTTACCTGTTAGTTGCTGATACTGTTACTGCTGCTGCTGAACATTCGCTAGCTGGCTTGCACTTTCACAAAGCTACTTTCTGTCTCCACAGGTCAGTGCTTCTTCCACTTAACACCCAAATTGATCTTGCGTAGGTGATTGTGCTACTTGGCAGTCCTTACAGTGTGAGGAAAAAGCAGATAGGTGGTAGAGTAAGATACAAAGGCTGCTACAAGGTCGGGTTTCTAACCTCCTCCCTTCCTATGCTCCTCTGCAGTTTTCAGAGGTGATGATGACAGGGAACGGAATTCCCACAGCTTGGCAAATCACTCCGTGTCAGGACACTCGTTACTACTTGTGGGCTTAGCCCACTCCTGATGATCAGGATCTTTCCCAGGGTGTTTGTATACTCACTGAGGATGTGCAGAAATGCTATCAGACTTGCAGGCTAAGCGAGCACGGAGACACACTCTGTCCTGTGGAACGGCAAACTCTGGCCTGGGAAGCAATGAACTGCCCCAGTGACGTGCACAGTATCAACACTGCTTAATTCACTGTTGCATGGGTGACAGAATCAAGCTGGTGAAGTGGGACCAGGAGTACAGCCCAACTTCCTCTCTAGTGAGTGGGCCAGCTCTAAAATGCTGGTAAAAGCAAGTACCTGGAAAGCAAATAGAACCTTTAGGACCATGATTCCCCAGATCTAAGGTAGCTCTGTAAAGGTCTGGCCCCAATTCAGAGCTGTCTCCTTCAGTCCGAGCAGGACACTGGTCCTTGCGGAGAGCAGTGCATCCCTCCCTGCGCAGATTCGCCCCTCGGGACAGGGCCGGTGACTGTCACAAGGTGCCTGTCCACCTCCTTTGCCTGTGAAGGCATGCTTAAAGCCACTTAGCTTTTAGATTACTGCAGCTGGCCAAGACAAAACAGTCGCCCCAGGGAAACTGGGAATCCCATCTCCCACTGCCTTGGTGGGAATCCTGGTGTACCACGTATAAATACAGATAACCACGGACTTTTCTCTGTGTTTTGCAGATCTTCGAAGCCCCTGTGCTGCAGCCTGCAATGTGTGTTTGCTCCCTCTTCCGCTTCTACCAGAGCTGTGGAGTGTGACAATGGTGTTTGTGTCCAGTCTATCAAACGCCATTATCACACTAAATAGCTACTGGTAGGCAAGGCCACGAGATCTCACAGAGCAGTAGTGAACTGTAGCCACGTGTTTTCCCACCGTGCTGAGGAATAAATCATGTTTCCACATGCATGGCAGCGTGACTCTGCTCTTCCTTTTACACACAAAAGCACCATAATCTGTGGGAAACACACACTCTGCTACACACACTTCCACATTCCCATAGTACAGCATGCGAGTCATTGTAAGGAATCAGCACCACAACGTCATCAGCAGGAACGTGGATTTCACTGGAACCACCGCGGTTGGGATTTCTTCTGAAAAACAAGGCCAGCTTTGGACTATGTTTCCTGTGCACTGGCCAGGGCAACAGAATACCAAAGCCAATGAGCTGATGTCGTGAGACTCCAGGCCTTATTTTGCCGGTGCCACGTGCCGTTCACGAGTCACGTGCCACTCACGTGCCGGTCACGTACCAGTCATGTGCCATGTGCAAGTCACTATCTGAGTCACAAGTCATGTGTCACATGCGAGTCATGTGGTGACTCGCGTGCCACATGCGTGTGGCAACTCGTGTGTCACATGCAAGTGGTGTCATGTGTGAGTGGCATGCGGCAACTCGCATGTCACAAGCGAGTCACATGCAGTGACTCGTGTCACATGCAACTGTGCGGCAAGTCACATTGTGTGTGGCGACAAGCATGTCACGTGCAAGTGGCGTGCAGCGAGTCACATGTTGCATGTGTCATGTGCGAGTGTGTTGAGTCACGTGTCACATGTGGTGAGTCATGTGTCACGTGCGAGTGGTGTGCGGTGACTCACGTGTCACGTGCGAGTCGTGTCATGTGCAAGTGGCATGTGGTGACTCACACGTCACATGTGGCAACCTGTGTCACGTGCGACTCGCATGTGATGTGACACGCCCCCTGCACCCCTCGCTGAGCCAGTGTGACCTTAAGGCACTGTTACTTTGTGAACAAAACCAAACCAAGCTTCAGTTAAGGGAAAAAATATATTTGAAGTATAAAATGCTGTAGCTTCCATACTGTTTTATTAAATATTTAATTAAGTTGCATCATTTCATTACAACAACGTAATTCTGTCACGTTGTGCTCGATGAGGTCTCTGCACTTCTTGCTAGCACACGGGCGTTGCTGGGTGCCACCGGTGTTAGGGCTTGTTACCAGCAGCGCCGTCAGCAGTGTCGTGGTGTTCCTGGATTCACGTTTCTGCAGCGTGGCTGCTCAGGCTCCGTGTGCCAGGGAGGGGTAAGGTAAGGGCAGGGATAAAATGCTGCAGGCAGAGAGGTGAAGTCTTGTTCTGGCACGTGGCGTCACCTGGCTCCTTGAGCTGGGCTCTTGGGGAAAATGCCTGTCCCTAGGTACAAGAGCAGGCGAGCTGCTGCCCCCTCCAGCCTACGCTCACCGTATTGTAGCCATTTCACTTCAGGGGATCCAATACCCATCTTCTGCTTTTAATCCATCACAAGAGAGATTCAACTCAGACAGTATAGTTTAAGCATGCAACATGTCATAGGTAACAAAATCGATTAGATAGCAGTGTATATTAAATCTTTGTGATTAAGTAAAAAATCAATCACAAAACCAATCACTGAGGAACATGTCTGCAGGCTCAGCTCTACATCTGTTTGTGGTGTTTTCTCGTTTATACATCAGCAGCAGCCAAATTCACAACTGATAGATATTGCACCAGAAAGACATGTGCGGGAGAGGGAATATCATCACATTAATGGCTACGATAAAAACCAGATATGACTTCCACGTGTTACATAAAGTGCCTTCAGAGCTGGTGCCGTTAGAAACAAATGACCCCCCCGGTGTTACGTATCGATATCGTTAGCAAATGCATACAAAGAGGAGACAGACCGCCCGGCTCTCCGCAGCGCCCAGTGCCTCCGCTGCAAACGGTGACCAGGAAAGGAGAATAAAAGAATCACTATACAAAGGTAACCACAGGGTTAAGCATATTGTCCTGGAGTGATTAATGCCAACCCTTCCCCAAAACGCTTTATAGTACATGTAAATATTACCAGTAACGAGGCAATTTCTTTATTGACCATGAGATTTGGCATGCTATGTTATGATTCTCCCTTGAGTTGCAACTAGTCTAATCTTTATACAAAAATGCAACATCCAGTTCGTACTTCTGGATACAGAAAAGTAACTGATGTGCTCAATCAAAGGAGCTGCTCTTGAGATACAGCCCGTGTAGAGAAAACTTCCAACATAGCTTTCTCCTGCTTTAGCAGTCTGGGAACACGAGGCTCAAAATGTGCTCTGAAAAAATGACACTGGCGTCAAGTCTGGTACGAAGTTAAGAAAAATGCTCATTTTTTCCAAGTAGATGATATTTAATTGTAATGAAATAAAATCTGAAAATGTCTAAATCAATTAAAAAGTAAACATGAGTTGTAATACTATACCTGTAAAATGATTAATTCCATTCGTTGTCATTAGAAATTATGTAAAATATTTATTAAGGGCTTGGCCTACAGAGGCACGACATAAATAGAGCAAGTCCTGCTGAAATGTCATCAGAGTTCACGTCAAGCAGCCGGTAACCTGCTGCGGACGCATCGGAAAAGCCACCCACGGCTCAGAGTTCGGCCTTCTGCGTTCAGGTAACGGCCCTCTCAAAGGGTTTGTTCCGTGAACCAACGCTGTGCAACCGTTCCGCCACCGTCACTCAGGCGAATTCCAAAGTGTGAGCAGAACTGGCTTCAAGGGGGAAAGGTGATGATTTAATCCACTCCCTCAAACCCTTGAGCGTTTTCGACTGCCATAAGAAGCTTCTCTCGCAGATCTTCAAAAGATTCATACAGAGGTAAGTCTAGGCGATTAAAGCTGCAATGTAGAAGGAAAAGACCAATGTAGTATCCATGGGAAAACACGTGTAGTTTTAAAGACATAGAAAAGGTTAAGTAATTCGGGGGGGGCGTGACAGAGGAAACATCACCCGAAGAGGGCAGTCTCCTCCGTGTCCTAATGCTCGTGTTCCCAGCACCCGGAGCCAACCCTGCCAGGAGCAAAGTACATTTCCAGAGGAACCCTGTGCCTCCTCCTTTCTTTTCCAGGCTGGAAGTGGGAATTTGATCAAAACCCCTTAGGAATGGAAAAAGCCAACAGAGCCCCCCTGCCCTGCCTTTAGCTGCTTTAAAACAGTGCAGCTTTAGTGACAGGCTCCCTTCCAAAGCCTCAGCAGCGAGGTCTGAATTTATGACTCATGGTCTGCCGTTAGGGGGAAAACAGTAACAGCAATAATAGCAATAGCAGTAATAATGGCAATGTCGTGCAAAGAAGGTTCTTGGAAAGGTCTTGTCAAAGCTAACAGATCATTTAAACCCGAGAAGGATGGGTCGGAGCTTTAGAGTACATTTAGGGTTCGAATTATATTTCTTAAATAAAACTCTGAATTGTATAAAGCTGTTGTTTTTATGGAAAGATCCCCATTTTGTATTTTCCTCTACAGCACACTTCAAGTTACTTAAAGCCATGTTTCTGATGCGTAACAAAGCAAGGCCGAGATTTGTACTGTGAATGCTCTGAACATTTACAAACTATGAATTAAGATTAAGTCATCTTATCACCTCACAGTTTTAGTGACTTGTCCAACAATTTACATCCTTCTATGGCTCTGTTTTGTTACACCAGACTTTCTGCAGCTGGTTATTCCCACTTCCTAGTCTGTATTGGATAGAGGGAAGTCTTCTAGCAGAAGGGATTCAGACCTGTGAATCCCTACTATCCGGCTTCAAATATGATAGTTAACCTGTGGTAAAGGTACATATAGCCATTTCTTCAAACGGAGTATCAAATCAAGTGGGGAAAGCTTGCTCCTCTGTCTAACACATGCTTTAACATGCTGAGGTGGAGGACAGTAAACCAGCAAGGAAAAGCCTTTATCAGAAGCCGACACGGTCTGTTTGCCTGCACTGCTTGTAGAACAGCTACACCAACTCTACTAGCACAGCCCTTGGCACGCCCATGAGACGGGAAAAGCAGCACTGTTTGGAACTGGAGAGGAGCGAGGGCAGGGTGCGAAGCGAGTCCTGCCCGCACCCGCAGAGCCACGTGGCTATGCTGCAGAGCGCCCCGTTTTGTCATATGATCCAGAGGTAACGGTGTTCCCCTTTCTTGGCAGTGTGACAGTGCAGAGAAGCTGTGTGTGGTTTGATGTTTTTATGACTTACCATGTGTGAGCTCTGGGCAGCTTATCAGGACTTCCCCATTGCTCTATTGTAAACAGCTGAGGACCATTTGAACCTGTTCAAAATGAAAATCATATGAAATATAAATTGCTGGGCGCTGCTAAACACCACCTTTTAACATTAAATACTTGCATAAATTGTAGGCTACAAAATACCAGGTACAAAACTCTCTTAAAAGCAAAGAGGAATATGTTTATTTAGTTCCGAGATAAGCAAAAGTTTATCGAACTACTGCTGCACAGAGTATGTGTAATGCAGAAGAAAGCTCAGGCATTAACACTGGAAAAGTAGAGCGGTTGGTTAAAGTGGATTCTCCTCTTTTCCCTATGACATGAGTGTAACTCCAATTGATAGCCAAGATTATTTCTGTGGGAGCTAGGAGAGCGTTTGGGTAACGCCCATGGGTGCACAGGCCTTCACCCCTCCTCAGTGTGCCCCGCAATGCCCGGGTTGCTCTTAGCATGCAGAAGAATTCATCTGTGGGGACAAGGGCTGGCCGTGACTACACTTCAGTCGTGTTTCTCACGCAGGTGGAAGGATGCTCACCATAAAGTTCAGCAAATCCATTCATAGGCACGCGTGACGTCCCAGTGACAAACTGCAGCAAGCGAATCCGCTTCTCAGCATCCATCAGTAGAACAGCCTGTTGAAACACACAGCGACAGCGTCAGAAACCGCAATGCCACCCATGTCAGCTGCCTGTTGGTGTGAGGCTGTGGCAGCCCCGCCACTCGGACAGACGTCCAGGCCCTGGGCTGGGAGTGGCTGGAGCTGGGAGCTGCTCCTCTGCGTGAGGTGGGTCCCCCTGCTCAGGACCTGCTCTGGCTGGAGGCAGGGGCACTGGGCACGCACCACAATGTGCGTAGGTACGCCTGAGGGGACCGAAAAGCCTCAAGGATTGGACTGCAAAGGCTCCCAGAACATCCCATCAGTGTTGTAGGGCCTGGGAATCCAGCCTTTGGGCTGATAAAGTACATATCCCTCCTGTGTACCGCCCACAGGGAGGAAAACGATGTAAGAAACCCAGAAACAAAGTCTGAGGCGCACGCATGAAGCTGTGAGACTCCTGCATTTTTTAAGAAATACAGAAGCTCCTTCGAAAAAATCACAACTGTTATGGGAAAAAGTCTTTTAGGGGTTTTCTGTGACAGAGACATTCACAGAAGTATTTACTGCACAAACACCGCAAGACACGTTAGACAAAACCAGTATCTCGGGTCTCTTTCTGGTGAAGTAAGTACCAGAGCTGTCATTCCCAACTCGCAGGTGTACTCTCTGTGAAGGACTCCCTAACAGACTCCGCAGATCAATACAGCGACTCGCACTCGTAGAACAGCCAGAGAAGCCCAGTGCAGTAAAAGAGGTTTGTTACCTTCCAGAACCACTGGATAACAGGATGATTTGGGCAGTAACCGTTCTTGTAAATCGTATGTTGTCTCCAGTCGTTGACATCAACGTCGCCGAGGCCGCACATCAGTAACTAGGGATGGAGGAAACAGTCACGGCGTTACTCGAAGAGGCCCTGTGGTAGGTGGATGCTTCCACAGAGACACAGTTACGTTTTCCCTGAGCTGCTCAACAGCTTGGCAGAGCACACAGCAACACAAACCCCCAGAGAGCTGGGCTGCTCTGCCAGAGAAGTCTCAAGGACTGGAGAAACACTGTACGCTGGGACGTACGGATGCTTTGTGCAACAGCACCTTTTATGGGATTTTGCTCAAAGAGAGACTCATATGGACACAACAGCATTAATTCTGTAAGCTACTTACCTGCTTTATATGCACATGCTCAACCCCCTCCCTGAATGATTACACCTCTGTGCTTTTACGTGATAACTACTTTTACTAATTAGAGAGGGGAAAAAACCCTCTTTTCCCACTATAAGCAGAGAGTGCCTTTGTCTGCCAATTCACTTTGGCAGAGCAAGTGCTGTGTGATGAGCCTAGAACATGACGTGTCTTTCCCCATGGCTGTTACTGACCTGTGTGTTGGCTCTGGACAGCAATCAGACTCACCTCTAGTTCATTTTCATCGAAAATTTTTATCAGATCAATAGGAAGAAGTTCTGTGAATCCCTACAAGAAAGCAAAGCAAGGTTAAAATTCCCACACCGCCTAACACGGTGTTTTTACCTAACAGGGTCTTTGGCTTCAGGGAAGCTCAGTAAGCAATAGAGGGCAAAGAAGGGGTCTGAAAACAGAACACGTGGTTGCTGAAGTACAAGTCCTGAATTTAAAAAATTAACCATTAAATTATATCAAGCTCAAAGAATTTAAACTTGAAAGAGAACAATCTTACTCTCTCAGGGGAAATACTCTGTGCTTTTATACGAGGCAAAACTGGGAAATGACGAAGGAAGCCCTGCAGAACTCATGCAGGTTTTTGCTCAAAGGGACCGGTATTGGCACTGCACCGCTTGTGCCATTCTGCAGAGCTCCCCCCCCCCTAACGCTGACACAGAGGGATAACAAGCCTGCATTAAAAAAGGGGAGAGCAGGAGGAGACACCTTACCTCCAGAAAAGCGTTCATTTGTTTCTGGACTCTGTTCACAAACCTCCACTGGATGACCAGGCTACAGCGGACAACAAAAACACATAACCACACTTGTTAGAAGGCTACAAGCGAAGGGCAGAAATTCTAAACACCACCAGCTTCCCCTTCTCATGCACATCCCCAGCTGTATCCAAACGAGAGCACACAGACTGACTCTGAAGTTACCCAAGGACTAACTCAGCTCTCACAGAGCTTTCCTGATCCGCACGGTATCCAGAGGATGGACAGTGCAAACAACACACACAAAGTAATAACTGAGCAGGTTTCTTTGTGTTCCACACCACTGCCAAGGAGATTAAGGAGCAAATGCCAAGCTCTCCTCTCAGAGGATCACGTAAACATAAAAGTGGTCCCAAGCTCTTCCCAGATCAAAGATCACATCACACAAACTGGGCAAATTAAACAGACATCCTCTTTTCATTCTTCTTTTTGGGAAGAGTTCAGAGGCAGCTGCCTGCCATTCAGAGTAATCTCACTCCTCCTTGAAACCTGCTCACACCTACCCATCAAGAAAATAGTTTCCCATTACATTACAGGTTCCAGGACTGTTAATTCATGGGACGGGGAAGGTTACAAGCTCCCACTCTCCAAGGATTAGGGATAAGTGAGCAATGTTAACATTAAGATTATCTTTCTAGAGGATCCGATCACCTAGCATTGTACAAACTGCAGTGGTTGCAGCAGGACAGATTCTAAGACAAGCACAGCCAGGATGAATCCCATAATAGTATACGTACTCAATGTATTCCCGTTTGTTTTCATTCGTTACCATGATTTCTGACCCATTTGGCTTCAGGTCGACTTGATATGTCTGTATTTGGAAAGAAAGCAAACAGAACACAGTACGACATGATTTTGGGACTCGTTCCTCATACAATCCTTAGGTATTTTACCAGGAGCACTGGAAAAATTATTACACCGTCATACCCCGTGAGACATCAAAACATTGCACCTTTAACAACAGCACCATCAGAACAACTGACTCTGTGATCGCTCAGAGAATGGCAGCTAACAAAGAGCAAACCAGAACAGCAGGTCTGTGTGAATAATCCTACCTGTCATGTACAGGGAAAAGGGAGAGGAAAAGTAACTGGGAATGCACAGAGCTCTGAAATGCTGGTTTGTTTGTTCCAGGAAGAGCAGAGCAGACAGTCCAGAGCTAATACAGACTAAGGACACAGATCTCTTCCTTCTCTGCTTTCTGGAGATAGCTCTCCATCCTTTACATGGTCAAATACGCAATGGGTGTTTCCTAGCAGAACCTTATTTGGTTACCAAGAAAGGAGGGGCAGTAAGGAGACAGGGTTTATTAGAGGGTTCTTCTTTTTCTCTAACGCCAGAAAAGGTTTTGGTGTCAAAGTATAAACAAAGGAGCTTATGGCAGTGTGAACATCTCCCTTGCACATACGTGACGTCCTGGTGGAAGCAGCATCATCCCCTGCTCAGGTTCCCAAGGGCGCTTTTATAAAGCTTGAGCAGATGAGCAGTAGGTGAGGCAAAACAAGTGCCAAGAGCAAGTCAGGGTCCCTTGAGGGCAGGCAATGCCCAGAGTGCTGGCAATGGCCCGGGGTGCACGCAGGAACAGCCAGCGCAGGCAGTGTTTGCTGTCTGAACTGCTGGAAAGCATCCTGTCTGCATTCAGCCTGCTAGCTGAATTCCTCCTATCCTAGTGCTGCACTACACCCACTCCTCGCCGCAGAGCTAACCAGAATGGCCTTGTCCCTCCGAGATACAGAATGGCTCGGAAAGGAGCTCAACACCTAGGCCTATGCAACGATAATCAGAACCAGATCTGTTAGTTCTGTTCATAAACTGGGCACTACGTGAGCATGTGAGGGTGGTTACTCATAATCAGAGTGCAGAACCATACTGCCTGCACAGCTACAGTTGCAGGCTCTACATCAACAGACACATCCATCTCCAGAACCTATTAAGTCCAGCACTGCACAGAATCGGTATGTTCTGGTCATTGTGTGTGCACGCAGCACGAGATGGTTCAGCTCCATAGCTTGTAAATAAATAAACCCCCATCGCAGTGGGCAAGGAAGTTCCAAGCTCACGTAAACAAGCTTGTGATTTCATTTCCTTTTAAATCTTCACATTACATTTAACATGTGCAGTTACGTACAGGACGCTACCTGTGCCCAAGTTACTTCTATCCAAAACCCAACACAGATTCTCTGCAAAGAGCAGCTGTAAATCCCAGACAAACTGAACCATAACCTGCTGCGACAGCTTCTCCTCGTGCACTGAGTTATGGCTTTGGCCAGTGAATTCTATTCCCACCAACTTGGTTCTCTGTGATCACACACGTATCTTACATGTCTCACACGTAAGGACAAAGTTCTCTGCAGATGTGGCCCTTTCAGAAGCAGGCATGCTTGCTTCTGTGGTGTCACCCACCTGCATGGCAGGAAGGATCTGCAGAGCACTTCACTGGTGGCGACTCCACCTCTCACTTTGGCCTCCGAGGACATGGCCAAACTACAAATCCCCAGGCTCAGACCACGGCCTAAGTCAGACCGTGTAACGCCCTTTTTTACTCCTCAGTGCAAGTACTTGCATGTCATTTCTGCCTCAAGACAGGGCAGGAAGAGAGCAGACAATGATACTCACAGCTTGCCCAGGCCACTGACACTCAGCGCTCCTGATGGGGTCCACAGCCATGAGAAACCTCTCGGCATTCAGTGACTTCGTGGCAACAACCAGTGAGATGGGAGCAGGGACGTTGGGGACAGCCCCTACCTACCTGTCCGAAGTTCTCCTCGTCTATGCAGAACATGAGATCCAGCTCAGTAGGGTCGTTTTCCAGGATCCACTTCAAGGAGTTGTAGTACTCACTATCCTACAACAGATTGAAAACATGAACACTGAATGTGTAGCTTACCTTTAAACTGAACAAATAAACCACCTAGAACTGCAACTCCAAAGGGAGCAGAAAGATGATAACTCAGTTATCTGCACGGCCACTGCAAAGCCAGGTGAGGCGTGTGACTCTATTCACATGCCTTTTTCTTAATACACTGTAATTTTAGTCTTAATTGACTCGTAATTGCATTATTATGCACCAAAATAAATGGACTCCATGTCTCTATTGGGTAAATCTGTATAAAGCAGTGTGAAGCAATTGATTAGAAAGTGTCCTCGTGGTAAAACTCTACAATTTATATACTGCTCCACCGCACTGATAATATGTTATACAATGACTACAGCACCACTATTACTAAGAAGTCTGCCAAATACAAGACCCCTCTCATTTCCCCAAAGGCTGTATTCTTCATCATGGACTACGTTCATAATTAAAGACAGACCAAGAGAAAAAGGAAAAGAAAAGGCACGCGTAGCCATCGCTAAGTATTTCCAAGGAAGAGAGCCAGTAATATAGTTAATTCAGTAGTTCAAAATTAAGTGAAACCATTATTTGCTCGTGCACGCTTCAAGATAAGAATGCCCTGCTTTAATGTGATGCCTGTGAGATAGCGTGAGCTGGAGGAGCGATTAAGCACTTGAACCAGCGTTTATGTCAGTGACTGAGAATGCATAACATTTGTAGAATCCCAGTGTCACCTCATTCGGAAGAGACCTTTAAGATCCAACCGCACGTAAAAACTAAAGCACATACTAATGGCACACAACTCAGCCTGCACCACTCTGTCCCAATACAGCTTAATGCATGTCAGCTTCAGCTGAGAAACAACCTGCCCCAGAACTTCAGTGGAAGCAGAGCCCTCCTCAGATTCCATCCTCCATGTTGTCTGAATTAGATACTAAGCTGGACCGCAGCATCAGTACTGAAGTAACAATGATGTCATTTAAAGTGACAGGTGAGTCACTGGCCCTTCAGAATGGGTGCGATAGCCAAGCACCACACAGGCTCATTAAGGTCAGAAAAGACCTCCAAGATCACCCAGACCAACTGTCCCCCTGCCACCTATATTACTAATTAAATACTAACTAGACTGGTGCTTATTACAGCGTGATCACAGAATCACAGGATTTTCTAATAGACACTTTAAGATAAAAAGTATTTGTTTATAGGTTACTGGCCTATCCACATCTCTCCCGTCTTGTCCCTCTTCCCACTGCTAGTGCACCAGGACTGACACCACTGTCCTAGCAGGGAACGTTTATTTGATTAAAGAAGTGGATGCATCTCTCTAAAGTTCTCATGCCTGTGACTGAGCATTTCCCACCATGCAGGTCACTGGCATTGTTGCCCCTCACCAATTCCGCAGAGGAGAAAGCCACGTAATTTCTAATGTCAATAGGATTTAAGTGTTGTCTTACCACTGACTCCATGTCCTTCAGAGTTATTGGTTTCCCCAGCATCATCTTGTAGAAAGGTCTGATGAAGAAGCCTGAAAGAGAGGGAAGAGCGTCACACCCCCACTGTTCTCACCTTCCATAAGGACAGGACTGCTCGGGCACTGCACCCCATATTTCCTAGTGTGCCAGCAAGAAAGAAATCTCCAGAACATAACAGGCTCTAACTGCTCGAGCTAACCCAGCAGCCTCATTTTTTATGCAGGCACAGGAAGTCTGATTTTTAATTGACAAGAATGTTGCCATTAAACACCAAAACATTCATGTGGTGACACAGGAGAGATGGAGAATCAAGCTCAAGGTGCTCTAATCCCCCTCATCCTGCCACTCTCCTCCCAAAGGCAACGCTAGAAAAATAGGAAGGTGAGCTTCCTCTTCTAATGGGCTGCATAAAATACAGTCAGTTCATAATGCTCCCTTATCGTGGGATTTCCCCAGAAATCCTATTTCCTCATTACATCGTTCCATTCCATTTTACAGATCCAGAGATGTGGCACTTGACTCCCACGCCACCTCTGTGGCTGCAGGTGTGCATGGAAACAGCTGCTGTAACTGGTGATTTCCTTCAGGGACAGTGATTACTTGGCAATGCTGGTTCAGTAGTTTTAACATGAGTAGAGAAAGGAGCAAAACTTCACGTGAAGGGTGGTAGTTGTTGAGTAGGACGCTATGATTTTTCAGTCACTCTGCATCGGGAAAGCCGTGTCCGACAGGACCGGCTGCATTACTCCAAGACTTTATCTCCAGAAATACTACACTCTAAAGCATATGAACTCTTGAACTGATATTTCATAACAATCCAGCAACAGCAGCACAGCCACACAGTGTAACTACTCACCATCCAGTAGCTTCCCGTGATACACTGCTAGACCAGCAACCCGACCAATAAACGTGAAATACGACAGATGATCTTCGTTACAAAGACCCGAATTAGGATTAATCTGAAGTGTGTAGTTGTCCCTTTTTGGGGAAAGAAAAAAAATATTTAAATAACCAAGCCTTTAAATAACCAGATATTCAGATACGTTCATAAATCCCGTGATCTTGGGGCCGCTGCCTGTTCACGCATGCACTGACGGAGTTTATCCACGTGCTCCCCACTGGAAGGATCTGTCAGTTTGTGGCCACGCTGACCTAACCAGAGCCATCTCCCTAAGGCCACGGTGAGTATTTGCCAGAGGGAACCAAAACTCCTGCTTGTGGGGTCACAGGATCTCACCTGTGGCAAGCGCTAACCTCGCCAAAGAACAAACCCCTGGCACCACTGAAACCGGTCAAACATCGCCTTCGGCTCCGGTGGAATCAGAGTGTCAGCTAAGCCATCTCTTCTGCCTTCTGCCGGCCTTGGGCATTCACCCCTACCGAATTGCAGGGCTTAACATTTTAGGGTTCTCTTTTGCAGTAGGTTCCTGGAATACCCGCCAGTACCGAAGGGGAATTAAGTGCAGGCCCAGTACAGGCCCATGGTCCAACTGCCCAATGTCCTCTTATTAATGTCTTAAGTGGCACATACTGGGAACATCTCTGAAACACACCTAACCCCAGGACGCAGGAAAGAGCCGAAGGACTGAGACCTTTTCAGTGGGTAACAACTCGTTAAGACCCACACAGAAGCGTGGTAAGACTAGAGTGCAAAAGCAGCATGTTTAATTCGGAACATTTTCCTAACCTGTGACAATAGATACGGGCTCTGTGTGTGCGTCTGTTGTTATTCCTCATACTAACTGGTTAGATTTCTGACCATACACCAAAGTAACAAATATCTACAGTGACTTACATCCCCTAAGCAGAAATAGGTAAACCCAAATGTTTATGCAGAGAACTCCAGTAACAGGCAGGCATCCTGCAATGCTGTTTAAGTCCTGGTTCCCTTCAACAGCCAAACGTCTTTCCTGAGACACAAGTGTGAGAAAACCCCCGTGAGGCAGCCTCTGCTCACCCACTTTGCAATCCAGCTTTGGAGAGAAAGGAGCGAGCTTAACACTGGCAAAAAGCCACCAGAACTACTGCCTGCGGTTAAGAAGCCCACCCCATGCACAGCCTGTCGAACAGACAGAGGCCCATTGTCTCGGGATCACTGATGGACTGCTCACAGGTCAAACCTGGGCAACACCAAGCTGACTTCTGTAAGGACATTTCTGTGTAACTACTGACAGGTAAATGAGAGGCTGTTTAGGAGCCCCATGATTCTGGGCAGCAGGTGTTTTACAGCCTAATGGGAGGGCGATGAAGCATCTTTTGTCTGACATCACTCCTTTTGCTGTTACTGGCCTCAGCCGGTTTGCCGCAAGTGAGGCAACACTGAGCGATGGCTTCACAACGACAAGGTTCTATGAGCTTTCAACCAGAGTTTGAAAGGTTGTCTCAAGGGCTGATAAGGAATGACAGTACAGAGCAGAGATCTGTCTGAGGAACACATGCGGATGCACCAGGGAGGGCGATCTAACCCCTTTCCAGGGCAGCATTGCCTCATGCATGGTCTAATATACATCCCTTATGAACAGAAACATTTTAACAGACACTTACGTTGCTGAATATTCAAAGAGGCCATAGTAAGGGTTAAACATCTCCTTGGACAAGAGAAAAAACCATTCTCTGGCCACACCTCCATAGTCAAGTCCTTTTTCTGACTCAAATTCAATCCAGAGCCTGGCTTTCAGAACATCAGGTCTCTTCACAGACATGATTCTTCTGTAGGACTCCTCAAAAATATTATTTCTGTGTAGCTTCATCTCAAATCTGTTTGGGATATCAGCCTATGCGAAAGGAGATTACATCATAGTATGTTAGTCTCAATAGGGAAGTTTTCAGGCAAGTTACCGACGGTGGTAACAACTAAACGATGGATTAGACATCTGAAGTAGAGTGTTCCCTCATTTCTGTTTTCCAGTGCTAAGTCCAGGGGCTGACAGCATGTAGTGACCTAGCTCAGACCCAGTAAGTGACTCTGAGCTTTCTATGGTATTTGACAAAACAATGAAAACCACCAAAAAAGCAACAAGCAAAAGTGAGAAAATACCGAATCCTGCTGCAAATACTGCTGCGCTGCACTGTAAGGGCCCAGTGCTTGTCAGCAGTCAGTGTCACACGTGGGCTGATACCAGCTGCTCTCTTCCATTAAAGGTGCCACTGAAAGGCTTTTTTTCACAGAACAAGGACACTAGAAACTTGTGCCAGATCCAGCACCACTGTGGGCTCTGCCCTGCCAATGTGGTCCAGCTCCACCCCTCAATGCCCGC
Source organism: Zapornia atra (assembly GCA_013400835.1). Classification (NCBI taxonomy): domain Eukaryota; kingdom Metazoa; phylum Chordata; class Aves; order Gruiformes; family Rallidae; genus Zapornia; species Zapornia atra. The sequence goes on along the minus strand of VZTU01005579.1, from coordinate 83,755 downwards.
TGTTGAACATGAGGGAGAAAAACCAACCCTCAAGCCCAACTTCAGCCTAAGGGCTTGCAAACTAACCGGGGATACTGAGTCACCAGTACTTCCTTGCTGCCTCACCTCCTGGGTTTTGCACTGATAGAGAAACATGAGATCTGTAAATGTTTTTGCGGAGAAATCAACCCAATTCCAAGTGTTGTTCTTTTTCTCGGCTCCTACTTAGCTCCTGCGTGAGGAGCACGATCAAGAAGAACTGGCAAGCACCCTGCAGCCAAACAGGCCACCACTCTGTCCCTTTGCTTGGGACAGTCTGTTCCCCCAGCATCGCTGATCCCAGCGCAGCGCGTGTCTACTCACGGGTTTCTTTAACTTCTTCCGGAAATAGTCGTACTTCTGTTTGAACTCCCTGGAGTATGGCACCGCCTGGCAGGGAGAGAAGCACAAACACAGGTTACTCCAGGGGTTCAGCCCTTTGATATTGCTCCACAGTTTACACAGAAATCTGAAGACCTGCTGTCTACATACGGACACTGCTGGTTCCTCTAACAAACGCACCATGCCCGAAGTGTGGCAGCCAGGCTTTTCCCGTTTCTCAGTGTGCAATTTGACTGGAAAGGTGTGAAGCTTTTGGCCCAGTTCTTCTGTTTATCTGTTTAACTACTTACCCGATTCTTTTTTCTTCTTTTGGGACAAAAAAGAGCAAACCCAATTTTTAACAGAGAAAAAAGTATTCGGAATATGTTGCTGCCACCCACGTGCCCCAGTAGGAGATGAGGAGCATGCCATAAGGTACCACATTTAACAAGGCCCGACGTCACCACAGACCAGGATCTGCAGATCGACGTCACCACAGACCAGCTCAGTGGGCTGAGCACTGGTAGGTGCTACTCAGGAGACACAATTCAAAGAACAAGTTAAGGGGCTCCAGTAGAGCTGCGACATCAACAACTGCTTGCCCTCCGGGTGCAGGACACCCTGTTCATGCACACAGTGGATTTAAGTCAGCAAGTAACAAGCAAGTGCGATGTACTAAAGCAGAAGTCCTGAATCCACTGGGGGTTTGGCAATTCCTCGAGAATTACGAACCCTTAGTGCTCCGCTTTCTGACACCATGTGCAACACCAGCTGAGCCGGGGCCTGGAAAGAGCCTTGAAAAAACAGAAGGAAAAAAAGCAGCTTCCTGGCCTCGATCACAGTATTCCCCAACTGCATCATCCTTCCTTTCCTTTGCTCCGCTGTTCCTTCAAGATGGAAGAGTACACCTAAACCAGCTAGCTAAATAAACACAGTGGGGTGTTTTGGGAGCAAAGGAATGCTTTCACAGGGCTGTGGAAGTTCCATTCTCTGGTCGCACTGGCGGCACAGCTCTGGTTCAAGCTCAGTGCCTGGGCGAGGACTGGGACGTTGAGGGAGGGAAGGTGGTGTGGGCTGCATGGAGGCAGGAGCAGGAGGGACAGGTATTTCTGTCTGAGTTTTCTCTTGTGGATGAGAAAGGGAATGGAATGAAAAAAATCAAACAGAATTGTTTTACTCTGATGATAATATTACAGCCATTAAATGACCTTTCAGCATGTTGCCACTGTTTAAATGCAACGTAAATGCAATTAAGGCGTCCTTTCTTTTTGTCACGGCACCAAGAATACTATTACAAACATTAAGATGAAGCCTTAAGGGTTATGTGGCTGCAAAAATGGGCTTGATCTTGCTTTGTCTTTAAGAAAAACCACCACACACACAAGTAACTTATTTACTTGATGGGATCATGACTTACCCTCACTGCTTTCAAACAGAGTTTCCCAGATAGCCTCAGTCATTGCTGCTTAACATTCTTGGGAAACCCACATTAGGGATTTGTACAGCTACTCTGTACTAGCATCTCAAACACTAGGCGTATGATGAATGGGTAAATCCCTCCAAAAGCAATTACCTTCCAATGAGCGATTATACTTACTCCTATTAATAAACAAGAGCAATTGGAATCACACCATGCAGTAGTTATCCGCTGTGTCCCAAGACCCTTAAAAATCCCAAGGCCTTACCCAAAAAAAAAAAAAAGGTATTTATGGCACCTGGAAACTCTGATCACTCAGAACATCGTAATGGCATAAAACCAGCACGAAACGGTCAAAGAACCGCTCCACGTATGTGATGTTTTGAAAATCTGGTGTCAAACTAAAAGCACGTGTGTATTCTTGCTAAGGCTGGTGCCCTGGAACCTTTAGTTTATCTGCAGGAAAGTTTATGTCTCTCCATATTGCCAGACCCAATTTTTGTCTTTTTTCCCCTCAGAATCCTCACAGTCACAAGTCTCCCACGGCAAGTGGGAATAGCTTTTTATTACCCAGAAATCCAAAAGCAAATGGCACAGGGTCTCAGCTCAGTAAAATTCGACTGCCAGTAGTGACCCTGGCAAGGGGCGAGTCCTGCAACTTGCTGTCAGAGCGACTGAGGAAGAATGTGTCCCGGCAGCTCTCCCTGCCCTTGCAGACTCTGTGAGTCTCCTGTCTCGGTCAGGAGGAGGCAAGGCAGAGCTCCTGCTTCTGGGTCTGTTCCCAGAGCACAGTCTGACCTGGTCTGGGGCGTGGGCACGACCTGCTGCCAGGTGATGCCTCCTGCCTGCACCAAATGTACGCGAGCAAAGGCACTTCGTGGAAAAAGCCCATAGCAGTAGTACTTACCGGGCCAGTAATCGCTGGGTTCTGCAGCCTGGGGTCTTCCCACTGCGTGATTTTATTATCTGTAAATAACAAAACAAAGAGTATCGTTACTTATCTGCTACAAAACTGTGAATTTATGTTGGTTCTTTCTCCCTACATCTGTTTTCCCTACCATTTCCACCACTGAGTATTTCAGGGTTAGAAAAGGCCTTGTTACCCACCTACGTAAGAGCCCCAGCACACTGTTTAGTCAAAAACACTCATCCAAACTACAGCAGAACCCAGTATATTTACTTGTATTTCAATGCCTGCAGTAGTAACCACGTTCTGCTTGAACATGGTCTTGTATTAGAAACACACAGTCTTTGGACCCCCAAAACTTTGTCACATGACAGACGAAGTTTAATTTTTGGAATTTTGCCTTAAGACAGCCAAAACGTACTGCTCGTAAAAGCCTGTGTTTAAATTTGGATGGAGTAACATCTCTTAGAAGAAAAATTCCCTAGGCGCTGCCTTAATGAGAAGGTTACAGGACCGTTAGGGGAGGCAGAATGATGCAGTTGTGCTGTACGAGATCATTCGGATTTGACCAAAGGAGATTTTGCCGGTAACCCGAGAGAACCCAGCTCCTTTCTCTACAGTTTTTAAGAGCACCATACATAAGGTTGTACAGGACACTGAGCAACTCTCCCTGCCTCCAGACAACTTCTCCTCACAAGATTCTGAACACGACAGAATCACAACAAAACGATGACGTTGCAACAGTAAGACAATGCTCCAAAAACCAAACTAGATGCCACCTGCGACGGCAAGGTCTGAATCACCCGTGTCCTGCCCCGGCAGGGTAGCAATACACAGCTGGTTGGTGCATGCACTGCTTCCACTGCATTAAGAAGGTAGTCCAGATTTTCAGATTTGTAATTGCTAGCTTTGGGAATAAACACACTGAGTTTCAGGTTTTTGCGGCTGCTGTGGGTGAAAGCAAAGAACCAAACCCAATCACATTAAACCACAAGTATTTTCCAGGTTCCTACAGCTGGAAAAGCCCCCAGGTTTTGAGCGTCCCAAGCAAGTTTTAAAACAGAGTGGAATTTGAAAGGTGATGTTCGCTAATCGTTAACTGAACAAAACTTAACAAGATCCCAAGCACATTTCAAGAGTTTGATCTACTGTTAATTTAGTATTAAATCACTGGTTTACTTCCCGTTACGCATGAAGGCTATTTAGTGCTTATCGAAATTACGGAGCAGGGCTGTCAGGCCGACAGCTCCGGGAGCCACGGGAGACCCGCAGGCCGGACCCGGCCCTCTCCATCCTGTGTGGGCACACGCCCTTCTGTGAAGTTTAGGGGGTACATACCAATTCACAGCGTATACCTCCTTGACCCTGACAGCCAGGAATCACGGTGGTAATCTGCTCTGAGATCTCAGGTCACAGACCTGAGATCCAGGTTCATCAATCCTTTATCGGTGCCCTACGTACTGAAGAGCGTACGATGCTGCTGATGACCCTCTGCCAACACTTCTTCAGTGTTTTGGTGACAGGGACGCTGACATCTATTGCAGGCCTTAAAGGCCCACCAACGAGAAGGGTCTCTCTCAAGAAGAGAGCTCCTACCTGGAGTCCGAGGTCAGGGTTCTCTGTCTATTCCAAAGTGGATGTGGGTAACAAATTCATTAGAAAATTCACCATCTCTCCTGAGTCCTCACCCCAGCACAACACTTGGTCTGTGCTGGCAAGTTGGGCTCTAGGGCCTCCGAGGGGTCCCTCATCCCCCCCGCTTCCTCTGGCCCCTCGCCAGTGGGGTGCTGTTTTCCCAACGTTGGGGACCCTGCACTACATGCAGCAGTGCCACTGCCATGACTCCACCACCGTGGTCAGCTGAGGAGGGTGACTTCAGGGCTTATTTAAGGCACTCCTGTGGATACGTCACAGGGTGAATTAACTCACGTACAGCTGATGAGATTTTCATGCCCTTTCCAAGCAAAATTCTGCCAATTACTCCCGTTTTGAGTAACACTTCGCAGTTCTTATTCAAAGCACCTCTCCTACGCTATGATTTTCTGCTGAACTAATAAGTACATTCTGCCTAATTTGCTGCTCAAGTTATTAACATAATTTCAACATAATTAATATGTTGAAAAATGGGGGGTACAAGACAGACTTTGAGGGGAACCCGTGTAATACATCTCCATCCCTCTGTCAGTGATGCCATTCTGCCTGTGGCTGGCAAACCTCTCTGCTTTCCTTCACGATACCTCCTGAGAGGTAAATGGTGTTATTCTACAAGCCTCCTGGGCCACGCACGTGGAAACAGACTGTGGCTTCATTCACGGATGGTAACAACAGCTTGGCCAGGTAGGGACCAATCATGGAGACTCTGGGTTCTGTTAGAGCCTGACCACTGCAGAAGCAGGAACTGTTCACAGGCACAATCCGAAAGCTTTCTGCTTTCAGGCTGCTGCACTACTCCTAATGCCCGAGGTACTTCACAGTGCTCTGCTTTCCTAGTTCAATGGCCTGCTCAGCAGAAGTTCATGCTGCTGCCAAGAGGCGCTTTCTGCGCTGCTCATGTTGCTCTGTACAGAGGAAAGCATTTCAAAGCCAGGCTAACAGCACTGGATAACTACACAGGGCTTCAGAACATACGTGGGAGCCAGGACATCAGCAGTAGCTGAAGCTGTTTACACTCTCAACGTTCAACTGTGTTTGGTGCATCCTAACTAAGGTTAGGGCTTAAGTTAATTAATTCTGCAGTTCTGCGTGGTGGACATACCCTCTTCTAATGGTTTGAGTTACCTATTTCGGCAAAGTTTATACCATGGGTAGAAATATCTCGTTCAAAGTCCAGCTGAAGTCTTAAAATAACAAGAGGAGGCTGCAGCTACACCCCAACTTTTCTGGGCTGCTTTCTTTTCAAACAACAACAACAACAACAACTCACACAGTAGTTCTGAGATGCTGTAGTGAGACAAGTCTACAATGAGACATCACTTACACTAGAACTTCACTAACAGAACTGAATAATATTAACGGGCTGGGTGCAGTTTAACATGCTATGAATAGGAAATAAGATCAGAATCCGCACTGCCACGAGACCTTCTGAAGGAGAGGAAAGAGTACTTATCCGTGCTCATTTCTCCACTGCCTGGAAGCGGAGGTGTGGCTGTATGATCTTTTCTCATCTTATTCTCTATTCCTAGTGTATATTTCTGTTTATTAAGTGCAAATAAGCCATGGGATCATCAACAACAACGACGACGAATCCAAAATATCAACAAGAACAAAAGAAACCACAAAGAGGAAATGTTAATGCTTCACAAGTCAGAGAGGGACAAAGCTCGATGAGCCAATTAAAGCAAGCTTTCGGTGAATATACAGTACCGTACGAGGGCACTAAGTCTCTGGTATCAATGTCTCCACATATCAACACCTGGCTTCCTAAATGAAGAGTAAAATTATAAAGCTTTCACTTCAATAGTTATTACCTCCCTTCGTCTACTTGCTGTAGTACCGGAGTGTTTACTTACTATGGTCTATGTAAAACGTCCTTCCATCCAGATGTATTCTTTCTTCCCAACCAGGCTGGAATTGGGAAAGGAAAAAAAGAAAACACAAGTGAAACACCAGCACTCCCCCAGGGGATGCAGCAATCCTTTATCTGTGCCTACTTCAGCTGTGTGATGGATGCCTCTGAGGCAGGAACCACTCAATAATCACAGGTGCATGATGCGAGGGGCAAAAACCTAGGGAGATGCAGAGGAGCAGCTACGTGCACGGGCAGGGGCATCCAGTACAGTAAATACAGATTTAAAGCTTGGAACTGGTAAAGTCCTGTGTCAGAGTTTAAGTCCATTTCTGACTGTGAGGAAACAATCACCAAGAGCAGACTGTCCATCGCTGGTCAGGTCAGAGAGCTTCTGCTTCCACGTCTGAAACACGCATGGGCCATTTACAGTAAATACATAAACCAGGATGCCGTTACAACTGGACATGGACGTCTAACCCAGTCCTCAATCCAGGGGCAGCCCCAGCTTCTCCGGGCACCTTGTGCCAGACCCCCAGGCAGAAGGATTCCTGCCCCCCAGCCCCTCTCCAGCTGCCCTCCTGCAGCCTGTGCCACATCACCCCGAGTTCCTTGCTGCCACTAAGGCTGCCCACTGTAAAACTACAACTTCAGGGGGCACCTCCCAAGCGCAGGCTTAGTGCTCCCGAGGCAACGAGCTGAATAGAACATTGGCACCTCAGGTGAAGTGTTTGCTTTCCCAGGGGGGTCTCTGCCCTTAGGGATGCAGCTTTTTCCAAACCAAGCATCTGGCACGGCTGTAAGTCCCTATTACCCCTGGTTACAGGTGTGACAACCTCCTGGTGTTAAATGCTAACCCTCTCAGCAGAGTACGGTGGTTTCAGCCACAGCTCCTGATCTATTTACATTTCTGACTGCCAGTCTGTGCTGGTACGTTAGCAGAGCTCACGTTGAACCATCTGCTCCAACAAGAGGTAGTTATCTAAAAGCACACTGTCAGAGATAAAAGCCAAGCTCAAAGCTTCAGATAAGCAAAGAAACATGTAGTCATTTCAGAACTATTATGGGCTGACTTCAGAGGGCCTGACTGATTCAAGTTCACAATAAAGCTTTCTGGTGCTATATATAAACACAGCTTTAATACCTTCAAAAGGGAAAGGACAGCTACCTATGTGTCCCCGCACAACGTATGACTGCGGTAACAGATAGATCACGTAAGACAGCAGGTACATCTTACAACACATCACCAGTATCACTTACAGGGAGCGGGCCCAAATCATTAGGGTTCAAAGATGCTTTTGATCGCAAATGCACTGGGAATTTCAATCGTGGGTCCTCCTGTAACAGAAACAGGGCACTGTGACTCACTCCAACAGACCAAGTTCCAGCTGCATACTAAGTCAAACAGAATTATCTGGAAAAGAAATCTGCCTATATTAAATAATAAACAACAACAACAATAATAAATATTATTAAAAGAACCCATATAAACCAAAACATAGAAAAGTGGTGAAACATCTACTATTTGGATAGTATTCAGTCTCAGACTTTCTCTTACCCACGTCGTAGTTTTAGTGTTATGGTCTATGAAGAAGGGCCGGCCGTTGGGTGCTATTCGCATCTCCCAGCCAGGGGGAAGGAAGCTTTGTGCAACTTTGTGCTGTGGTTTGGGAGAGTTGTACGGCGAGGGCTGGGGAGACTGGGGGTTGGAAAGGGTGTCCTTCACCGCCCTGCGCACTGGCGAGTCCTTCATGCCCTGAGCAAAAGGAAAGGCACGGAGAGGTGTCAAACAGCACTCAGTACTGTCAAACAAATACAACCTGCTTTCACAGCAAATAATTCTAGGAGCAATTACATCTGCAACGACAAAGGAAGCGCTGGGCTGATTTCCTAGAACTTACCTGGCTAAGTTCTGCTCCTTACAACATACCCAACATACTTTTGCTGCGAGGACACAGTGTTTTATCCCCCCCTTGAATGCCAGTCTCCACAGCATCCACATTTGCCTGCGCCTTTCACTGCAGCTGCCCCGTACGTGGCAGTATCCCTCTTTATGAAGGAAAGATAAAATAGAAGCACTGCCCTGTGGTGCAACACACCTCACACCACAACAGGAGAGTTCCCGAAACGCAAGGCCGCTTTCCAGCACTCTCACTGGCTGCTATGGACAAGTCTGTCTGCTGCTTCTTTTCCTGATTATTAAGCTTCAGTAAAATCTGTGTGCTTATGTTGGCAGTGCTCTAACTCAGCCTGTATTTGTTCACCACTGTTGGAGTGTTGTATCAGAAAACAGTTATTCCCAAAATTATTCTAGCCTTATCTGTGGCTCGTTTTGAGCTGCCTTGGGATGGAAAATGCAGTCAGACTGCAGCATTCAAATTCCTTGCACAAAATAAAAGCTTTCTGTACATCTTATGCACGAAGCAGCTGAACATTTTACAGTAAAATAACTATTCAAACGAAAGAAAGGACTTCAGAAAAGTTGAACTTATTATTTTGCCTGTGGCTATATCCTTTTACGTTTTTAAGGAGTCTATGCCTTGCTTATAAGACAATGCCAAAACAACCCCAGAGGGAGATGGGTGTAAGGCAGCATGTGTGTGCTCCCCAGCACCCTTGTGGCCTCTGGGCCCTGACCAGACAGGTTAGCTGAACATTCTGAGTGAAGAGAAAACTGGGGAGCTGAGGAAGAAGACGCTGTGGCCCTTAACCACCAGCTCCAGTTTTAGACACTCAGGGACTCCCACCAGCTCCGGTGTTTAAAGTGTCAGCAGGGAGAGGAGCACCCTCAGTGTTTTAGTTATTCAGAATATGTTTATTTAAATTACAGCAAACACATTTTCAAAATGAAAAAGGGCAAGGGTAGCATTAAGTGTTAGTGGCTGGAGGGTTTGTCTGAGTAGAGGTAATTTATTTTAGATACAAGCTGCAATCGCCTCCCTGCAGTCAGGCACGTAATAGCCTACCTCTGACCAACCTGCTCAATAGTCTGAGTACTCTTCAGTGTTTGGAGCAAAGAACAACGATGCATAAAAGGAACTGAGTGTTATGATCTTTCCTTTCACAGGGGCAGCAGGGACCCAGACAGGGAAGAGATGGCAAGAGGAGGACAAAGAAGGTGCCATACTTTAGGTCTGAAGGAGAAGTCTTTAAGAAGTTACTCCTCAACACAGCCATGCTTCCCCGATTCAAGAGTTTTAATCACGCTTTCAGAAGGAAAACACAGGTTGTGTCTGACTGCGTAAGAAGCTGATTAAGTTACTCTACAGACATGTTGCACTGAGTATCATCTGACAGTATTCTGAATGACTTTTACAGATACTTAAAAGAATTAAACACCCCTTGGAAAGACAAGGACTATAAAATGCAACCAGTATCTTAATTCAAAGATGTTTCCAAACTCAACCACACGTATTATTTTCAAAGTTATCAGCATTAGTGTGTCAGCTTTAAACCAGGTCTGATTTTATAGCTCTCAGCACTCAAAGGGAGTCCCAACAACATCTGTTTCAGAGACACAGAGACCATTTTAGCTGACCAAACCAATTAACGACACACAAACCACATCACTCCCTAATGCTGCTGCACCGTACAGAGACCCAGATGGAAACGGCTACAGAAAGCAGCAAATATCAGGGCAAAGCCCAGTAACAGCGAGCAGAGCTGTGCTGCATTGCTAACGAGGAGGGGAACAGGTGCAAGGACAGCAAAGAATGGAAGTCTGAAGGAAGTGACCTCTCTTGGAGTGTTTCTTACCTCCAGCGGAGCCGACAGAGTGACTGTGGGCGAGCTGAGGCTGCGAGGCCGCCGGATCTGGGGCTCGCTTAGGTGGTTGCTGCTGTTCGCTGTCGACCCAACCATGCCATCTTCTGCAAGCTATTTCAGAAGCAAAACAGTCAGAAACACAGCTCACCCTCAGCTAGTACACTTGAAAAATGATGTAACTAGATTTATTGTTATTATTATTTACTTTCTTAAAGCTCAGGTATTTAATTCCACTGGGATGGCAAGCAACGTATGGGACTATTACTACATCAACACAGCTTTTAAATTCCTTAGAGGAGTCAGCAAATATGTTCTTAGTTCATATGTAGCTCTCTAAATTCTTTCCATTAGGAATCTTTCCATTGTAGCAACCAACTTAATCTGTACCTTAATACCAGTAAAAAGTAACAAAAAAATCCCAATCATGGCAATTTCCTGCGCTCATCCTGGCACGTCATGAAAACGCTTGGTATTTCCGAGTTCTGAGGGGCTGCTGCATGATACTCGATGCCTACTAAGAGTTTGCCATCTGAATTAGGAATCACAGGAGCTCTCATACCTGCATAATGGGCCGTGTCCATGTCGTGGTTCGATTATTATGATTGACGTAGTACGTGCGGCCCTTGGCATCCTTTCTCTCTTCCCAGCCTGAAGGTAAGCCTGGTGTAGTATGTACATAGGCCACGGACGGCTGCGCAAGCAAGAAAGTACTGCATTAACAGCTAAAAAAAATTCTGTAATTCTGTTGTTTTAAAAAAAAGGAACTTGTTAACATACACCACTTGTAAATTCTGATTTAATTTAACGTAAGCTCTTCAGGTACCTGCGAGTCACATCCTTCTCACAACAGATCTTGTGATTCACCGTTGCACAGATTCAGGTGTCCCCTTCAGGGAACAGCTAAGCTCACACCCTTGTTTTAATTTCTAGATTACATGTAATGACAACAAGGAACTTTGTGTTTTAATGGTTCTACCCTAAAAAGGTGTTTTTCCCTTTTTGTTAGTACGGATGGGTAAGAACTGCAGTAAGTGTGCAGTCAGATTCTGCTCTGTGGCACTGGGTGTCTTGAAGGAGTTGTGAGGAACTGCTGTGGGTTTAAAACCTGAAGTTGAACCATTTTGTTACAGTTACAAATCTTGCATTCAGGGCTAAGTGTCCTGAAGACAAGGGAGACACCCCAAACCAGAGCCCCAGCTTTAGCATGCCAAGTCTTTCATACTAAAAGCTCCACAAGAAAGACATTGTTCCCAGGAAAACACAAGGGTAACGATAACTGTGCCAAATGACAACGGTTTAATTGTCATTCAGCAAGCGATGTCACTATTCAACACAACAATTACGTCATTGTGTGTTGCTGAGGTGGTCTTGCATACCTCCTGCAGGGAAAATACTCAAGGCTTAAGCCAATGGGACATTTTTTCCTGGACATACAGAGGGAAGAAAAAAACCCACGTTGTTACATAGACAGTAGAGCTTGAATGGATAGAGCCTAGAGAGAACGTTTGAGCCTGCCCCTGTCCGCATATATCTTAGCAGGGGAGGATGCTCAGGGAGTTACCATTTTTAGACCACACACCCTACATCAATCTACATGTTTATTAAGCTTAGTCACGACTTGCTGGTTTGGGACTCCTCTTGAGGGATCACTCGCCTGTGTAACAGGTTAAGAACAGGTACCCGGGCTGTCAGTGAGGGAAACAAATCCAGAGTAGGCAGGGGAGGCATTTTCTCCAGTAACTGATGGAAGTACCATGAGTTTGAGACTGAGGAATTCTTGCCATTCCAGGGCAGGATTCCTGCTCTCTAGTCAAGCCCATGTATCAGTAACTGCAGCAAAGCCGTGGCACGTGAAGGTGCTTCAGCATCCAGGCACAGATCTTTGTTCAGTGAGGCCTACTTGTCCATTTTCTTTGGAGGTGGTAGAGGTCCTCAGGGACTTAGATTAAATCCTGAAAACCAAAGTCCTCTACAACTCTGCGTACAGTGCACGCTGAAGGAAGGCAAAGTGGGGGTGCAGGGTCCCATCAGTAAGCTGCAATTAGGCAAAGCATCTATGATACAGCTGTATGAATTATGGGTCTAGGTATGAATGATGGGCTATGATATAGCTGCATGAATTATGGGTCTAAGGATGAATTATGGGCTATGATATAGCTGTGTGAATTATGAGCCAGTGAATTTGAACTCAGTTATTTGCAGAAAACCATGAATATTGTGCTCTATAAAGTATAATCAAGATGAGATGCTCTGCCCACAGAAGACCTTCACGTTACAGTTCAACATAGGGCACATCTTAACTAACACCTAGCAAGTCACACAGGCTTTGCAAGGACACAAGAAGGTCTGAGATTTGCCAGAACAAAATCCAAGCATGTCCCTTTGATTCTAAACCCCAGTAAGTACAGATGGTACCACAGAACACCCGGTTTGAATTAAACTTCATTCCCTGAAACACATTACACCTAGGAGCACCTATTTCATAAAAGCCCTTTCTGACAGTTACTGTGAAACTATTTCCATGAAATAACTTGCTTCAGAGTGACATTTAATCAGTTTAAAAGAAGATGGGATGGTTTTGACAGAGTTCAATATAAATTGAAGCCACTTTTCTTGTATCACACTTTCAGAAAAGCACTCCCAGAATTCCACCGGATGATGAAGTGAAAATCCAGCCTTAGAATGCTGAACAACTACTGGGAAATGAAAGCTGGCATTGAGTAAGACCATTAAGAGCTACATGACATATCACTGCAGCTCCGCAGGTTCTCAAATTAGGATCAACTGTAACAATTGCAATGAATCAGCCTAACGGAGCGTAAGGGGAGACAGAGGCGAGCTAAGACCAGGCACACGTTCACTGAACTCATGTGTCTAATCCCCAGTTCTTTCAGTATCCAGTATTGTACCTTTCATTTTTTCAGAAGCCTAGAGCATTTCCTCAGTGCACAGCTTTGTTAGCACTCAGGGCATCTCCACAACACTCAAACGCTGGTGTTTGAGGTAAACTGATGTGTTTTGAGAAATTCTGAGAGACTCTGAAACCACAATAACTATTGACTCAATGGCTCTGTTCATTCAATACACTGCTGCTCAGTGAAAAAAAGCTCCTTATTGTACAAGTCCTCAATCTACCCACGTTTTATCTGGAGATAGTGCTTGATAAAGAGTATTATTACCATTGGTTCCTCACCACCTGTGACAGTTGAAGAACGAGCTCTCCCAGATGGGCCACTCTGCTGTTAAATGATAATATATGTTACAGGTAAGTATATGTACTGATGAAGGTCAGAGATCACCGTCGCGTAAGGAGCAAGGGATCGCAGACACTCCAATTTCTTAAGAGAGCAATTAGATGGAAGTAATGCTGAAGATAATAGCAGAAACCCCGAGTCATCCATCACCGACAGCCGAGTCGGAATCAGATATGAAACCACCAAGGGACTAATTTCAAGATTCTCATACCGAATTCTGTGCACTCACTGTTGCTGAAGAGAATAAGAACAACATTTGTTCTAAATGTAACGTGACTTTTTTCCGCAAAACCAAGTTTTGCATGTTCTGCCCCTTAACAAGGTATTTAAAACCAAAATGGTCACCAGTGAGCGCACAGAAGTCAGATGAAAAAGGTGGAACTGGTACTGTGAGCGAGCAAGGACTATTACAGACAAGAAGAACAAAGTATGCGTTTAGGTGCTAGAAGATACACTAGGATTGGCTCAGTCAGGATTAAAGACGGTTAAGATCGGGTTTTAGAGCAGTGTGCTGGAGAACGTGTTCTACGATAACGCAGTGACAGAGGTATGCCCCATCCCAGCCTGAGTACACCAGCTACAGAGTCCCAGGCTCCATAAAGTGGCATTAAATCAGGAAGCAGAACACCTCCAGGACAGACAGTGTTCAGGCTCAACTGGCGAGCAGAGAGAGAAGACAGTGAAGACAGAACTGCCCCGGAAACCACACCACTTCTCACCCAGGGGAGAGCAGAGAGATGTGTGCTGAGAACAGCAGCGACTGCGTGCGGCTGCGAGCAGCACATGTGGACACAGCAACAGCTTCTCCAACACGGGAACAAGTTAAACTGAGAGAAACACCTGGGTTACTGTAAATGTCTGCCCAACAGCAGCACAAAGCACAAGCCAAGGAGCCATCACTTTTAGTGACAAACTTACTGGCAGACTCTGTTTCCTCAGTATTTCTATAAAGTGATAGATACACAAATTTGCTGGATTGGTGGACTAATTCACAATGTATTTCTCCTAAAACATTGCAGGGGGTGGGGGGGGGGAAGCCCTGGGTGAGAAGTCTCATTTTTTAAAACATTATTTTGAGAACAGGACTGCTTTCACTCAAAAGGCATTTCACCTTGCACAGCCCTGTTTAATTAGTCTCTCTACAGCCTACCACCTTGGCAACCCCCTACTTGGGTTCTACACAAAACGTGCAGAACTTTCTATCAGTTAGAGCAAAGGTGTGCATAGTTACAACGTGACAGAGAATCGTGGTTTAAAACCTGTCTCTGCATCTTTTCCTTCTTGAACAATAAAACTGCAGCAGAAACTGCTGACCCAAAGGGCTCAGGTTAAAGAACTACAGGGGATGCCATTCTCTTCAGTCCTATCGTACAACTGCCATCAGAAAAAGGCTCCTTTCAAGTACAACTAGGTAAAACGCCAATCCTTCTTAATGTTCCAAGTAAAATCAATTTATGGGACACCAAAATATACCTGCTGGGAGAGTCCTATGGCTGCTGCAGTACTGAGTGTTGACGGTGCTCTGCCCTCGCCTACACCAGCTGAAAACATCCAATTTTCTCTCTCCACTGACTATAGACCAAGAGTGCAGTGAACTGAAGGTCTGTGTCAGGTAACTCAAGTTGGTGTGACTCCCCTCTCAGGCTCAAAACATTTTTCTCTCTCACAAATGTCCTCATTTTAGCAGCTGACCCTGAGGCTACTCATTTGGTATTTGGGACAATCACATGTCTGGTGACTGATTTGTATCTGACTGGAACTGGCCTAAGAAGAGGTGTCATTCACAATCAGAGAACGTTCAAACAGAAAGAAATAGAAATGAGCTTTGGTTTACCAAGGATAATTGACACTGTTCAGCAACTGCATCTGTTACACTGCAAGATCTTAATCTTGAAGATGGATCTCTCTGCTAGGGAAAAAAAAAAAAAAAGAAAGAGAAACATGTCTTTAAGTTAAGGTACCTTAAAACATCCTATTTCATACAGTAATTTTACTTTTCTCCCATTTAACTGAACCCCCCAAAATATTTATGTAGCAGCGTCTTCAGCTGTATTGCTTCTGCAGAAACGTGGCAAGCAATGAAACCTCCAAATGCAGAGCATTCCCTCCTGGACTGTTTCAGATTAACTAGAAAAACTTGGATATATATCTTGTACTCATCTTTAGCATCCAAGCACAATGTTTTAGTGACCTAACGTAAGAGAAGAGGATAGGCCAGCCCATCTGGGAACCATGCAGGAAACAAGCAGTTGTGGAATCAGCACTAAAGGGGAAGATTAACTCAAGACGTAACGGGGCATGAAAGTGCCATGGAACTTCTGATAAAACTGTGTTCAATTACCTTTGGAGGACACGTTTTGGAGAATCAACAGGCTGCAGGTAACGAACACCCACACGTGGCTTACTGCACTAGCCAACCCTGCATTTGCTACTTGCAGAGAGGATGTGCCAGTCCTACATGGGGAAGATTATGTGGTTCTTTTATCTATGACACCCTGAGCCTGAGAAAGCAGCACATCCTGTAGGACATTCACTGGGACTGCAGCCCCCTCCAGCCTTGCTGAGATCAGCTGGATACTACAAGATTTCCCAATCTGCATCTCAGCACACGGGCTTTCCCTTACTCTGCAGTCCTAACCTTAGGAACAGCTTTCAAGTGCTCTGTTTGACAGGGGAAAGGAGCGTTCAGGCTGGCTGGAGTTAACCCAGAAGTTTTATCCCAAACCAAATCAACTGCTAGAGACGGGACTCTGTATCCTAACGATCATTAGAGATGAAGTATAAATAATGCCCCCAGAAGGACACCAGAACGTACCCAATTACTAGACAGATTATTTATGCTTCACAGGTACAAACCTTGTTGTAACAAGATCTCCTGTAAACACTTAGTAACTACTTCTGTTTTACCAGGTACGTACAATTTCTCTGTTGACACTGACCCTTCATATACATTACTTGAAAAAAAGGGCTCATCATTATTCCACAGGAGAAATGTCAACATGAACAAATTTACCCAGGTAATCTTTACGATGTTGTGTAACCAATACCTCTTCTTTAATCAAAGAGTAACCAGCATTACCCTGTCCTGGGTATTCATAGGGCAGCGTGAGTGCCCTTACAAAGGAGCCATCACCTGGCCTATTTATAGCCACTCACACACAGCACCGAAAGATAAGGGAACAGCACCACAAAGAAACTATTTGAGGTGTACCACAAACTCCAGCACCTGATGGACACAACAGCCCTAAGATCATGCTCTGCTGAAAGATCGGTGTTTAAACACCCAGAAAGAATGGTGTTACACCTCGTTTGTATGTTCTGCTCAAGGTTAAAGTGAAAGGATTGGTCTGACAACTCGGTGACCAGCAAGCCTGAAGTGCTTCCTGGCACCACGCAGATATATGAGGAGAGCGACAAAATACTTGAGCACACATCCAACCACCCCTCAGCTCTGTCAGCAACGTGGCTGTGCTGTAAATTAACTGCGTGTGGACATAGAGACATCAGAGCTGTCTGGGAAAAACCATCAAGGGTCAGGCTGGATACACTAGTTCTGTATCATCCACGTGGAAAGAAGAGGCTGTAATATCAGCTTGTACAGTCCAACTCCCCAGTCTAAGAAAAATCTCCCTGCCATGACATGGAGCGTGAATGGAGTTCAAGGAGCATTAGCTGCTTTTCCTCTTTCCTTTGGAAATTCCTAGCTTGACACTCTAGTATCACGTATGTGGTTTCACTGCAGCCCTAGCACTGGAGCCTGCAGTTAACCTTGCACAGAAGCACACGTTAAATCTGAACTGAGGAACTCTGCTCCTCAGGGCGCTTTGCTCTCTGGCAAAATCACCATGCACTTTTT
The DNA here is from genome assembly GCA_013400835.1 of Zapornia atra. Taxonomy (NCBI): domain Eukaryota; kingdom Metazoa; phylum Chordata; class Aves; order Gruiformes; family Rallidae; genus Zapornia; species Zapornia atra. The sequence goes on along the minus strand of VZTU01005579.1, from coordinate 66,712 downwards.
GGAAGATCAAGTCTTCCTCAGCCCAGTAGCTGCCACCCATCCGTGTGAACGGCTCAGATCACATCTGACTGACATGTTACAGTGGGAGAGGTTTATACAGAAAGAGCAGCATGTCACGTACAATCAGAGAACCCAGCTGTTCCCCGTTGGAGTCAGGAGTGACCTGGAGTCTTCTGCTCAGTTCCTCAGACAGCTCCTGAGGGCTGGTACAGGAGACTGGAGATGCAGGAGGAGGTGGCAGCGACAGGCTTAAGGAATCTCCGCTCGCACTCGCCTCCTCTGAAATGGTTTCCCAAGGCTGGCAAAAGAAAAAGCTATGTTAGGGATTTGTAAAGCCAGACCCGGTTTTCTTCCCCTTTGCCTTTGATGTGACCACCACCTCATCATGACAGGCGTGATGATGACCATCAGCCTCAGTACTTCAGGAAACAGGCCAACCCCTACACACCACACAAACTCACTCTACTCCATGCCAAGCAGTCACAGGAAAAATGGTTTCCACGTTGACTTCAAAACAGCCCTCACGTTGATGAGCACACAGTGCTTTATGATTGAACACACAAAATGATGCAGATTAAAAGATGCATGAGAAAGAGCTCATGACAATTCTATCTGGAACTTTGTTTAAAATGTAACTAATTCTGCACTCTCACTAGAACTTGAAAGAAACAACTGTCAATTTTAATTTAAAATTAAATGCATAATAGAAACTAGTTATTAGTTATCTGCAAATCAACTATTAACAGGTGATGAGTGCAACAATAAAACGAGCTTTCACAAAAAAGCTGCCTGTGATTCACATAGTAAAATGTTCCTTAAAATGAATGAGAACAGAGCTGCGCACAGACTCTCACTTCAGCCTACAAATATATTTAGTCTAGCAATAAATTAAACACCCTAATTAATAAAATCTCAGGATCTCTAGATCAAGACACTAAAGAAAACTGAAGGACGTGGCAGTTCCAGCCAGTGTGTTTCCCTTCCTTTTACAACTCATTCCACTATCACTGAAAGCAGAATATTGAAGTGTGTCTATCAGTGTATTTCTGACAAGCAATGCCTGGAATTACAAACGTTTAATAATGTAATTAATAATGTAATTAATAACGTGCAGACATGATCAGGCAGCCACAAATGCACAGAACCTCCAAACGAGCTGCTCAGCATTTTAATTGTGTCCCTGGTATTTTACTGAGGCAATTTCCACTAATATAATGTTTTACACAGTATGTTGTACAGTAACTAGCTTACAAATGAGAAACACTTCAGCTTGAAGCTTACTGAACTTAAACCCAAGGCCTTTGCCTACCTCAGGAACGTCTCCGCTCTCCACAGGTTCGGGCTCCAGATCCTCACTGATGTGTCTCCGAGAGCGGAACCGCCTGTGGGCTGCTTCTTGGTTTATCTGCCTGATGTTGTTGTCTGAGTCCGACCCCACATCACTGGGGAGCAGGGAAACGAAGGCGTGGGATGAAGAAAAGAACAAATGAATGTTCAACTAAACCCCCTGCCTCGCCCCAGCTTCCAAAATCTCATTAACACTTTTGATTATAAAAATCACGATTCTTGCCTGTGTCAGGCCTCATGAACAGGAGGCTGTTCAGTCCCTCAGTCCGGATTAAACAAAAGTGGAAGCACTTGACTAGTGTCACACAATCACAGATAGCAGGTGGGAAGGGACCTCCAGGACCCTCTGGGGTCCAGCCCTTGGCAAAAGCCCAGTCTAGACAAGATGGCCCAGTGCCCTCTGGGTTCTGGGGAACCCGCCCCTTCCCCGGGGAGATTATTCCAGTGTAGGATTGTTCACACTGTGAAACATGTTCCTCTCGTGTCCAGTTGGAATCTCCCCAGAAGTAACTTGTACTTGTCACGTAACACTGGACATCAGCATCCCTCGTACATCAGAGGGACGATGAGGAATAACACAAGAGGTTTAATAAGCCACGGTTTCAGTAGAGCCCTTCACACTGACAATCCTCCACACTTTTAACCTGTGAGCTTGCACAGCTCTCTGAACCTGACCCTGGGAAACACATCAGGAAGGCTGGAGTGGAACTCTGCAGCAGTGCAACTGGCACACACAGGCAACACAGCCTACAGACCGAATAATAATCTGGATCTCTTCAGAGCTGACCCCTTTGACTTCATTGAAGCTAAACAGAGTTGACTTTTCCCCCCTTATCTGTTCAACAGTCTGTACAGAAGTAATTTATTCCTGTAAATTACTTCCTGAGAAGTTCTCCATCTGCCTCCCAGTATTCTAAGACACGCTGTTGATGTGCTGACTTCCCTCCCACCCCTTCAGCTTTCCTAGAATCTCCCAGAATACTGTGTGCACGTCATTTGCTGGGGGTGGGTAAGTGTCTGTCATTCTTAAAAAAGGACATTTCCCTTTTAACTGAAGGGACCCAGACTCTCATTCCTGATTTACCAGCACACCTATGAAAACTGCTGCTGAACAAAGTGCAGTTCCAGACTCGCAGCACAGCCCCATGGCCCTGATGAAGCTGTAACTCAACAGCTTTAAAACCCCTTCATAGGAGTCTCACTAAAGGCTTTTTCCAGCCTTGAGCCTGTAAATCCAAAATAGTTATGTTTGTTGAAAAAACTCACTATCCTTCCTGATAACTCTGCACACAGAGGGATCCCTGCCCTCCACTGCCACTTACATTAAGCTCGGTCGATGCCACTGCGTAGTCCTGTTGTTGTGGTTGACATAGTAAGTCCGCCCCAGGTTGTCCACCTTTTCTTCCCACCCGGGAGGCAGCGGAGGAGGTGGTAACTCCTCCTGACATTGCGATGCAGAGTCACTGGAATCAACCACATCCCATCCGTGCTTAGCAATGAAGAAGAAGAAATAGAGTGTTAAAGTTCCACAGAGAAGCTATCGTGCTGTTCCTCACATCAGCATGTAAGGTGCAGGTTCTGGAGATTTTCCAGAGAGAACTCCAGAACTGCTTAAATGTAAACCACAGAGAAACACACAGACCCCAGGTCACAGTGTGCACCCCGTTTCACCAACTGCTGAACTCTGAGACCTATGGCTCGGGCCGAGAGCCCTCATTCCCCAGTTAGGGGTGACTGCTGCACACTACCCCCGTAAGGAGGCAAATCTGGGCTGATATTCCCCCTGCCAGCCCCACCGCAGCTTGTTCTGAGAACAGGTGATGGCCAGCAGACAGCTGAGAAGGGTCTGGACCTGCCATTCTTGCACGAGCCACGAGCTCTGTTCTCTGCAAAGTCATCGCTGCCAAGGAAATGCAAACACCCTGACGCCTGTTCTGACATGGGCTCTGGAGGAGAGGGACCCAGCACAGACCATCGTGTCTGCAAGGGACTTGTGCAGACTTTGGGAATTCTTCTCCTTGGCACGACCTTAGCTTCTACTCTCTCACAAACTGAGCCACACAGACTCCAGAACCCGCTGTGGAAGCGGCAATGCTTTCAAATACTTGAACGGTTGAGGAAACACCAGCTTACAGTTTGAAAAATAAAGCTGGAGGGAGAGCAGAGAGTAAGCCGCTACTTACACTTACCAGGCGTTCCTCCTTCAAGGTACAACTTCTACGATCATGCTTGAATCTCTAAGAACTTTAGTGCTTCCACAAGCATTAAGCCTTACCTCAGACTCATCCCTTTGATCACTGTTTTCTTCCTCTTGGCCACCATTTTTAGGCATATAAGCCATCTTCAGTCTCAAGAAACCCTTTACACGAGATTTGTGGCTAGAAGACAAGGAGGCACATTTCATTCAACAACCCTTAAATGGCTGCAAGTAACAAAACTTGAAGAAATGTTTGAAAACACAAAGGTCCTCCCCCTCACCTTCTTGGTCTGAGAAGGAAATCCTTAAATGTGTATGGCCTTTCCATGGCTGGGTCTTCAGTCTATAAGCATTCAAGAAAACGGCAAATTAAAGGGCTTCCCACAAGTACAGAGACACAGAGCTAACGCTCACACCACAGGCACGGCAGGAACACTAGAGAAGATGTCAAACCCCAGCATGACCCTCAGGTGTCAGAGCACAGCTGCAGAAGCTGCCTGCTCCTCCTCCCTGAGAAGGCCAGGGGTGCTGAGCCAAGCCTCAGTGTACACAACACCCTCGGCTCAGAATCGGAGGAGGAGGCCAACTAAACAAACCCCTTCCTCTTCCCAACGGCAGTGTCAGGAAAGGCTGCATCTGTTTGGCAGGAGAAGCATGTTAGGAAGCGATGAGGTGAAACTCCTCAGGACCCTGTCAGGTTTTATTTCATAGCACTTGAGACTTTCAAAAATAATTAAGACTTTGAAATACTTTATGATGAAGATAAGTAGAACTACCAGGCTGACAGATTCCATCTTCTGATCTCCCTTAACTCCAAGGTTCATAAAGCCTTATCAAACCAGTCTCATCCTTCACCTCTGCAGAACACAAGTACAGGTACAAACAGGTGCACACACCTCTCTAAGCAGCAAATAAACTTCTGCCAGAGCATGAGACCACAGCAGTAAGTGTCCTGGGGACACACAGTGACATTACAGATACAGAAAGAACAAGTGCTCAGGGGTATGCATTGTGAGTTTTCCCACAGGAAGGTTTTTTTGGAAAAGTGGCTTCTGGAGCCAAAGGAACTTTCTGTGAACCTGGAGAGCAAGGAAGGTTTTGTACAGGCACCACAGCCACGCTCCAGTGAGCCCAGAAGGAATCGGGAAGCTCTGCACTGCAATATTTCATCTTTTGGGCATAACGGAGTTTATTCTTGGTGGCAGTTAAGCAGCTGACCCAGGAAACGCTACAGTCCTGGACCACCTCTGTAAAGCCAGAAGACTTTAAAGCAATTGGCATCCCACTCAAACATGAGCTAGAGAGATGCACGCTCATGTTCTATGTGAGTCCCTGGTGAGAGGAGAGTTGTCTCTCCCCATGGAGCATGGAAGGAGAACAGAAAGCTGCCAGTTCCTCACAGCAGGGAGTGACAGATCCCAGACCTCGCTGATGACTGCCATTATGGGAAATATGCTTCCTCAGAAGGGACTTTACAATACTACCTGAGCCCACAGGCATGCTCTTCACCACTGGCACTTCACAGCCATGGTCTGCGGGACACACACAGCCTGACTCTGGAGGACCCCTGTTCCTGTATGCCCAGGCTCTTTAGCCAATGCATATGGGTACACGTGAGTGGAAGCATGCACACAGGTACAGGTAAAATACTACCCCCACAACACAGCTCATATGGCATGAGCTCCTTCAGATGAGAAAGGATGGATGCATTTTTCACCAGAATACAGGTCTGATCGTCTGTTCCACCAGATTTTTCACCTATGACAGTTTATAAGCCAACAACAATCTCTGATCTGATTCAAGATCAGCCACAACAGACATATCATCACTGCGAAGGCCATTACCAAGCCGTTCCCCTACAGTAACACCCATCATCAGCAAGAAATCAAACTCGGGCGCAAATAACAACAGACACGCCAAAACCGACCCTATACCTGGCTGCAAACATAACTTCCACCAGCCCAGGTTCACCATTCCTTTCAAAACCCTCCGAGCTCACAGCAGTAAGATTAACACAACATTTTAAAAACATTAACTCTGTCCAGACAGCATCAGTCATCGAAAACATGACAGAATACCGGAGAACACGTATGCCAAGCGTAACAACACCACTGCATACATACATATGTATGCATGTAGAATTTACTAGAACACTTTGTGAGGTAGAAAGTGTACCCTTTACTGTTTAAAAAGAAGATGAAAACCATCTGCAGTGTTTCATGTTTTGTGCCCTGTGCCCTTCTAACCTCAGTTCTTTTGTCAGGGATCAAACTCAGCTTTGAAGTACAGGGTAAAATACAACATGAACACAAAAAGCCAAAGAAATGGGTTTCTGGCAGAAACATTGTCTGCAAAGTTCATTTGGGATTTTCCTCTACTGCATGGAAAAAAAGAGACAGACCATAGAGCAATCCTGAAAACCCAAAGCAAAATCTGATTCATATCTCTTTGCATATAATTTATCTAAACTGTTTTAAATTATATAGACAGAAAAACAGGACCCAAAAATACCTATTTTTCCATGTTATAACAAAGTGCTGGAGGAAATGTGAGTTTTCTACGGGAGAATACACCTGGTTCAGCCATAGGGGACAACCATGAAAAGGAAGAAGCCAGAAGATTAATGGGGCTTTAACCACCCAGGGCAAGGTGAGAAACAACCGGTCAACTGGCCACGTGTCCTTCTTGACCTGACTCCGACAGACAAGGCTTTTAAGAAAGAATCAGGATGAGATCCTGGACGTTGGGTAATTTAACAGATCCTGGAGAACAACCATCTTTCTTGACCCTGCAAAGGCAACAGTTTATCTGAATTCCTGTGCATGGGGGAGCTCTGCTGTCTATAATATTTTTCTTCCAGCCTCTAACGCTGTGCTGGGAATGCTTTACTGTAAGGAAGTTTAATTGGAAATAGCTTATGGGAATAAATTCCACATGGCATGGCGGCTTGTTGCACCTGGGGCAGGAGAGCACAGCTTACCGGAAGGTGACTGAGCGGCACATCCACTTGACCCAGGAAGTCGTCTCTAGTCTGTCAAATAGAGAAAAGGCAGAGGAAGGAGTCACTTAAGGGCAAAGAACCGACAAACATCCACAGTGAAACAAACCCAAAGATGGCTGAGCAGTTGAGCACCACTCTTCTAGCAATTTCTGCCTCTTTATTGTTGCGCAGGGTCTGCAGCTGCAATTTACCTACTGCAGCAGCACATTCCCTGTGCCAGCCCCAAACCACTTCTTAGTCCACAGTATGTTATGCACAGACCATGCTCTGTCCCACGTAATTCAAAGCACAAAGCAAATATTTAATGTTTCCAATGCTATGGACATGTGCCCAAATAAAAGATAGCTCTCCCATATATTTACAATCCTATAGCTGTCAATCATTTTAGTATCTTCCCTAAAGACGATGAATTCTTTTTGATCTAGACTGGAAATGTTACATTCAACAGACAAAGGAGTGAAAGTTTGGCAACAGATGAGGTATAAAGGAATTAACCAGCATCTATGTGGTTGTTCAGGTATGCTCGGTATTCGTTAATAAGAGATGGATTTTAGAAATAAAGCATATTGCAAGCTTCAAAACTCAACTGCCTGTCAGGGAAAACAATTTCTCCCAGATACTGTTTATGACACCAGATATCAGCCCCAGTGATTCCCAAATAATCTCCTGCTTATTTATAACCGCGCTATGCACAGAATTCCAGGAAGTGCATAGTGCTGCTCCAAAGCCAAGTTTACATATTTCTCATAGCAAAGCATTAAGTTTAATATTAAAATTCATGTTTTTTATGATAACCTCCTAAGAATTATTCTTCTTCTACAAAGACAGCAGAGAGCTCTGCAATCCCCAAAGCATGGGCACATACTGCCCACGGAACACAAAAGAAATAGCTGCAACCAAGGAACTTGCATTGCTCCCAAGTTTAAGTAAAAACGGCTAATAGATTTTTTTCAGTACAGAATTTTGACTATTACTCTTCTTCCTAGCAACTACTGGAAAAACTTGGTAGTACACACTGCTTTTAGGGAATTAACATCTTTCTGCCTTAAAACTGGCAGCCACTAAGTACCATCTACCTCCCGCTTCGGTACAGTTACTCAAATTCCGACAACTCAGAAGACAATACCCACCTGTTTCAAGACCTGATCAAGCAGCATTTTGTTGAAGAAAAGCGTAATTCATGGACATGGAAAATGTTCGGGTCGGTTAGAAACAGATCCGTGACCAGACACGGATGCAGTTTAACAATGTGTATGGGGAAGAGGGTCCTTCCTCTGCACCCGAGATGGGGAGGAAACCCCACCGTGGGCTGGCACAGATGGTGGGGACCTTTGTGCAATACTTGACCGTAAACATATGCTTGTAAGAAAAAGATACGTTCATATTTAGCATTTTAGGATGTTCTTGCTCTGTGAAAAGAGCTGTGCCTTGCAGGCCGGCCTCCACATTTCTACCATGTCGGCATTCTCATCCGGGGGCGTCTCCCTCTGGAAAAGGCACTCCCCAGCCACTTCTTCCCGCTCCATCACATACTCAGTGTCCAGTACCTTATTCTTTCGTTTGCATCATCAAACTGGCTGCTTCCAGAACCTCTTTCCCACTAACATCTGAGGGGCTGCCCAATCCCCAGGCCCACCTGCGCAGTCACTCTGCTGCTTCCCACTTACCTGTCTTTCATGCAGGCTCTGACATGGCAGCAGCAGTGAACAAGGGAAGGGAGATCACTGGGCAGAGCCTGCAGCTGCCAGCAAAACCTTCCCTGCCAGGTTCACTGTGTCAGGTTGATGAGAACATCTCCACAAGCGTCTGGAATGCTCAGGAGTAGCCACCCTGGACACCTGCCTTCCCGCCCAGCATCCCCAGTGCCCCAGGCCCTGCAGCAAGCAGCAGGACCCGGCCCACACCGGCCCTGCCTTTGCCACATGAGGCTCAGCACAGCTCCGAACAGACCGTGAAGGGGCGCTGAAAGCCCCAGCACGTGCCTTCTGGAGGGGCTGCCCCTGCTTAAACCTCATCACTCCCATGGAATTTATTCTGGGCTATCTGTGATGTGGCTTCTGCGTGGGCCAGGTACGACAGGGAAGCAGGTGCAGGGAGGGGTAGAGGCAGATGTCTTGCTGCAGATCCCAAGACGAAGCACAGAAAAGCTCTCCCAAACCCTCCTGTTTAGCCTTCAGCTCTCCAGAGCAAGTTTAAAAAGTTATGCTCTGTCCCAGATGACCACGTGTCAGAGGGATTTTGCGTGCTGGTTTCATATGGTTACTTGTGACAAGCAGAAAGTCAGTGAAAAGACGAACCAATCTGCTCGGTAAAGAAGAAACTCCCAGAGAGCTTTAGTCTTTGCATGCCACATCACAGACCGAGCAGCATTCCTTGCCAGCCATTTCAATTAAAGGAGGCCAAAAGCCTGCTTTAAAAGAATTGTATTTCAAAGTACCGAAGAGCTCATGGCTATCTGAGCTAGCAAACGAGTGCTATGTCTTACATCTGGTATTTATTCAGTTTACAAAGGATGTAAAAAATCTCATTAGGTGCCGTCCTATTTTCCTGCTAGCGCTCTCAAAAGGAATGGCAAACACTTCTATCTTCTGGCAGAGACAGAAATACACCCTGTCTGTTTAGGAAACCCAAATCTGTCCCACCAGCTACTTCACTTATGCACTGATCCAGAAAAGCAGTACGAACCCTTTAATTTCCTTCCCTGTGCTCAGACGCACCAGGCACGCCGGGTACTCTGCACACGCTGTGACCATCACCGTTACATCAAGACAGACGCTGCAATGAAACCTGGTCATCACTACCGAATCCCAAGGGTAGGCAAAGTCTCAGATCTCAGCAAATTCCCTGGGTAATGGGCCCATGGAACCCACCCAGCACAATAAGGTTGTTTGAGGTGATGTCCAACATCAGGAAAACAAAGGGACACAGAATTGCTTTGACTCAAATGAGTTAACTCCATGCTAAAATAGAATCTCATGGTAAATGTTGCAGCTCAATCTGTGAGTTAAACTGATCACTGAGGATGACTCACCTCCAAAAACAATACCAAAGATCCAGGAAGCTGAGCAGCCACTGGAACGGTCAGGGCAGATTTAAAGAGATGCAGTATGAGAACCACACCACACAAGCCCCGAGCAGAACCAACCACCCATTCTAGCCTAAAGCTCACAAAACCCAACTGGAACCCCAAGGGGTATGCTGCCCCACTGCAGCAAGGACTAACGCTGAGCAGTGAGAGCCAACAGGAGGAAGTACCTTGCTATCAGCCACCCAACCCTTCTGTGTATCTCAGTGAACAGAGACTGTAGCAGAAGTTTAAAACACCCAACAATTAAAGAACGATTCAGGCCTTCCTCGATGCCTTCTATTCCCTTCTATCCCACCTGCCAAAAACCATCAGGAAACTTCAAGGTCAACAAATTGCTTCCTCTTTGGCACAGGACAGACAGACAGGCTCTGGGTAAAGGAACTGTTGCACCGGGCTTTGCGCTCGCGTGCTTGGAATTACTTGTCACATCCTAAGGGAATTCAGCCTCGGAACCAGGCACGGCTGCTGGGAGCAGCAGGAGTGGCGAGGTTCAGCCACCCCATTTTCCTTTTCATTTAGGAAGTAATATAGAAAAGGATGTGTGTGCAGTCAAGGAGGGCAAGGACCAGCAGCACAGGTACTAAGTGCCACAGGAAAAACAACACTTGTTTAAAATAGGTTCAGAACAGAGTGTTTGTATAACTATACCACACAGTAGCATCTGCCTGCGCCTTACCTATGGTATCATTCAAGGTCAAGGGTAGAAGGCAGCTGCCATTAAATATCTTCATTACCATGAGGTAATTCATAGTCAGTCCCTGAGACACCTGCTCTGCTTGACCAGGACTGAGCAGGGGCTGGGCTAGACAATCTCCAGTGGTCCCTTCCAGCCTCACCCAGCCAACATCTCCCTGGCTATGCAGTAGGAAAAGCCCCACTCCTCCCATTACTTCAGCTTGGATGGGATGATGCGGTCGCGCCTGGTGTATGATGTCAAAAGATGGCCCAGCAGGCGAGTGCAGCTCTCCCAGGGGCTGTGCCCATGAGCACAGGCTCTCCCAGAGCCTGCCACCTCCAGACACTCGACCTGCTTCAAATGGAGCTGCCGAGCTCACGCATCTCAGGCAACCTCCAGTAGAGAATTTCCCCGTTAGGGGGGGTTTAAATAGACTTTCCTGTTGAGTTTTCACACTTACCTTTCTGGTTTATGTTCTTATTTTCATCTTGTGCCTCTGTAACGGTTAAGGGAGCACCAGATGGTAAGTTAACACATTATCATTCAACTGAGATGTCTGAGAGGAACTCGAAAAGCAAAAAAAGCCAGTCAACAGAAAAATACTATTAAAAAACTTCCTATGTGTACACAAAACATTCCCAGTACACACAGTTCTCCTCCCAAGTAAAGACTTTAATGCTGTGGTTTAGGAATAGGTGACACTGGTGAAATCCTGTGTTGTACCATCTGACCCTATGATACACTTTCAGAACTGGACCCGAGAGTTAAGCTGGCTTTCAAAACACAACGTTCATCGCCTGATCTAGTGACTCTGTTGGTAATCTCACCGTGTATCTGAGGAGGATGGTGGCACAGCACAGAGGCGGGAGCCACACCAGGAGGGGCAGGACAGACACACAGGGAACAATCCCAAACAGATTCCCACCACATGCTCTTGTTGTGGGGACACGGGCTGCTGGTCACTGCAGCCTGGAAACAGCAACACCTGCAGACCACCAGAGCCATGTCTCATCACCACTCGTAGGCAGAACTGAAGCACTGGATAGAGATGGGGAAGGTGCAAAGAGAAGAAACCCAGAAGACACCACAGTAGCACTGCACGCTGACAGCCCCCATCATGTGGAGGGGAGTCCCAACCAGCTGTGGTTACCCACAGCCCAGAGGTTCTCAGATCTGTTGGTTCCCTGGCCAAATCCAGGCATGGTAATAACACTGCACCCACCTACCATTCTCTTGGGATTCTCAATTGATCAGGAGAGTCCCAGACACCTGACCTAAAGCTGTTGTCTCCTATTTCTGTGCATGGTTCAAACAGACACCACGTTCCAGCCCAGACACTGCTTGATTTCGGAGCTGGGTGGCACAGTCCCTAAAGTAATTTTGATGTTTATTCTACATCAATTAAAGCGATGGTATCTCCAAACTTTTCAGATCACTGAAGCATCAGTGGGCAGTACCTAATGTGACAAGAATGGCTGTGTGAAGGACACTCACGGGAGCCTCACTTGGTGGCTCCGGGTCACATCAGAAGTACCCAGGCAGGCAGTGATCCGAAGGATGCTCGGGCAGTGAGAAAGGCTGTGCTGGGATCCTCCTCTCCAGCAGTGCTCCAGCACAAACATCTGGGACAGAGAGGTACATGCATGGGAGAGACTGCAGATCTCTGCACATGCCGCCTCCGCACTGTGCTCATCAACACTGACTGGGCTGTCCTGGAGACATACTGCTGTGAGACCTTCCAGCTGCAAACAGAGCTAGATAATAAAACCCACAAGATGTTTGGTATTGTAAACTCATGTCCTCAGGGTGCCTCAGGGTCAAATCTTTACCTCCTCATCATCCTTTCATGCAGAAAGCTCCTGGCCTGGGGGAGAGAAAGTCCCTGCGGCAGAGCAGTGGGAACAGTGCCCTGCCACCACCAGACAGGGCTCGGAGGCTGTTACCCGCCTGGGACGGGTTTAAGCTGGCAGCTTTCCTTGCAAGGAATGATCAGTATGTCGGTGTAAATCATCCCCTCAAGGTGCAGAGTAAGTACTCGGGGCTTTGGGGACACACGACCCAGCTTTAAGCTGATGATTTCTGAAAGCCAGAAGCTCAGAGCACAGCCTGAACTGGGAGAAACTGGCAAAACAAACCAACCCAGCAAAGAAAACCACGCAAGTATCTGTGAAGAGCTGAATGCCACCACTGAGCAAGTTCACTGCCCAGACTCTTAGAGTAAAACGTGTAAAATTAAGCAATAATTCAGCAAACTTCTTGATGTATGCCTTCAGCACTGCACTTGTGCCAGGGCAGCGTTCCAACAGCCTTAAAGGCTGTCTCACACAGTGCCGCAGTTTCGCAACAGAAAGACAAAAGAAGGTTTGTGTTCATGTTGGTATTCTTAATTTTTTCTTTTTTTGTTTTGAAACTAGCAGCAAAACATGATTTTAGTAATTGAAACAAAGCACATTCTGCTTTAGAATGTTATCTTAAGCTATTAATTAGCCCTCACAGTTGTCTTTCTACACCCAATGCACATCAACTCCCTGATCTCTTTCATATGAATAAAGCTACAGTGATCACTTCATTATATTAATTTATCATTTGATGGAAAGAATACCAAAACCGAAGTCTTAGCTGGCAAGTTTCGCAATTTTTTCTCTCTCCTTATTAACTGAACTGCAACAAAACCCTTTTCCTTTATATATGCCTAAAGGAATTCAGTCTGCTGCCAGTACCACCTTCTCCTTTCTTAGGCAAAAAGCTTTCAGCAGTGCTCCCTACGTCCCAAGCTAGGCACAGTTCCAGCTCTCCATCCGACAGTAATGGCAATGTATTGCACTCCTGCTGTTAACCTGTGCCACCTGGCCACCAAGACTTGTGCTAGTCTGTCCTTAATCAAAAATGCCCCTACCAAAGAAGGTTGAGACCGCGATGTCCAAAACCCAAGTGAAACTCCAGGTGGTTACTGTGGTAGAGCAATATTGAAGACGACAACAACAACAAGCTGCTCTCCACAGATTTTGCAAAAGTTTACCTGAAAAGTCTCATTTACTGAGACGTGAATTTGGAGATTACTCCTGTTCCTGGAAGCGGTGTTATTCCAGCTTATTCCCACACAGCCACCGAGATTTGTATGGCTGAATCTCAGACCGGTTCCTAGTAAGGGAGACATCTCACCTGTCAGTCTATATGCCTGACTTGCCTAAGGGTACTCGCAGTCTCTCCTTGCTTCCATGATCATGATAAAGTACTTAAAATAAAAGCCTGTGCCTGATTCTGCATTTTAGACCACATGAAACACTTTCCTCCTTGTAAAATCACTCCCGTTCCAAGCTGTTATTAAAGCTGCATCGTTACACAGGTACTGCCAAGCTGTTCCCATGCAGAGCCTGTGCCTCGCTTCTGCACTTCAGACATGACAAAGCTGGAACTAAAAGCAAGAGGAGGGACAGTCAGAGAGTTAAAACTGAAATGACCAGATTAGAAATCAGAGTACAAGTAACTGTAGTTTATTACACCTGGAATTGTTACAACTTTTAAAGGCGGCATATTTTAAATTGTATTCCAAATACCAACAACAGAAATACTCCTAAATCTAAATGTTAGTGCTTTTAAAAGCACGACCAAGTCAGAGCAGTGGCTGCGCCAGCCCTGACTAAGTGCTTTCATACCTGGAAAGGCATGGCACTGTAAATGCTTTTCTCATTACCCGTGCTGCCTTCACAGCCTCAGCAGCACGGCAGCAACCCCCTGTCCATGCTCAGCCTCGCCAAATCCCCACATTCCCTGCCAAAAGCCTCCCCAGCTGTCACAATCCCAGAGCCCTATGTGGCCAGACACGAATGCACAGCGCAGGTGCTGCCAGCCCCGGCACCTCACACGAGGCCACAGCCACTCCTTCACCTTGGCGTAGGCTGAGAGCAGGCAGAGGCCTAACCAAGAGCCCTCCATGTGAGCAGTGTGACCGTACCCCTCAGACACACTAAAAATCTCTCCCTCCCTGCCTCACAGGCCACGCCAGGCCGCACTCTGCCAGGGCACCACACGTCCTGGAGCCGGGCCCATCCCACGCTGGCATCCCCCTGCCCACGCTTGGCCTACGGGCTGATAAACACGCTCTGCCCAGGCAGAGCACAGCAGAAACATGAGGCAACTGCTCTGCTGTGCGGGGTATAGTAAGGATGCAACCAGAAAATCTAATTCCTAAATAAATCCTGCAAACCTGGGGCTCCCCAACCTTTAACAAGGCGAGTTCCAGGCTGGCAACCGGGGACTCAACAGTACTGATGATCCAGAGCTGCTTCTGCTGGGCCCTTAGGTATGTAGATACTGTCTCCCATTTCCCAACCAGTATGTGCTGGATTTTACATCTCTGACTGCTTTCTTCACTATTTCTTTTTCTCATATCGTGGTATAAAACATTCAAGATTCTTATTAAAAATTAAAGACATCTCAGCAATCCTTTCTAGAGAAAGCAAGACATTTTAGAGCCATACGTCACATTGCACACAAGTTCTGCTGCTCATGCACACGTTTTTGGAGCTGGTATTTTCTACCTTTAATTCATTTCTACAAATAGCTCTGCTGATCGAGGCTCTACATGAAATTTGGGGTTGGGGCCAGAATTTATTATGCAACAGTAATCTACAGTTACGTGGTGTCTGTGTTCAACTCTTAAGGGGTATGATTTAACCACAGAATAACCCAGAATAAATCCTGGGGGGCAGTGGTTCTTCCCATTCCCAATCCCTAAGTGGAAGTAAAGCCAGATACAAAGACTATTCTATTTCCTAAACAATCATCTTCTGTCACCCATTTGTACAAACACAAACAGATCCCGTTCCTCCAACGGGGCTCACAGAACCCTTTCAAGCAGGGTGTGGGTTACGGTTCAGCTTCCACAATACTCTCTGGCTGGAGAAACAGGCAGAGGAACCTCGCCAAGTCCAACATGAACCCCAGGTCAGGGCCTGGCACTTCCCATCAGACCTGGGGCTCACGACACACAAACTGTGTGATCCTCCCCACGTAAGTGCAAAGAACTGATTCACTGGGGCAAAAAAAAGCCCCTGAAGAGCAATCATATTTCAGTCATCCATCACACACACCAGTACACTGAGGTAATATTCCTTTACTACTAAACAGTATCCCTTAATTCCTTCTAGTCAATCCATACGCTACCATACAGATTTCAAAGCAACAGTAAAACAGGAACACATGATTCCCAGCAAAATAGAAGCCCCACCTCTCCACGCAGCAGGCACCCTGGTTTCTGCTGTTTCATACCCCCCTTAGCCATGCTGTTCACTTGGGCACCAGCCACTACAACCCGTTCTGAAAGACCAGTAACCCCCACAGTGCTTCCAAATTCACTGTAACTTGACCACATAACACAACGTGCTCAAATGACTAGAGACAGTTTTTGAAAGCCACTAAATGTTCATCTGACCCTTGGTGAACTCCTCATAAAATACTTAGCTCTACGGGCAGACAACCAACCACTAACATTTACCCAAGCTACAATTCCCCCTGAGAGCAGGCAGGCTCTGCCCAGCTCCCAGAATTACGGCGCCTTCACCTCAAAGCTGAACTCTCTCGCAGCCTCGAGACACGGAAGGGGCCCTGGTGTTAGCAACAGTCCAGAAAACTGAAGCCAGCCTCAGTAACAACATAGCACCAGGCTTTTGTTTAAAAATGCTATGCAAGAGCTCCAGCAGTACTTTGAAACTTCTGCTCCTCCTAAGGGATGGTCCTATATATCGCCAGGGATGAACAGGAGCAGAGGCACACTAAGCACCTTCTCCAAGCATTCAGCTATATCATATTAGGGCCCATCAACATGTTTATCTCGGGCCGTGACGCAGCACTTCTGGCATGTGGCTGATGGAAGAAGCGTAGATGGAGGTTAAACACAAGAGAACAGTGACAATGAAGAGAACAAGCCCTGAAAATACGAGGAGGCAAAGAAACGTGACAGCAGGAAGGGAATGGGAGAAAGCATGCTGACATTTGTTCAGGCAAACCTTTCCAGAGGCACCAGGCACGTTCCCTCAGCTCTCTGATCCGAGTGGCACTTGGTTCAAGGCGGCATCAGACCTGGCAGTGTCTGATGTCATGGGTTTGCTGTCATGGTTTTTCTTCATGTTATGGGGGAAAACCAAAATCCACGACAAGACTTGCAAACGCCGAGTTGAGTGGCACAGGAATGCACTGTACCTGTCGTTAGGGCACGGAGGAGAAGGAAGGGAAAGTGACTTTATGCTGTTAGGCCACCGAGGTGCTGATTAGCCTGTATCAGCCTGAGTAACACCAGGAAGGCATTTGCACATCTCCTGCCAAACAGTTTTTCCTCCCCGATGGTGGCTGTGCAAATAGAAGCAACGTTTTGTCGAGGGTACAGATTATCCCCTTTGACCAACACTCATCTTCAGCTCATCTCCTTCGTGCCGCAGCATTTGTTACCGAAGCTCTCCCCCAGAGCAGGATGCTCAGAGAGAGTGCAATCCCCAGTTCAGGGTGGGTTTAGTTGTCCCACATCCCGGCAGGTAGGCGTGCGCTTACAATAGAGTAACAGACAGCACTACCTCTGAGTAGCCAGCCCGAGCTGCTGCCGCTACCTTAGAAGAGCTCCTAGGCTGCAGGTGGTGGAAGTTCACAAGCACAGCTTCAGTCATGCCAATGTCAACAGCAGAATTCCTACAATGTCATGCTGGCCAAGGTTTAGCTGCAAACCAGCCAAAATCCTACAGTGCTGCCTGAATCTCCAACACGTGTGCTGAGACACCAGCGAGCACGACCCCCTAGATAGGCACAGGCACCTTTGCTATCTCCACTCAGTGGTCCAGGTCGGAGCAGTGATGATGGGCTCTTTACAGGAAGCGATTCCCACCCCTGTCACCCTGTGAGCTCTCACTGACGTGGGGCAGGTTTATAGGAGTCTGTTCTCTGACTCACCCCCAGCTCAGCCGGCGCAACTCAAGCGGTGGCACAATGCAGCATCAGCAAGGGCGTTCCACGGGTCCAAGGGAATCAGGAAAGCTGATAATGTCACAAGAACTGTAAACTATATAAATAAAGAGGTACAATCTTTCAGAGTTACTCTGCAGCTTGACTGGAGTGCCCTGCCGGGTGTCTCTCGCAATCCTATGCCTTTAAATGTCAGACATCCCAAAGAACACCCAGTGCAGGGCGAGAAACCAGCTTCTGCAAAGCTGCTACCTGACAGCAGGCTACAGGCACCGCCAGCCCTTCCCCACAGACTAGCTCCCTGTTTGCAACAGCTCCTGGTGCTGGCAAGCACTCTGACCAGTTCCTAAAAATAATGCGGCGTCAGCAACACCGCAGCCACAGCAGGCTGCAGCTCCCAGCCTGGGGAGAACATGGGAGGCTCTGGGTACGGTGGGGGACGCTGCCGGCTTTACAGCCACAGTTCCTGGTTCCCAAGCAAACCTGTGTCCTGCAGTAAGGTGATGCTCTGAACGCCAGCCTTTGCTGGAGGCATGATTTGCTAGCAGATTCATGACGTAAATCTTTACAGCACTGGTACTAAAAGAACAAAGTAACACTGTAAAGTGCACAAAGCTTCTGTTAGAGGAGTTTTGCACTGTCTGGGATGATATGGGCAGAACGTTCTGGATATAATTCTTACACGCATAATAACACTGATAATAACACCGAGTTTTATTGAGCAACATGAAAATACTCAAAATAACTGATTCAGCATAATCCCTCAAAAAATATTCCTGTTCCCACATCTTGATATGCTGTCGTGTTTATTAAAAGATGCTTCATTAAAGCAGGCAACTTTTTTTTTTTTTTTTAAAAACACGCAGTGATGATATATTCCTTTTTCCACTAAACCCCTCTACCCAGCAGGATGAAGACCATAAGACTTCACCCAGTAACAGAACAGGCCAGTCGGGTCACAGAAATCCACAGCCCAGTCTCCCCATCACTGATGACAGAATTCCCACCTCCTAACCAAGTTCACATTTCCTTCCTCTTTCCTAGAACACCCAGAATCCATGCTGGAGTCGTTACTCACCAGGGGAGTTATTCTTTCCAAGCCAGGCTGGGAGGGAAGACCAGCCTTTCTACCCAAGCAATGAGCGACTGAACTTACCCCACGGTACCCAGCGCAGTGCACACTCATTGTGTGCACCCTTCAGCTCACCGAAGGAAAGTTACTGCTCGACTTTCCCTCCCAGCACCACGCACCCCTCGGCCCAAGGCTGAGGAGTCAGCAGGACAAGCCTGAAAACTGCAATGCTCTCGGTATCAGTAACACCTGAGCCTCTAACTCCAGAACCAGCTTCTCCCACCTGTACAAGGCACAGCCCAACTTCCTGCTTGCTTGGGAATGTTAGAGGATTTCAACAGAGCAAAGGGGAGTTTCTTCCCTTGTATTCCTCCCTTCTTTCCGGGGACAGAAGCCTGCATGGTCACAGTGCTGATTTCATGGACACACCTCTCTGTACACATCTGCTGACTCTGGGCAGCGACCAATGCCGTCCCATTAGACAAGAGCTCCAGCTTTCAGAGTAATGTACTTGGTAATGCATTTCACAGCAAGACTTGATCTGCAAACTAAGTGAACAGGATAGACTTGGCTTTAGGATAGCTTTTTGAATTAGAGCAGCCATAAACCACGCACATTCCTGAATTCTGCACTACTTGACAACTTTTCTCAAATCAGAGAGCAGCTGAAGAGTACAAAAAGCAATCCAGCCTCTATCGGGTTTATTATCTGCAATTTTCTCTGGCTGGATCTGTAGCAAAGCTGCTCTGGCTGGCACCTCCAGCATTAAGACTGTGTCAGCATTTCCATTATAAATTGAGGGCCTTGTAAACCCAGCTTTAAAGAGATCACTGCGTACTGGAACTCAGCACACAATTTTTCCATGCAGGAGCAAATAGTTTATTACTGCTATTAAAATAAGCGATGTTATTTCCAACTCAAAGTCTAATTCTCCTTTCTTTACAGAGCAATACCAAAAGTCACAGCTTTTGGGGAGAACACCGCTTGACTGTGGCATCTGATGAAATCCAGAACCGCTTCCCAGGGCACTCGGAGAATGTCAGGGAGAGGGTCAGGCCAGCGCTGCTGACTCCTGACTCTGAAAGCTTGAGTAAAAAGTCACGTATGGATTTCTCCATTTGGCAAGCGAATTTACACTGCTCCCAGTGTGCTATCTGTCCTCCCCTGACACTAAAAAGAACAGTAAGAAAAGGAAAAACCAACCCACAAATCCCCCTGCTTCTTGTAGCACTGGCTCGTGCTCTGTGTCGTGTCTGAGCACGACAGGCTGCCCCCCATGGACAGGGAGATCTTTTGAGGCCAGACGTGCAAGCTGCTGGAAAGGCTCGTTCAGGGGCCCAAGGTGGTGCCGAGCCCCAGGAGATGAGGGTAAGAACAGTAATCGCTGGGCACTGTTGAGATCTCTTTCTGTCAGTGCAAGGCAGAGGCAGTTTGCTGAGGAGAGGGCACAGGGAAGAACTGGGTTTGTCCTTGACAGAAAACCTAAAAAGCCTGGAGGGGTGGGATTCATCCCCCCTACCTGCAGATGTCAGTGAGGTCCTCATCCACACTGAGTCCAGCCTGGCCAGACACCCGCTGTGCTCCTTGTATAGCAAGTGGAGAGACGGAAATTCATCGCCCTGTTCCCTTGAGCTATTTTAAACATCTGGCTGAGGGCAACGTGAATTATGCTCTAGAAATGCCAATTAGGATCCAGACTGCCATCTCTGAAGGAGGTCTCCAAACTTAGCCACGTGCAACAGAAAAGAGAAAGCTGCCGTGCAGCCCCGGAAGGGAAAGCAGGCTTCTAAAGGGCTGAGTCCTTCCCACACCCCCCTCTGCCTACCTCTGCCTGCTGCGGGGGCAGCCACATGCTCCAAGACAGATGAGAACCTCCAAACAGACAGGGAAAGGAAATGCCACGGTAGAAATACAGCCTGCAGGTGCGGCCAATGGCTCCTCAACAAATCCAGCATCTTCTAAGCACTGCCAACAAGGATGCCATTTCGCTTGCCTTTGCTCCTTGCAGAGAAGGCCTAGCTATCTAGGGGTGATTCAGCTGTTCCCTCCTCAGACATGACTCTCTCCAGTGAAGAGAATAGAGATCCAGGATGCCGAGCAGTAACTTGTGATACGAGTTACTCTTGTATCTCTTGATACACAGAGATAGAAGGAAGACAGTGCAGCTGTGCTAATGCAGTGTGACTGCCCCCAGAACACATATTCCAGCTGAAAACACCACAACGCTCATCACCCCTCACCCAGTCGTTGTTTTTATCTAAACGCACTGTGGTTTCTTCCAGGATGTGAACCTGAACAAACCTGAGTTCCCTCACTTGACTGTTCCCCACAGACGTGCAACCACCATCCCACAACACCTGTATCACAGGCTATACGTGTCTTGGGGCATGGTGTGTCCCCATGACACCTGTACCACAGGCTATGCAGAGCTCACTACGGGCACATCCAACTCACAAGTGCAGTGAGTCTCCCAGACAGCGTGGCCACAAGACCACCCCACACACAGGGCCTGGCCCCTCGTGACCACTGACGGCACTGGCCCTACCTGGCTCTTGGCTTTACACAGCCCAGCGCTGGTACCTCAGAGCACACCTGAGTCTCCATCCCTTCCCAACAATATTCACCCTGAAGCCATCTCAAAGCAGAGCGGTGAGAAGCACAGACCTGCAGAGTCCAGAGCTGCCATTTCTGTTTGTTCACTAAGTATAATTCAGTGCCGTTGGACAGTTTGTGAAGGCACTCTGGGTTTCTATCACAACAAAGATGCCTTTGTCAGCTCTCTCTAGCAGTTGTCCGATACATGAGATTTTTGAAGTGTTTCCCACAAATACAGCTATGTGCTCACAGACCCCGGGCACAAACAATGTCAGTGCTTGTTACACGCCGCTCTGTTTACCCAAACTTGGCACCGGCCCCTCATGCTACACACAGATCACCGTCCCCAGAAGAATTTCTAACAAGGCTCCCAAATAAGATTCCTCCTGATTGGACAGGAGCTCACAAGTTACTCAGTATTTTATAACGCCCTGTAATGAAATACATCCTGCCTGCCCCAAACCGCTTCTGTCTAAAACAGGAGATATTTGAAAGGTCATAAACACTTGGGAGCAGTAGGACTGCAGACGCCCGCTCGAATGCTTGCGCTCCAGATAAATAAGGCAGTAGCAGCTGCTGTGTCCAGCCCCGGGCCCATGTCCTGTATCAATCAAACACACACAAGCTTGTTTCCCTGGAAGAGTCCAGAACAGTTTCTTCTGCTGTTCTACCACTACCAAACACTGGCAACTTTTCACCTCAGCTTCGCGGAACAGGTATGTCAGGCACACCCTTACCTAGCACCCCAGGTCCTCCAACAAACCTCCATGGGACAGGCTAAAAACGCCCCTTTCCAAGGAATGCTCTACATGCAGACAAACAAAGCCCAGCTCTGACCGCAGGGCTCGCGTTCCCCACCTTCCTGCAGCACCCTGCCTGGCCAGTCACCTCTCCCCACAGTATTTCCAGGCTCCCTACAAAGACGAGCAGCCAAAGAAGTTTACAGTTGCAGTTGCCCCTTTGTGAACCTTTCTGCGCTGGAGAAGGCGGGCGCCATTTGGAGGGAGCGCCTCTGTGCCGGCCATGCTGCATGGCTGGCTAAATCGATTTCACATGGGCACCACACAAGGAGCATGCAGGAACAAATCTCACAGTCCGGCCTGGGAACACTGCAGTATGGCTGGGGGATGTGCAAGGGCGCTGCTGCAAGGGTCCAAGAGCAACCTTTGGGGCAGAGCCCTGAGGAGAGTAGCAGCAGAGATGCGGGGGGCACAGTCGCAAGGACCTGTTACCCCCTGCCGGAGGTCTGGCGTCCTGTGGCTCCCCCTGCCACTGGTTGTGGGGGTCCCCACCAACAGCTGGCACTGGGAGGCAGCAAGGGGGAATGAACAGGGAAGGGACTTCTTTCCCTGCTTCATCTTCAGTATGAGACGCAGATTTGTTTTTGTAGGAGAACACTGAACACGCTCCCCTGCATCCAGGAAAGCCAAGAGAAGGGGAGCCTCAGTGAGGGAGGCTCTGTGTACCAGATGTCCCTGCTGCAGTGTTCTGTGCCTGGCAGGAAAGCCACTGCACACCCCTTACCCAAACTGCCAGCTCCTGGGGACCAAAATGGAACCGTGTGGGAAGGGATTGCTCTTTCTCCTCTTTAAAAAACAAAGCTTAGGGATGCTTGGTGATTCTCTGTTCCCAGTGCGTACAGAAGAACTCAGCTGAGGGCAACACTGGAGTAACACGCAGACATTTCAGGCTTTCAGGGGAAAGCTACAGAGTCACCACAGGGCCTGGCTGCAGCAAGCAGTGTTTCTCCAAGTGAAGCGCAGGAGCAGGGGAGCCCAGGAGCATTGGAGAGCCAGCTCCTCCCGTGAATCCGCTCTCACAGCTGGAGACAGCACTGACTATTCTATATACAGCAGCACTGGGCTGGGGAACTCAAGCAGGCAGTGTTGAATTGCACAGCAAGGCAATTTAAGCAAATGACTAATCTAAACCCTGGGTCTCGTTCCTACTTTGGCCTTTTCAAATGTGGCTTAAAAACATAAACATCAAAATCCTCTCCCACTGGAACAAAGAGAAAGCACTACAAGAATTCTGTCACCTTAAAGGAAAATCAGCTACAAACAAGGCAGTTACCAAGCTGTGCCAAGCCCTTGTGCAGTTGGTTCATCAGGACTTGTGGCACACAAAACACAGGACAGGACTTTAACTTCCACAAAGGAAAAAAAGAATACTGTAAGCTATTTTCTAACTCCTTGGTACCTTATCTGAGTCAGTATCCTGACTGGAAGTACTGTGAGATTTCAGTAGTCTTAGCTACTGCTGGATTACAGCACACAATTTAAAGCCACGTAGAGGTACACACGCATACATTATGCTTAGGAGGAGTCACAGAATCTGGTTTAAAACCAGAGCGCATACAGAACTCCTCACGCAGCAAGGTCTCTGCCAAGGAAATTAACACAGATGCTTCGTTTGCCATCTGAATGTTCTGATTTTTAAAAATCTTTCCAGCTGATGTAATACTGAATTAAGAAACCTGTGACACTAGGATCTCAAAATGTTACACCGGATGTAATCATAACTGAGAGCAAAGTTACATTAGATTAGAAATAGAGATGATCTGTGGCCTGCTCCAGAGAACCACCGAATGTTCTGGCAGTCACCACCACTGCTGCGGTGCCCCGAGCCCAGAGGCCTTTGTACAGCAACTCGGTATCTCATTAGCAGAGCACACTCAGCATTGTACTTACTGCGGTGTTGGCTGCCATAGGACCCGGGGTGCCACGACCCTCTTTACCAACACCCTGATTCTGATCCTCAGGACCGCGGGTGACAAGAATTCTGAAGTGCTGCTGCCTTGTGTTTTGATCCGGTCTGATTTTAAACAAGCATCCCTGCCCTTGAGGAATCCGCTCTACTGAATTGCTTCTGGGTATCTCTGCCCCGTCCCTGCCATTCCCACACAGCTCTGAGCTCAATCCATCACCTGCGGGGCTACTCTCTTCTGCCGGCGGCTGGACAGGGTAGGAGGTACTCCTTTCTAGCCGAATCCGAGGGTACCTGACCAACCTGTCCCCTTTGGTGCCAGTAAAGCCAAAGTTGTATTCGCCTCCCGCCCCCACACCGCTCGCCTGCGGCTGCTGCAACTGGAGAACAAGGAACTTCTTCCCTGAATTTGCAGACATATCCGGCACGTGCTGCAGAGACCAGCGGCGGGGTTCAGGGATGGGGGCATTGCTCTGAGCCTTGGTCCCAAAGGGCAGCACAGTAACCTGAGGCACCTCCACACTCGAAGCCCGGTGTTGAATCCTCACCCCGCTTTTGTTCAACCCTGGGGCTGCTTCATTCGCCTCATCTTCTCGGGCGGTGGCGGAAGCATCCTCGCTCTGGTTGGCGGGAGGGACAGCATGAAATATCCTGCTATTACAGCAAACGGTTCCGTTAATCCCTTGCCCCAGCTCTTCCGTAAGCCTGGGTGGAGAATCCTCAGGAGTCACCTCTGGACTGCTGGGAGAAGAGGAGCTGTTTTCAACAGCGGGCGCGCAGTGCTCCCTCAGGTCAGAGAGCTTGCAAGGACGTGTCTCCTCAGGAGACTCCAGGGTCGCGCACTCATCCGCACAGCCGTTGGTGGCTTTGCGCTGGAGGGAGATCTGCATCGACGAGCTCCTCGTTGGACGCGTGTCGATGCTGTTCAGCAGCTGGGGGATAAACATGGATGTGCTCCTTTTTAAGGAGCCCACTTCTTGCAGATCTCTGCCACCACCGTGATCTGCTCCATGTCGGGAGAAAGCGTGAGGGCTGCTCCTCCTCGGCAAAGTGTGGAATGCCATGAAAAAGTCATCTTCTCTCTCCCGGTCGAGGATCTCCAGTTCGGGGGCTGTGTTGCTTCGCCCAGAGCCAAAATGAAACCGCAGCCGATGGGCCATGGTTTTACAGAGGGAAGAAAAGGAGAGGGAGAACAGCAACAATTCAGGCACTGCCAGAAGTTAAAAACCAAAGACATAAACTCCGAGAAAAAGTGTCCCATCTGCCAAACTGTTAGCACTGCAGCCCTGATAGCGACAGATAGCAGAAATAGCCCAAGTGGCAAGCAGCATTCCAGGCATGATTGGATAAGAGCAGTCAGCGCTCCTACACACTGTGACATAGGGTAGGATGGTGGGTGTCACGTGGCCGCGCTCCCCCTCTCCAGTGTAAGCTAGTGGGGGTTTTGTTTTTTCTCTAATGCCAGTGGGAGCCTGAAACGGCACCTTCCCAGCTGCTGCTTTTCCATCAGTGTGGCGGCCCCAGCGGGAGAGCTCTTGCAGCTGACCAAGGCAGCGAGCAGTCGGCACCGCTATAAATCTATCCCGCATGGACTCGCAGGGCAGGCACGGCTCTAGGGAGCACACACAGAAAAGTGAAGTGCAACAAAACCGCCTCGATTCCTGTTAAAAGCTTCAGTCAACTCCACATGCAGATGACAATTCTTCTGGGCGCAAGGCTCTGGTGTGTGTTACAGCACGAGGCTGTCATGGCAGAACACGAGTAAATATAGCATGGTTATGCTTTCAGTTTTAGCTGTGCTCATAACGTGATGAAGCAACAAACCCCTTGCCCCTAAACAGCCACGACTTGATGCCGTCCCTGCGAACGCCCCTTAACCTGCGCTCCCCTGTGTCGTCCCTTCTAACAGCTAACCATCCAGCAAACAAAGCGACCCTGCACGTGGCAGGCTTCTCACGCAAGCAAAGCGGCGGAGATGAGCAAGATGGCAGGAGACAACGGTTCTCTTTCCGTTTTACCAGGCAGTGAAGGCGAGCGAGAACCAGAGGCGGGTGTTGCATGTCGTTTTGTACCAATTTGTCCTAAACACGGTCCAGAAACTCTGCCCATTGCTGGCCAGGCTCCAGGGAGAAAGCTAGCAATGTTACCACGAGCGGGACTGCCAGCACGGAGTACAGTTACACCCTCCCCAAGCCAAAAGCCCTTAGAGCAACAACAGCCAGACAGGATACACCGAGATATAAAACAAATGCCCTAAGCCAGCCCTCTGACAATGCAGACACTCAGCAGACTGATACTCACACGGGAAGGGTGCTCACAGCAGCACTTGTTAGTGCGGACGAGGAAAGAAACCCTGCTAGCACAAGCCGCGGCCTCCCTTCGGGACGTGGGCGCTTGCTCCCCAGGAGAGCTCGGAAGTGCTGAGCATTGCCAGCAGCTCTGAGACGCTGTAGGTGGAGGGTCAGTATCCAGACGTGCAAAGCCCTGCTCGTGAGCAGCTTGCTCTCAAGAGCCGGCCGGTGCCCAATCACGGGAGCTTGGAGTGCTGGCCGTCGCTGCCAACAGGCAGCACAATCCCCTTTTGTTGTACGTGCACCCTGAGCCAAGAAGAACAACCACCCCAACAGCCTCTACGAAGCAGCAGCATGGCAGGTCGCCATGTGGAGAGGCACAGGTGTGGGTTTCTCTCAGCCCAACGGTATTACCTGAGGACACAGCCCCTTCAAACTCCCTAGTTTGGCTGGGGACAGAAGGGAAGGGGCGTACTGCAAGGACAGACAGTGCTCCGGTGCTTTGGGAGCATGAAGAAACAAATCCATGCAAACAGCGACAATAAATACTCCCAAGTGAAGCCAAACCCATCAGCTCAGCATCTCCTCATACTGTAACCAACCTGATGGAGCTCTAAAACCCCAGAGTACTCGTGTTAGCAACAGCTCAGGACACCTTCCGAAGGGACAGCGACAGCTCCTAAAGCACAGGTTGCCCGAGTGCAGGGGCATACTGGCTGCAGAAGGGGGATCACAATGCACTGCAAAACCCAGCAGCCTTCCCGAGCTGCCCCCGTTACCATCACCCATGGACACCCCACACCAGCCACAGCCAAATCTCTTCCATAAGGTTGCTTCCTCCTCCACACAGACACAAACTTTCTCCAGCTATCGCCTAAGAGAGACCAACCGCACAGTGATGTCAGCACAGCCCCGAGCCCGGGCTTACACTCTGCCTCCCAGTTACAGGCACAGGATTCCCCATCAGCTGGCATCAGAAGAGGACGTCGCAGCTGGGACGAGCTGACCAAGAAGCTCCTTTTAAGCTCCAGAGGCACTGGACAGTTTTAATTGTGCCGGTGGTCATTATAGAATCGTACAGTGGTCAGGGCTAGGAGGGACCTCAAAGATCATCAACGTTCCACCCCTGCCATGGGCACCTCTCACCAGACCAGGCTGCTCAAGCCACCACCCTCACAGTCAACAATTTCTTCCTAATATCCAATCTAAATCTCCCCGCTTCCAATTTAAAACCATTCTCCCTTATCCCATCACTCCAGGCCCTTCTAAAAAGTCCCTCCCCAGCTTCCTTGTAGGCCCTTCAGGTAGTGGTAGGCCACTATAAGGTCTCCCTGGAGCCCTCCCTTCTCCAGTCATCTTCGTGGCCTCCTCTGGATCCATTCCAACACCTCTTGCCTTCAGATTCATCTACTTCTCCAGGTGAACCTGAACATTGCATGTCAATAAACACACTCCCAGTCAGACCACTCTAAACACACCCCGCCACAGACTGACCGGTGTGCTTCCTCTTGTCTGGCTGTAAGACTGCTTTCTCCCCAGAAGATGACAGCTTGGATGTTTCCCCTTGCTCTGTGTTTAATAGGAACACAGAGGAAGAGAACACATTTTTTTGAAGACAGATGTCTCCATGCTCCTTGGTGCTTTTGAATAAAAGGATCTTCACAACACTGATCCTTTCATCATGAAGCAAACAAGCTTAGAGGCAGAGAACCAAGAACACGTTAATAACCTTATCTACTCCATCACAAGAAAAGCAAGCAGCAGTACGATGTTAGGAGACTTCTCCAGAAGAGCTGCCACGTCAGACAAATTAAACCCAAGGCTAAAACCCCTAACCCTGTGCTGGGCATTGTGAGGCAGAGCACTGGAAATGTGACAGAGCAGGGGTTTGCTGTTTCCTTACACCTACACATACTCACATCCTGCGGAGACGGCGCAGCGCTGGTAACCACATCCCAGAAGAGGATGCAGAAGTATTAAAAGGTGCATGAAAGAGACACCAAAATGATCAGGGGTGAAGCAGCTGCTTTGTGAATGACTAAAATGGTTGGGACTCTGCTGGCCTAGGGAAGATGATGAAGTTTCTGCTGTCAGAACCCTGGGCAGAGGACCCGGCAGGGTGCCACATCTGTGTTTAACACTGGCCAGAAGCCCCAAAACAGGTGTTTTAGGCTTCTACCCGCAGTTCTTAGCGCCCTCACTTAAAGACCAGACAGAGAGAGCTTCAAGGTGTGCTGTGTTGTCATCAGCTGTGTTACAGAGCACCTTGGGATTAGTGAAACACAACCAAGACAGGCACTCACCAATCTGTTCTCATCAAACACTTCAAACAGCAGACGGTGATTGGTTGGGTTTACCTGTAAGAAAAGTCAGAAACACCATGTTAGGTTGATTAGCCTGATAAGAGCAGTTCATAGAGTCATTAGACCAAGGCAGGCACGACTCAGGTCTGATGTACATCTCCCCGTGTACTTAAGCTGGATGGTTCCTAAACCCTGCTGCCACTAGGAACAGCTGAGCAGTTAACACGAGGAGCACGTTTCCTGTGCTGGGTGCATCTCTCCTCCAGAGAGCTATGCTCCAAAGGGGAGAGGCATGGCTGGCGTGTAGCACCTGCCTCTCAGGGCTTCGCAGGCAGCTCTCCATCGCTCACCATTCCCAGCCCGTTTATCCCTCACGCCTGTGGAAAGCCCAACAGAAGTCGCTCCAGCACTTGAAACAGCAAATATACCTCCAGAAAAAATATTTCCCTTGCAGTCAATTTGAGCAGAAAGGCTGCCAACATTTAAAGGGAAAAAGCAAAGAAACAAAGGAACTCTGGCAGGAAGACAACCCAGCCACGATTAAAGTAGTAAGTTCTTTATCATCTGACCCGCTTGATAGACTGTTTCAGGAGAACTCTGTGACCCAGGTTACTGTGTCCATCTTGTTGGATTAGGAACATTTAGACAAAGTATCCCACAGCAGACTGGTGATTCTGGGGGTTGGCAATGGGCCTCTCAGTCTTGAGGAACCCTGGCACGTGTTTAAAAGCAAGCACTGCACCTGAGCCTCAGAACGCTGGGGTTAACCTGGTGGGATCCCTGGATCTGCAGGATGCTGGGAGCCAGGACTGTACCAGCATTCCACAGAGTACCAGTGGTAACACCCTGCACCCCCAGCTTCGCTCAGGCAGCTGTTCCAGATTACATTTTAACCCCCCCTGAAATCCTACCTTGCCTTTTGTGAGAGCTACAGCTGCACAAAATCCAGCCATTCTCCTTGGAAAAACACTGGCACCAGCTAAGTAACAAAGTTGTTAGTGCCCTTCTTATTGTGTTCTGCCGGGTTGGATAATCACGACTTTAACCCCTCCCTTACCACTTCCAAATAGTTTACATTATTTTTTCAGATTTAAAAAAAGTCACTGGGTTTTACCCTATAAAAATGGGTTTCATTTCAAGCAAGTTCCGGAGAGATTAAAAGCAAACTCCAACCCCCCCTATTCTGACCTTTTAGGCAAGTAACATAAAGGTCAAGAGAAATTACATTTCCTATCTTCCACCTCTACACAAGTAACTTAAATTTCATGCAGCTCTGGGCAGTAACTCTCATTGTTTGCCATGGCCTTAATGTTCCAAAACCCCAACAAACATGCTTGGCTAAAAATACATTTTCGAGTAAAAAGACTTTTTCGTTTGTCAGATGAATTAACTGAAACCTTGCTCTGAGGAACAGCCCATTCCACATTAACCAAGCCCTGCTAATCACTCTCCCCTACAAAAACAGAACAGTAATTATATCAGGACAAGCATTTTTTTTACATGAACATATAAACAGCAAATAAAACCCACCAAACTTCTTACCAACCTTATGAAGTGCCATGAGGTTAATCATACATGTCATAGCAATGATTGTAAGTAAAGGGAAACTTACTCTAAAGTAAAACTCTTCGTTCCATTTTGGATTCAGTGTCTGTAAGAGAAATAAATGTATTTGTATTGTCCAAATGCCTTCAGGTTTGCCACTTTGCCATCAGCAGAACGTGCATGCAAGTGACAAAAAAATGCCATGAAATTGTTTAGATATTCTCTCCTGAGTAAACCCAACGTGGGAGGATACTTGAGTCAGATGATCCTAAAATAGCTGTTAAGTATAAATAGGATTCTATGAGTAAAAGGCAAATTGCTGAGAACCCAGAGGTATCAAACCTGAAGATGTTGCTTTCTCAAGATTCATTTAAGCCCAGATTCCAAAAAAAAGGAAAAATAAAAAGAAATGTATTATTTAAACACAAAGCAACTGGAGGGGTACAGAAAAAAGGACAGAGTTATACTGTAATTAAACAGGAAAAAAGGCCCAACAGAAGGAAAGGTTATTCCCTTTGAATATGTATGACCACCTTCCTGAGCTCCCCCAGCCTATGGGGGATTTTAATCACCTCAATAAAATACGCCAAAAAACATGCATATAGTTTGAATCTGAGAAAAGCTAAGAAAGGAATGATAAATTTGTAATTTTTAACAAAAAAGCTATCAGAACTACAAACATCAGTAATTTGGGCAAGGTTAAACCCCAGCGTGCTGTGTCCAACGGTTTTGTTTCCACGCCAAATCATTCCCTCATTCCCTCACACAGCAGAGATTTACCAGAAGAGCTGACAGTGAAGCTTGGCTCTGCACCCACTCAAACGCTGCTAGCGTGGAGGAGGAGAAGCTGGGCTGTGCATCTTCACTCTGTGGTGCAGATCCGCTCAGTCACCGCCCTGGGGCACAGCAGTCACTACACTCTGGCTCTCCATGACATGGACATAGGGGTGATGCTGCAGCTCTGCGGGTGCTCGTACGGTCACACCGCGCTGGCAGCCACGCGCTGGGGCTGAACCCCAACTGGGGCACGGGGAACGTGTCACCAGTGCAACCCAGTACCAGTAAACGCAGGGGAAGGGACAAAGGAAAGTGACAGCCAGAGGAAAGATCCAGCTAGGAACCCATATGCAGAGATGTACAAGTTCAACCTGCCTATCCTAACCTATCCTGGGACAGAGCAGGAGAGTCTCCCTGAAAGGAAAGGCTACTAGGAGAGGAGATGAAAGGAGTAACATGAGTGCAGGCGAAGGGCAGGGATAGGGGCTGGAGGCCCAGGGAAACTTCCAGCTCTTCTGCCTTCAGGAGCAAAGGCATGCAGCACAATAGGGAATAATAACAAAAGTGACTCTTTCAGGCCTTGTGTTCACTGAATGTGGCCGTTACCAGCAAGAGAGGTCCCCGGCAATTCAGCAAGCGGCCCCCAGCCCCGTGCTATGTCTGGGGCACTCCTGTCCGTCGGTAACACTCATCCTGCACACTGCTTAGCCAAGGTGAAGGTCTCAGGAAACGCTTGGTGCATGAGGCAGCACCAGTTTTGGTCAGTGCCCTGGAGCTGGCAGAAACATCTCCACCTTTACAGGCCCACCGATCAGTACAAACTCAGAGAGTACAAACACCAGAGTCCTGGCAGAGGAGAACACAGGCAAAGTAAGGCTCCAGAAATAAACGCATGAATAACTTCATAAAGATATTAGCAGGGAAACAGCAACAAAAAGACTCATCAGCAGAAAGAGACACAGCCTAAAAAGGGCAAGTACTGTGCAGATAAAGACCTGCCAAGAGTCAAGCTGAGCTAGATCTTCCCTGGGATATCAGAACAGGCACAAAGAAGGTTTTGAGCCAGAGAAGTAGAACGAGAGCACAGAAAAAGCCCATGCTACCAAACAATGAAGCTCCATGGGGGGATGAAGCATGTTTAGGTATGGGAAATTCTGTTTAAGGTGACATATGGGAAAGGCAGAGCAGCTAAGAGGGACCGGTGAAGATGGACACTGTCACAGCTGATGCGGATGTGAAGTCTTCAGAGCGCAGCGCAGGCAAACTGAGGGAACTGGATAATCTTCATCCAGCCTTCTGAAAGGACCGACAATGAAATCACAAGCCCAGCAGCAGGGATTTCAAAACCACCCTGAGCATCTTACAAGATCCTGAGGCATCAGACAGCAAAGGCAGCTTTCTATGCTGCAGAAAGGAGGGAGCATTTCTGGCAGGCCCTGAAGACTGCTCCGGAAGGAACGCGAGGCACTGTGCTGGAGTGGCTGCGTGTGTGCAGGGAGGTACATCAGATCATGCTAGAGAAGTCTGAAATCCTTCTGATACCTTTATTTCTGGGGAGTAAGGGAACCACATGCATTCATCACTCCCCTGGCTGTAGCTAACCCCCTCCCCTGGTCCTGCTACACAGCAGGGTTCAGACCAGACAACTGCACCAGTGACGCGAAGGGAGAGGAACAAGGAGAACCACTGTCCTGCTGCCTCTGTCAAGCACCATGAAATGTTACATGCTGGACTGAGGAAGACAAAAAACAGGAGGAAAAACAAGAAACTAGCAAAGGGTTAGATGCTGTCAGACTAAAAGGTAGGGAGCGAAGGAGGTAGTCAGCAGTGTCTTTGGCAATCACTCCCCAGACTGACTTTGCTCAAAGGTTTTGAGCGAAAATCAGGGATGCGGAAGTAAGATGTGCTAACGATGGTGGCTGTGTATGGAACAACCCGAGGCTGCCGACTGCCCAGGAAGAACCCTGCTTCCAGAGAAAAGTCCTGGGATGAAACCACAAGTGACTAACTGGAGTTTCCAATACATGAGTTAATAATACTATTATAGGAGCGACTGAGAAAGTCCAGGCTGCAGGTGACAGTTACAAGACATGGTGAAGAAAGGCAGACACAGGCCCAGGAACGCATCCTCCTCTCCCCACCCTCAGCCCTCCATCTGCTGCTGGGCGGGTGCACCAACATGATCCTCCTCTTCCTCCCAAGGGCAGTAAGGAGGCCCAGGAGTTTCTCTCTTCCCTCATACAATTAATACAATACTTTCACATCCTTCCTACACCTTGTACTTAGGGCAGTCAGCTGAGCAGCTCTCTTATCCTCCCCTCACACAGATCCTACTAGCCAGCCCATGAAAGCCAAGGGACAGACTGCCTGCAGGGTGCAGCTGCTCAGACTTCCCCGACTCTCCGGGTCAAACAAGCTGCCCGGTGAGCAGTGGGTAAGGTCTGAGCCCAAAGTCACTAACGTGGTCTGAATTAAAGTAAGAAAATAAACCACCTCCTTCACCTCACAAACGCAATCTCAGTGCAGTTCCAGGCCCTTCTCACAGCCCACCTCCTGTCACCTGTCTCTCTCCAATTCCCGTATTAGGAAAATACTCTGGAAATTTTGAAAGGGAACATTAAAGAATGATCTTTTTTCCTAAAGGTCAAATAAATGATAATTAAAAGAATTTCTAAGTTCTTTATTTCAGCTATGTCATTCATGAAGGTATTACTGATAGAAGGAACAATGGATGATGTAATGAACTTGATAAGCCCAGCTTTAGAGTATAATACGTGACATACTAGGTCCTGCCATCTGATCATGCACGCTGGAGATGCACCCACTTGCTCTCCTCTTGGTTTGGGGGGAAACACCCAAGCCCACAACCTGCCCCCCCCCCCCCCCTANNCCCCCCCCCCCCCAATTATTCAGTTGCTATACACACATGCAACGATTTAAACAGCAGCGTTATTGCATTCCAGCATCATTTCCAAACCACCAGAACAAAGAGAGACCCATACATACCTTTTTGATGGTTTTTGTCTGCACCAGAGCAAGTTCTCTGTTCTCATCTGCTACATACAAGGAGAGCTTCACGTACGGGTCGCTGCAAGAGAAGAGGCTGCATTTAATGGAATACAAATTTACAGCCAGTATCACCTCATGATGAGTGTCAGGCCTGTCCTGTAATGGGGCAGCAGTGGCAGCTCCCTCACTCCCAGCAAGTGCGTCTTGGTGAAGCCTGGCTCTGCAGTAAGCTGCTGGAGCATAAGGAGGTGTGTTTGTGACAAGATGCTTCCCCTGCTGCCCCACCTCTGCCTGACTCTCCCAGCTCTCAGCTAAGGAAAACACCACAAACCAAAACCTAAGCAAACACAAACCAAACAAACAGACCCAAACCCAAACAGACCCAAACCTAAACCCACACAAACCAAGCAAACAGACCCAAACCAAAACAGAAACCAAACAAACCCAGACCACCATGCCCAACCTGTCTTTCCAGCCTTCCATAAAGACAACCGAGAGAGAGGAAAGGAAGGTGAAAGGTTTGGGGCTTCAGAACACCTGGGAAAGGTTTGAGCACAGCCAGCAGAGCTGGTACAGAGGAACAGGCTCTTCAGTGCTCACCTCAGGCGCCTGGCCTGGCAGCACAGATCTGCTGAGCAGGACTGGGAGCACGCTGCCATGCCCTGCCACCCACGCAGCTGTCCCCCAGGACCCACAGCACCCATATCCCATCACTGTCTAGAGATCTCTGCACACAGGGAACTTCAGCAGAAGTGACAACTTTCTTCTTCCAAATGCAAAGTGTCAGTTGCACGGCATGCAGCTCACTGATTTACAGCAAACACCTCAACCAAAAGAGCATTCCTAAGGCTAAGTGTGGTCAAGGAATTGGTTACATTTTTAAAAAAATTATTAAATCAGACAAAAAAATAATTGAACAGTCCACATAATCATACTGAAACTTATTCCTCCGTCCAGCACATTAACCCTTCGTCCCCCTTCTTCCAGTTTGGGTGCCAGTCCCCAGTTGCCACGTGGCCCCTCTGCACTGCATGCTTCAGCAAGCCAACCCTGCGACATCGCCATCATTCCTCAACAAATTTCTCAAGCAACAGGACAGTTTCCAACAGTTTCCTAAATATAATTAGACAATTCTTTACATTGCAGTTACATAAACTCTCAGGGATGGGAATATACCTAATATTAACCTCCCAGTGTTGGGAAGTCCACAGATAAAACTGTGTAACCCTTTTAAGAAACTCCTTACTCAGAACCTGGTTCAGATCACAACAGCTACACCAAATCACTGCATTTTTACATGTGGCTGATTCGGCGGCTCCAGGTACAGCGTATGGGTCTGTACATCCACAGGGAGAGCAGTCCCCCTTCCCCAAACTCCTGCAGAATCCAGGCTCTGGTGAGGATGTTAAAACAGACTCATGGGGCTCAACGTTCACCTTCCCAAAGGGTTGCTGAAAGAGATGACTATCAAAACTCTTCTGGTACTATAACCTCTCTCGTCACCCCGACTTGCCCGATTCCATTTTTACAGCTTAAATTCAGGGGGAAATGCACAGTATTTTAAACATCTGGCAAACAGCACTTTTCTGTTCTTGTGGAGAAAACACCCAACAGTGCATCTTGCAAAATTGCTAAATAATCCTGCATTTGTCCTGTCACCATGACTATGTTCCTGAGGCCAATAAAGCTACTAGGAAAAAATACACAAGGTAGCAAAAGTAACTGATGACAGAGCAGCCTAGTCTCGGGGAGCAGACAGAGGAGAAGCACTGAGCAAAGTGCTGAAGAAACCAAAGAGTGAGAAAAGAAGGAAAGAAGCCGACCCACAGTTACAGCTGTAACTACGGTGGCAAAACACAAACATGTAACAGGTATCCCAGACACTCAACATCAGAGCAGCAGTAGAAGCCCTGAAGGAACTTTACAATGACTAACTGCACCCCAAAGCCCCATCTAAAAGCAGGTACTCTAGGTGAAGGTGGCATCCTTGCAAGGTGAAGCTGGCATGGAGACAGACGATGAATTAGACACCACAAAGATCAGGAAAAGATCAGAGCATTGTCACTGCAGCCTCTCTGTCTGCAAAGGCATTCCTGGAGGGAAGAGAAGCCACTGCTGTAACCAAGATTGAGTGGAGAGGGGTGAGGTACAAAGGAGCCTCTTTGGCCTGCTCCAGGGCTACTTCCTTCCTGCAGGAACGATAACAGCCTCGGGTGCCTTCCCAACAAAATGCACCCCACAATGAACAGGGGGAGGAAAGCAACCCTCGGGGGCAGCGGAGGAGACAGGCACAGCTATACTCAGTCTGAAAGGTTACACTTGTGGATGCTTTAAATTTCTTATACTCGACAGTGTCATCACCCACTAATATCAGAAGCCAGTGGATGTATTCAGTATGTATTATCAGGCATTCAAAGGACTAAGCAGGGGTTTCAAATCAGGATTTTGTAAGGAGAAACGAGCCCTGTCATTACCATCCTAGTGACTGGAAATGAATGGGAGCTGATTTCTCAAACACCTACCCATAATATTCCTCTTTACAAAATCCCAAAATGATTAAAACCAATAATCTCGTTTACCCCGACATGACCTGCCTAAACCTGAAGAGAATGTCGATGCTGGCTCAGATTAGCAGCATTCTGAAGCTGATAACAGTCCTCTGGAGAACAAGCTGCAATGCTAAGGAAATGATGTCAGTAAGGAAACTTATGTTCATCGTAATCACACGTTAGTGCAAAGAGAGCTTGGCAGAGACACGGTCATAAACAAACATCTGAGGTCTTAAGAAATCCTCCTCCTGATCTCCTGCAATCCCTCAGGCGTTCAGAATTATCCATTTGCCACAGTTCGCCTACTCCCAGCATTTGGCATTTCCAAAAGCTCAAGCTTAATTGTTATCTGTGATTCCACCCTCACCTCGAACGGCAAGCTTCCAGCCTCCCTTCTCCTGGAGCACAACAGAAAGCACCCATGACTTAAAATACATTAAAACCCCCAAACAGAGCAGCAGCCTTTAGAAACTCCCGTTATTTCAGAGTGCTGTGGAACTGGAGCCTGCCGATGGGTTCCTACTGCTCACTGGAGTGTGGAACCACGCTTGTTGGATGTTCTCGGCACAGCCTGGAAAGCAAGCCTCCAAATGCCTCGTGCCAGAGACCCAGCACGGTATTCATTTATTTATTTGAAGCCACAAAAGGAGGGGGTGGAGAGCACGGAATAACGAAGCCACTGAGCCCCCCTGCTGCTCTATTTTTATTTAAAAGTTGAAGCCGCCTCCCCAGATATAAAATTAAGTATCACTTGTTATGCGAGTGCGTGCCAAGCCTGTCCCGTGGAGGCAAACCCCGAGCCTCAGAGCAGCCTTACTGCTTCCAAGGAGACAAGCCTTGCAGGAGGTGGCAGCTCTGCTTCTGTAAGGAAGGCAGGCACGTTCCCTTTGGGTCACCCCCTTCCCCACTCTGTTCCACAGGCACAAAGTGATATCAGCACCCCGTGCAAGCCTGCCCACAGCAATACACCAACACCCTCCAACACGAAGACAGACGCAGGGTTTGGGTTTTTTCCCATTTTCCTTGAGGCTGTTTTTTATGACTGTAAGGCAAAGGTAAACAAATGCTGCTAGAGAACCCGGGTACATTGGCCCCTAGGCTGCTGTGGATGAGGCTTTTGGTGGAAAAGGAGGAGCTGGCTTTTATATAAATATATTCAATGCTCCTTATTCTGCAACACACCACTAGAAAGCAAAGGTGCTCAGGGCCACGGAGTTATTTTTCCAGCTCTTTCCTTCCCTTCCCATATGAAGGGTTTGCCAAGAGCAAATGGTTTTCACTCCCCAGTCAGCACCATTCAAGCCCATCCCACAGCATGGGAAACGCTACCTATCACAGGTTAGAGAGCACAAAGGATGAAGAAAGGCCTCCTCACCTAACACAGTCCTTCAGATTCAGCTGGACGGGTGCTGGGTCATCTTGTCTAGACCGTGCTTTTGCCAAGAAGGGCTGGACCAGAGGGTCCTGGAGGTCCCTTCCCACACGCTACCTGTGTGTCTACTAGTCTAATACAATTTACCATTAGAAATTCACAGGGCAGAGCACAAACAACACTAACTTCAGTGTTCCAGCTGTCCCAGGGGAAGCCTTTACATCTGTCTCTCTCAACCACAAACCTCATGCCAAGTGCAACAGCAAATACTCTGCAAAAGACAACACTATTTCACATTCTGTTATTCTCAGCGTTAACAAAACAAACCCAGCAAGGGTCAGTTGACAAAAGTAAACATCTCACTAAGCCACCGATGTTACTCCTGTTTCCAGAAACTACAGCCTGGATCTGGAGTTACTTCAGAAAGGCCGAGTGTCTCAGAACTCAGTGTAGGTTCCTGGTGGGTATTTTAGCCGCACTAACTCAAGACACACACGTCCTGTCATAGCCAGTCACAGGAAGTCTCTATGAAGTCGAGCCAAGCACAGAATGGGGGCAACTAGAACATTGCTTAGTAGCTCTTTCCCTCACCTCTGTACCTTCAGCTCTTTGGGGCTGCTCCAGGTGCATCACAACAGCCGCTTGTGCCTGCTCCCTGTCACCCGCATCATGCGGAAGAGTTAATGAAGAATTAATTAGTCACACTGCACTGCACATAACATCTTTTAAATCTCGACTTTCAGCAGCCCCAGAGGACATCGATGAAGACATGAACTAAAAGCTCACCAAATAAATGACATTTCTACTATGTTTGAGTTTTAAGGAAAGCAACAGGAGTGCGGTGGTCAAACCCAGGGTTGGCGTGCTCTCTCAGGCCTTGCCAAGCCAGGCTTTACTGAATACTTCTGAAGGACACAGCAACACAAGTGGGTAGAAGCCTCCATCCACCAGAAAAGGTGATGTGGATCATGTGCTTATTGCCCAGAAACCAAATTAACTCATTACTCCTATGAAATGCTACACTACTCTTCACCCAACGGCATGAGGCCAGGCTGAACTTCCACCTGGATGAGCAGCCCCTTCCTACTGGCTTTCTCCCAGAAACACACTTTTCCACAGAACTTATTCCTGATCTGAAGAACAATTTTATTTCATTTTTTTTATCCCCTGGTGCAGACACAGCCACAGTTTCAAGGCAGCATGCGTTTGCTCTCCACAACAGTTTCCAAGAGCACAGTTCAATCAGGTTTCTTCCTACATCTCAAGTGGACAAGAACCACAGGTTGCCAACAGTTCCCAGAAACCAACACTTGTGGGTGCCATGAGAACACTGCTTAATTAACTAGGATTTACTGCTGAACAACTGCAAGTCCAACACTGAATACCACACCAGAGAAGACAAGGACAGCCCAGCTGAGCTGTGATTAGGATTGTCCTTTGTCAGCCCGATGCCTTGCTCTCCAAGCTCCCCAGCCCCACAGCCAGTACCAGCCCTCCCCACAAAGCCGCACTTCCAGCGTGGTGTCAGGCCCAAACTGGCACAGTGCAGGTCCCCATGGCACCTGTCATCCAACATCAAAAAAACAAACACTTCAGAAGCTGCGTTACGTGTGTTACTATGTTCACAAAGCAGCTAACACAGGGCCAGAGCTTTGTGTGCAGGCAATGTGAGCCTGCGAACATACGGTCACACACGGTTTTGTCTCCCACAGTCGCACCTTCTGCCCCTCGCGTGCAGCGTGCCCACGACTTTCATTGCTGCCCAGTTCATTTTATTCAGCATTCAACCTTGTTCTGAGGGCTGGATGATTAATTTCCTCTAAGACTTTTCTCAGGCTCCAGTTTCCAGGGCACGGAAGTATTTGACAAGCAGTAATCAATCCTGCCCCCCAACACCCATGGCAACCGAGGGCTGGCATTTTTCCATGCTTCACAATTAGCTACCCAAGACACTGAAAGAATAAAACCAACCAACAAAACCCCCATAGAGTGATTTTCTGTGCTTTCAGTGCACCCCAGGTGCCCGCAGGGCTGCCTCCCCCCCTGCTCTGCCTGCCCCGTGTTGCCACCCTTTGGTTAAACCCATTTCTCCAGAGGCACCTCTGGCCTCACCGATGGGCTCAGCCAGGCCCCAGGCCGCCGCAGGAACAGCCAGTGACGCCTTAAAATCCAGTTTTTGAAGAGTACTTTGCATTCCGTAGCTTTTTACAGCTGCATTAACGTTGCTTTTACAGAGGCAAGCTGCTTCTGCCCCACAAGCCATAGTGATATGAACTGCAGTTGGCATCAGCTCTGACACTCGGCAGGCCAGGTCACAGGTAGACTCACTGAAACTCAACAAAAAGCATTCTCTCCCCTTTGCCACACAAAAAGAAGGCTGACTGCTTTCAGCTGGGGTAGCAAACTGAAGTGGCTCAGCATGGGGCCCACCCAAACAGAACTGGGTGCGGGAGCTGGCATGCTGGGGGTTTGGGAGGGACGGGGGGGATGTTGCCAAGATGGGGAGCTGCAGCTGGTGGCACCTCTCCGTGACAGGGCTGGAGCAGGCCCACCGTGCTCACCTCAAAGGCAGCACTCAGTCACAAGGCCACAGACACACCCTCCACCTCACAAGAGGAGCCTGGGCTCTCAGTATGCACCTTTCTTGCAAACAGATCCAAGAGATGTGTATCGAATAGCCTCATGCTGCAGAGGAGCCACCAGGCCCACACTTCAGGATGCTGAGGAAGGGCATGGCTGCCATCAGAGACCTCAGCCACCTGAGACCAAGGAGATGCCCGTTCCCGCTGTGTCCCTGCTGAGAGCAGCTGCCCCACACCACCATTAACCCCACTCGTGGGTCTCCCTGCTCATGCCCTGAGGAGCAGCCTGTGCCAGGCTGACCAGGCAGGCTCCAGCACAGCGAGCCCTCCAAACGCTGCACTTGTGGGGCAGAGAGCCGGCAGCGGCCCTCACGGGGCAGGAGCACTGCCCACAAAGGGAAACCTCACCAGCAGCTCCGGTGCCATCAGGAAGGGGGTTATAGGAGGAACTAAGCAAAAGCTTGAAACCTGCAAGGCGCCTTCAGCAAAACCCACCACTTCTAGTAACAGAAGCATGCTTAGCAGCAACATTCAGTGTGCTAAAAGGAGGAAAAAACCAGATCAAGCCAAGAAAATGCTTCCTTCTTTTAGGGATGATAGGAAATTCGCCATGAGTCACTACCTAGGATTAAGTTCTTAGTTACAGAGATAGTTATTTGTCATAAGAATGTGTTTACGAAGATGGATTTGGGAAAAGCTCGTGTGTACAGGGGTTAGTGGTTGCCTGTCAACGCTATGCAGCTTCACCTGCAGAAGAGAGATCAGCTGCTTTCAAGGGAGGCAAAGGCAGCCTGCAGACACCAGCTACCACAAGAATGCTCCAGAACCACCATCAAACGCTGCCGAGGGGAAGTTCAGCTTTGTTCCTGGGCTGTTCCTCACTGTTGCTGCCATGAGACATGTGTGAGATCCATGATCACGCTTTCTGCTTATTGAACAGCTCCGTCTGGCAAAGGAGGCTGGCAGGTCTAGCCTGGTGACTGCCCCACCGGGCAGCTCTACAACGTCCCACCGGTAACTATTCACACATCTCCCCCCACACACAGCTAACTGCTGCAGTTCAGAAGCGATTGTGTGAAACAGCTGTGTTCCAGCTCCTGTCAGGGGATGGAGGAGTCTGCCAGAGCCCACCATGAGGCTGCGCAGAGAGGCCTAGCTGGCTCTCAGGCCAGGCAGCCCAATTCTGCACCACACAGTTAAGACACATCTCATAGTGCTGCCAGGAACTCTGATTTTAGGAGAAATGCCCCCATTTCCAGGGACCCTACTAAACAAAGTAGCCATTACCTGATTACTCTGTCCTGTTGAACTTCAACCAGCCCCTGAAAACCAACCTGGCTCTTGGGTTTCCATTTCAAAAGAGGAGTTTGGGGAAATTAACTTCTGAATGAAATCTAAAGCTTTCCAAACTGTAAGCTAATTGTCAAACCCCAGCTATGCTGGAAGAGAAGCATTACAGCTGTGCTCATTTCTATGCTAAAGTGCACATAAAGCAGAGAGAAAAGATATTAAACCTTACCTTACCTTTTTATCTCCTGACGATCTGTAAACAATACCCCATTGCTTTATTACCATCACAGCCTTAAAAATTTATGACATTTCATTGCATTATGTTATTTATTGATCTATTTCTGCATCACTTTATCCACATTCATTTTCAGTTAAAATAATAATGTATTTACTCACAAAACAGCAGCTCTGACACAGCACTCCTGTATTTCTACTTCAGAGCTCTTTACAGAGGAGCCCAGCACTGCAATCCCCTTTATATGGTCTGGAGAGTAAGGAACAGCAAATGAGAGCTGAAGATCAAGCACCCACCCACGGCCTTCTGCTCCTGCTGCACAGCTGAAAATTCAACAGTACCTGATGGGTATTACCGAAACCCCTTCCGTTTGTAAAGCAACCCGAGGGCACAACTGTGTTTACCCCTCAGAACAGCAGCACCTGGGGTTTCTGCAGCCACAAAGCTGCAGCCTGAAAGAGCTGCTGCTTCGTAGGAACGAACGCCAGTGATGTCCAACCCAGAACAGCTTTACTGTACCTGGGGGGGGTGGGGGGCGGGCAGGAAATGGGAGATTTTTCTCCTAATTTTGCCTCAGCCCCTCCATGCCAGTCACTCCCAGGCATGCACTTGCACACTCTGCAAAGTCGCTTAAAAAAGAGAACCAAGAGCTGTGCTGCCACCCTGTCCCCAGCTCACCCAGTGACGACCCCAGAGCACGGCCTGAGCAATGCTGAAGGGCTGAACAGTTCCTGGCAGGGTGTCCAAAGCACAGCTCCCTGCTGAGAGCACACCCCTTCCCCCAGCACTGGAGCAGTAACACACAACTGCCCCAGGGGGACGGACGGACAGACAGATGGACGACACAGGCTTTAAAGCAAGAGGAAGTGACAGCTGTGTGGTCACACAGGCAATGACTGCGCAAGCTCTCCGGCTAGCACAGCCAGGGGCCCTGACCCACTCACAGGAGCACCACATGCACCCGGCTCCTCAGGGGACTCCCGTCCTGCAAAGAGGGCAGCAACCCCCAGAGAGCACATTAGGGGCTGCCTCATGCACCCCAATGCCACAGGAGCCAGCCCAAGAGTCCTCTGGGACAGAAACAGA
This sequence comes from Zapornia atra, assembly GCA_013400835.1. NCBI lineage: Eukaryota > Metazoa > Chordata > Aves > Gruiformes > Rallidae > Zapornia > Zapornia atra. The sequence goes on along the minus strand of VZTU01005579.1, from coordinate 24,040 downwards.
AATCAGTAGCCACAGCATCCTGGTTAAATGTGCATCCAAAAAATCATCAGAGGGTTAATCCACAGTTTATTGTCTCCCAAAGCATGGACAGAGGGAGCTGGGTGGATGTGTCTCCTCCCCTCAGGCAGGCATGAAGCAATACATTGCACACTACCATGTACAAGCTCCCTGAGATCCTGCTTTTTAAGCAGTTTCAGAAACAGGCTGACAAGGGCAGGACAGGCTGAGATGTGTTCATATACTGCTTTTTATGCTCACAGAGAGTAACCAGGACACATGAAACCTCCCAGACAGACGACTCCCGGCTGAAATCTATCCTCTGCATTAGACCTGCAGCAGGATTTCCATCAGGGAGCTGAGGGGGACAACACAGATCTGTAGCTCACCAACAAGCACAGGTAGAACCTGTTGTGTCCCAATGCCCAGCAGAAGCACCTACAGCAACACAAACTACACTGTTCAGCAGCAAAACCACAAACAGACCAACGAGCCGGGCACCCAGCCCGAACACCAGCTAGCCCCCAAGTCACACCTGCTCCAGCTACTCACAGAAGTCGGAGTTGGGGAGGGGGCCGGGGGGGGGCGGAAAGTGCTAGTGCTGAAGCAGTTATTCTGGACACACATTCCTCCCTCTCTTCCCCCCACACCTGCCCACACTGCAATGGCTCACACTGCCCATCGCTTCCCACGGGCCTCCCACCACAGCAGCTCCAGTGCCAGGCCATCACCAGGGGCTGGCTACCCTTGCCCTGCCGACTCTGTGGCAGGGAGGAGGCCTTCGGCCCTCAGCAGCTGCACCCACGCTGAGCAATTACCCGGTGAGGTTATTTTTCACCATGACAGGATAAACTCCAGGTATCATTACCAACTCCTCTCGCTCATCAGCCAGACCCCATACTCGAACAAGCAGCATTTCTGCATTTACAGCTACTGTGATACATGCCCGGCACTGCCTGCCTGAGGACCACCACCCGTACAACCAGAAAAGCCCCTGCAGATGCCAGTGACAGCCAGAAGAGCCTGATGAACCCAACACCCAGTGCCAGCTCGCGGCGACGCTGAGGAAATTCTCGGGTGCCCTCTGCTGCCAACACAGGCATGCTCACGCTTGGCAGCCCAGGGCTCCTTCCCGGCCACGGGCGCTGGGGTTTCATAAACAGACCATCTGTTACCTGGCACGTTTCCTCTGAGCAGGCTTCAAGTTCTGCCGCCTCCACCCTGCAGACCCACTGGGCGTGCGTTCCGGACGGGCCCTTGCTTTGCAGTCCCACCGGGTGCTTTGTGAAGTAGAGCCCAGCGTGTTCTCTGCACCTGTGGGCTGGGATCAGTGAGGTGCCTGGAGCTTCTGGCATGCTCTGCCATCCCCACGCTGCTCTGAGTAGGTCACAGGCCACTGTCCCCTTCCACCAGTGGGGCCGGACTGTCAACCCGGCCACCCCAGGAGGAGCTGCAGGCGAAGTCGCAGAGCTCTGCTGGTTTTACACACAGCACATCACTTTCAAAGAGACAAAAGTCAGGGATCCAAAGCTGCGCTGTGAAGAGCAGCAGAGCGGCCACCCTGCTCACTGGGACAGCACCAGGGAAGCAGTAAGGCATCACAGAATCACAGAATCGTAGGGGTTGGAAGTGACCTCTGGAGATCATTGAGTCCAAGCCCCTGCCAAAGTAGGGTCCCTAGGACAGGGAACCATGTGTTCAACTGACTGGAGGTTACCTCACTCCTAAGTGTGTCACCGTCTGAAATATTTAGCAGTCACTGGCCCTTCTTGGTCCCAAAAAGTCACCTCCCAGCCGTTCCTCCTCCCCAGCCGTGCTGCAGGGCACCCCAAGGGGCCTGCTGCACCCCTGGAGATGCTCAGCACGGCCCGCTCGCTGCTCCAGCCTTCGCTGTGCCTGCTGACCGGTCCCGGTGACCACGCGGCGCCGACCGATTCCAATGATCTGCTTTCGCATCGGACATTAGCCTGTGGCTGCGTGTGAGAAGCTACCCCATCGCAGGGATCAACGGGAAAGATCTGTGATCTCATGGAAACTGTCTATGGGGGAGGGAAACAGTGGAGTGTCGGTCTGCATCCATGCTGGGAGGAGAAACACACAGGCTCGGCCTCAGTTCCTGCTGGCTCAGGGATCCTGGCCTTACACTGCACAGTGAAAACCCTGCGTGTACGGTACTGACAGCTGTAGAGTTTCCTCATCCTCTTGCTTCAGTCAAGCATTGCATGCTTCTCCTCCACTGTCCCAAATGAGAATGTACTCGTCTGCTCCCAGAAAACCTGGTTAACAGGGCAGCCCTTTGACACCGCGCTCCCGACAGCTACACTGGAGTGATGCTGTCTGCAGCACATCCGAGAGCCGAGCGGAAGTGTTCCTACCTCACACGTATGCACGGCCCCCAGGACGAACAGAATTTAACCTGGAACTTCAGCCAGAGAAGAACTTTCTGGAAGCTGGCCAAGGCAGCAGTACAAGTGTTTCACCAAGCCTGTAATGCCATGCTGCGAGGCTGGGCGCTTAAAGAGTTAACATAAAGTTAACACCAGACATCAGGGATGGGCTTTTAACTGGTTCTCTGCAACCCCTGCTGACTTGAGGCCAGTTCACTTCAGTATTTATGGCCACATCAACAGAACCCAGGTGGAACTCCCCTCAGGTTTAACTCTCTCCATTCTGAAAGATGAAAGGTATTTTTGAAACGTATCGTCTCCTTTCGCACGGGACACCTGAAATATTCCCAGGAGTGATTCTGTGATTCGGGATGGCTGCAGGAGGCACCGCAGTGCCGGGGAGTCAGCTGCAAAGCTTTGAGAGCATCCTTCAAGGAATCGAGTGAACACTGAAGAGATTCCCACTCCTCTCAGCTTACCTCTGTGAACTGGCCACGTGCTTCAGTATATAAATCTCCCCTTAATGAGCAGGTTCAGTACTCCAACCTGTACCTTCGCTTTTGGCAAAAGAAGTGGTGAAATGTAAAGCTCTGGAAGCAACGTGGAAACAAAATACACCCCTTCAAGTAAACCAAATCCCTGCAATCGTATGAAAAGGCCAACTCAACCAAGATCTGGAAAAAGCAAAGTCAGCTCCTAAGTACAGCAATTCTCGGGTCAGCATTCAGTCGAAATCCTGTTCTCCCTGTGCCACAGTCCCACCTCTTCTCCCTGCCACTTTGGTGCTGCAGCATCCCAATCCCAACAGCAGGAGCCGGAGGAAGATGCTGCTGCCATGTGCAGGCGGCAGGGCTCCTCCAGCGTGATGCGGTGAAACCATAAGCAGCACCACGTTGGGTGTCCTCAGCCAGCACCATGTGTCCACCACAGCTCCATGGGAGCTGCTTCCCCTGGGGCTCATGTCCAGCACCCAGAGCTGTTCTTCAGAAGGGCAGGTTTGGGGAGAGGAAGTAAAACCCCTTTGTCTGGCCACATTCTGCACCCTGAGGAACGTTTCTTGCAGAGTTCACAAAAAAGAATTAAAGTCGATTAAACTTTTAATTGCTGCTTTCATGTAGTTTCGAGCTAGACACACAGGCTAATGAACAATTTGTAAGCATCATTAAAGCAACACAGGCGAGTCCGCAGGGAGGCTCATTTACACACGAAGAAATTAGTCATTTCAGCAACAGCTAAATTGGATAACACTCATTTCAAACTTCTGAACAACTTCTAAGTAGATTGGAGCTTTTGCAGTAACTTCCTCACACTTAGGCTTGAGACAGCAAGAATGTCAAACCCGAATTAACCCTCAGGGAAAGCACGGCTGCTTTCTGGTCTGTTTTGGCTCTGGGACCAGCTCCTCCCCAGTCCCTACCCGATCTGATCCTCTCAGTCATTGCACAGCAAGCCTCAGCTTGGAGAAGAGCTATTCCTACCCTGTGACTAATTCCTTCAGAACAAAGGTCGTGAGAACGCATGGAGCAGCTGTACCTGTACCTGCACCTTCCACTCGACCCCATCACCCCTGCACAACAGCAGCACAAACCACAACCCGTTCTGCCCAGCCACCGACACACCAACCAAGCAGCCTCACAAAGACTGCCTCAGCCACCCCAAACCCTTCTCCTTCGTGCCTCGAGCCCCCAGTTTACCACTCAAGGTGGTTTGAGGCTCACCTGGAATTAAAACCACGGCCTAACAGAGAAGTGTGACACTAGCCTGTCACCCAGAGCTCTTCACTGTCCCAGTGTGTCCCACCGGCCCGGCGCAGCACAGGCCAAATGGCAGCAACGCCCTTTTCCCAGGTCTCTCTACCAGCTGGAGAGGGAATGGTCTCTCCATGGTCCTTACGGGTCCCTCTGCCAAGGGACTCTGACAACTGGCACTGAGAGCCGGAGGGGAAGCAGAGATTCCTCAAAAGGCCGAAGAGGGGCTGGTGCCCAGAGAAGCTGGGGCTGCCCCAGGATCCCTGGCAGGGCTCAAGGCCGGGTTGGATGGGGCTTGGGACACCCTGGGCTGGGAGGTGTCCCTGCCTGTGGCAGGGGAGCACTGGGGGGGCTGAGGGCCCTTCCCACCCATACCAGTCAGGGTTTCTAAGACAGAGGGTGCTAATGGCTTTTGCTCTTCCCTGCGTTATGTGGGGCAGATGAGGAGGTAACTGGGAGGCATTTACATACTGCCAAGTTCTGACAAAGCCCGAGCTGCTCCTCGCAGAGCTCCGGCAGACGGTGAGCTTGGGAACGGCTCCCTGCAGTGGGAGAGGGCAGGAACAGCCGCTGCTGTGAGTAATGGTGTGCTTTGCCAACACACAGTCCCTAATCTGCACCGGCTGCAATCAAGTAACAGGATCTCTCATCACATTTATGAACAATCAAGTATAAATTGTCCTTGCTCTCCTAGGTTTATTCTCTTTAAATGATAAACCCCTCAGCGCAGGACACCTACCTGGCTCCGAAGATGTCTTTCTTTGCCAGATCAATGCCAGACACCACCTTTACCCTGAGGATACGAGACTCCTCCTGTGAACAGAAAAAACACAGAACAAATCACGTTTAAGGTTTACTCAGCACTTCGTTTTGAAGCTCCACACCCTACAAGAGGCTAAGCTGTGAACAAACTCTCAGCCTTTAGGCAGCAGGAGTGTCTCCTAGGCAGACAAACCTCTCTGGAGGAGGCACACACTTCGCCTGCTAAAGAACAGCCCAAATCCTAACACAAAGGGCATCGAACTCGGGTCAGAGCTGCTGAGAGTTAAATAAAAACAGAGTAAGAGGAGATAACAGGAATAACGTCACGGCAGCAACAATGGAGCAGTAATAAAAGTAGAAGATGATCTGCCAAGCGGAGCCATTTCCAATCCTGAGATCCACACTCCAGAAGGAGCTCACCCTGCTCAGCCTCTCCAGTCGTTCCTCCAAACCCAAGGGAAAACATCCGCACCCATTTTGCCCAGGAACGCTCACACCTCCTGGTCGCAGCAGTGCCTGTGGTTTACAAACCCAAAAAGGAACTCTCAGGACTCCGTTGTCTCAACCTCCCTCACCACCTTGGTGTACACAGAGCTCAAACCCACTTCCAGCAGCCCACAGCAATCCCAAAGATGCGTATTGCAAGGACGGCAGCCTCAGGCTGGTCTATCACTTTGATACATTAAGCTCCTGAACACAGTAGAAATGGCATTTTTTACTGTTTTTCCCCTTTACACTCTTTGACCAGTTCATTTTTGCTACACAAAGAGGCCACCAGAATTAAATGTGGAAAGGAACCACGAACAGACTGTGCAGTCCCCGTATCAGTTACCCCGTTCCCTCCCGATACGCCTTCCCAACCTGCAGGACCCCAGGCTTGGTTATGGAACCTGAGACTGTTCCCTGAAGCCCACCCAGAAAACAATAACCCTTTCCCACTGTTTGTCCCAGTGTGACCACACTGCACCCAGGCTGTTTGCTTCAGACAGTGAGGACGAGCAGCAGGCTCGGTACCTGCGCTGGGTGGTGCTGGGATCTGCACGGAAAGTCAGGAGCACCCCCAAGGCGATGCTGAACCTGCCCAGCCTGGCCCCACACCACAGAGGTTTCCACCCCCCTTCGCTGGCAGGGCTGTGCAGAACGAAGAACAGCAGGGCACTGGGTTGGTTTTCTTGTGTGCCCAGGGCACAAGGACAGAGAGCAGCCAAGGAAACATCACTGAAGGGGGGAAATCCTGAGCGAGAAGACCTGGGATCCAGCCCTGACCAAAGCGACCCCTCTGCAGCTCTGAGCCCGAGCCCCAGGGTTGGGCAGCGCTTGGCACACAGCATGTCACAGCCAAGGACGTGCTTATACACGCTTCTTACCAACTTCAATATCTCTTCTGTCCAGTTTACTCCAGCCCCACTGCGGTTCTTCTGAACCTTGGCCGTCGCCTTGAGCCAGTGGAGCCCTCAAACGGCACGCCAACAAAACCGAAGGTAAGGGGAGGAAGAGGTGGCTGGTCAGAGGTGGAAGGGAGGAAGAGGAGGAGGAGGAGGCAGCACGGCTGTGCTGAGACACGTGGGCACCAAGACCACAAACTAGAGGTTGCAGCCTGCAACACTGAGCAGCATTCAGCTGAGCTTCCAGAACACTGACTTGGCTTTTATTTTCATCCCAAACACCTGGATTTCCAGGATGGGGAAGTCCTTACGTACAAGCACGGAGAAAGTCTTCACTGCGCTGTGTCATCTGGACACACCCTCTGCATTAAGTAACAATTAAAAAGCCAAAGTCTTAATCACTACTGCAGAATGAGCTAATTATAAGACAGGATCACTTGCCAGGAAGGCCAACACCTCCTGTCAGCCTTGGGCTTGCTGCTCACACACCACTCTGTGCGTTGATGCCTCCGGAAAGCTCATGACCTGAGCCAGTCACCCAGCATGGCCAGGCCCAGTGTCACTGTCCCGGCACGCACGCTTCCCAGTGCCCACCCAACAGACCCTGCGAGGGCTGAGCTCCCCATCGCTGGCAGGCAGGGAAACCCCAGGGGGAACAGGAGGAGGGACCGGGCTCATGGAAGGGCTTTACAGGGAGCAGGTCTGTGTCAGTCAGCGGGAGGAACAGGCAGGTGAAGGGGCAGGGCAGAAGCGTGTGAGCTCACTGAAGGTTTGGAGGCAGTAAGCACATGACGATGCACTATACATCATCACATACATCTCCAACACACCCACACCAGAAAACTGCCAGTTCGAAGAGAAATGAAAAGGCAGGAAGAGCTTCTCTATTTAAATTAATCTGAGCTCCTCATGAACACTCTAAGCCAGGGAAGATAAAACCAAATCGTTACGAATGGGGTCAGGCATTCCCCACGCATTTGGCAATGACCATGAAACAGAGCATCTCAGGAGAGCTGCTGCTACGAGGGTCTGAAGCCCCCGGCCCATGGGAAGCAGGTAGCCTGACCAGGGAGCAGCCTGGGAAGGCTCAGCCCAGCCGGCAGAAGCAGTGTCCTTACCGGAGGGCTGGTCAGAAGGCACTTGCTGCTCCAGGTGCCTTTCCTGGCACACAGCAGTCCACAAGCCCTCCAGGAACAGTTCCTGGTCTGCAGCCCCCTGGCCCACCCTCACCTTCCCAAAACGAGTAGGCCCCTCTATCTGACGCTGCAGTATGCAGAGCTTCGCTCCCCGTCAACAGAACCAACCACGTCACCAGGCGCACGGTCACAGTGCACAGTGCACTAGAATGCAGAGGGCAATATGGGAATCTTATCCCAACCAGACCCCTTTTCTTCTCCCCCAGTACCATGGGTGGGAGGTTCTGACCCAGACTCCTTCCTTTTCACTATGCACCAACACTTGAGGAAGGAGTTCTTTGCTCTGAGGGTGGTGGGACACCGGCCCAGGCTGCCCAGAGAGGTGGTGGAGGTCCCATCCCTGGGGACACTTAAGGTCAGGCTTGATGGGGCTCTGAGCACCCAAATCTAGAGTCAAAGGTGTCCTTGCTTGCTGCAGGGGGTTAAACTAGATGTCTTTAAAGGTCCCTTCTGACCTTTAAAGGGTTCTGTAAGTTAAGCCTCAGAGGGATTCCTGTCCCACTTCAAGCCCTGCGGTAGCGACCTGAGCCTGGCCAGGGCTGCCTGAGACGCCTGGCACTGCCACTCCCTCCTCCCCCAGAGAGCTGCATGGAGCAGCCAGCAGCTCTGGCTGCAGAGAGGACGCCGTGTCCCTCCGCGGCGCTGGCGCCAGGCCGGCACAGCCATGCCTCACACTGAAACCCCGCTCCTCCCTCCACAGTCTTCCAGCTCTGAGGCAGAGTAGGCTGCAGTGCGAAGCAGTAACGCTGATGCCTATGAAGCCTGTCAGAGCTGTCCGTGCCTGATGCTTCCCCGCGCAGCTCGGCCTCCCTCTGCTCCACAGCGCCTGGCTGGGCACGACCTCGAGTGCCACCGCGGGCTCCTGGCTGCTGTGGTCAATGATTAACACACGGTTCTCCTGTAGCCTCACCTCCCCACATGCCAGAGGTGACGTGGTGTCTCCTTCAGCCAAGGATAACCTCTGTGTAGGCCGGGTTCTCACCCCCTGGAATGGCAGTGGGAGCGATTCTGGTGGAGCCGTGCTTGGGGACCAGAAGCCAATCTGGCAGCACGGACCAGGCTGGGCCAACAGAGAGCAGAGCCAGCTCCCCTCAGGGAACACGAGGGAACACAGATGTGCCTAGGGTTTGGAAACTTCTCTATGTGTGTTTATGAGAACAATTCACATTTCTTCTCCAGGTGCTCTAACAAACAAAGTCATTTCCAACCCCATTCCCCTCATGAGAAGTTCCTCCTGTCTGGGGAGCTGGGAAGTTGAGGGAAGAGCAGTAGACAGGAGGAGGGCAGTGCCGTGCCCCGTGCGCTTCGTCCCCGCAGCCAGGACACCCGAGAGTAACCTAGGGACAGGAAGCTTAGTCCACACCAGCTAAAGCCAGCCGGGCATGTTACAAAGCCCGACCCAAGCATGTCTTGGAGTACGTGGGAGAAGAAACCCGCCGTGCCCCGGTGTAAGAAGGGACGCTGCAGACACCAACTCCCTACGGGGCAGAGAATCCCCCAGCACACCGAGTACAACCCATGCTGAGAGCGCAGCACTGAAGCAGCCATCGGTGCCAGGTAGAATTAGACTCCTGGCTTTCCCCAAGGAGCAAACACCTGTGAAAGGCACAACGGTGCGATGGACACTGACTGGTATTTGAAGCGATGCCACACACAGCAGAGCGGGTCAAACACCTCACACGCTCCCCAGAACCACCCTGCAGACAGACATAATACCCACAGACAGCCAAACCTCCCTCCCCACTTCCACGTCCCACAAACCCCAACAGCCTCCGTCACGCCTCTATGGGGACAACCAGAGCCAGGCAGTGGCCCAAGCAGCCGCACACACCCAGGCGGCACCGTGTCGGCACCGTGAGCACCAACTCACCAACTGCTGCGCAGCTACTTCGGCACAAGACCCCTACGCCAACAGGCTGCAGCACCACAAGGCTCCGGCACGGCCATGGCTCCGAAGGGCCCTGGCAGCCTCAGCCGGCCAACACGGAAGTTTCGCTGACGGAGCAATAAATGTCCCTCACCAGGGCAACGAGGTGAAAGGACAGCAATCTAGGATTTCACCTGAAGAAAGCTCTGCGTGAACTGCTGCGGGGGAGGGTTGCTTGGGCTTTGGCTCTCCCTCCTCTCCGTGCAGAGACATTTTTGATTCCAAAGCCAGATAGCCGTCCACGAGGTAAATTTCCACCAACTGCAAGGGGAGAAACCAGATCACACTGGAAAGTTACCTGCGAGCAGAGACTCTGTGAGTCCGGTTTCATCCACTGAGCTCCTCAGCTCTGTCTTTATTGTACCTGGAAGTTTGCAAAACACAATAAAATAGAAGAGACAACAGATCCTTAACTCGGTGTTTTGGTTGCAAAACATGAGGATGGAAAAGGCAACAGATCTTTAACCCAACAGTTTAACTGCTGGGACTTCTGAAGGAAACACACACGCACAGAGCACCCTGTGCTGGAGAAAACAAAACCATGCAGCCACCCAAAGAACATGCTCCTTCCTTCTGCCCAGCACTGTGGAAAATCACTTGGGATTTGCCTTAAAAAAGAGCCAAAGTTACTGCTTCCTACAGAGAGCCCAAGCACACGAGGCTGCTCCTCAACCTGCGGCAGCTGAGGCCACGGGGACAAGGCAGATTGCAGATGCTGGTTCTTCCTTTGACGTTTGGTGGATCAAACCAGCCCCATTCGTGTTTCCCAGGGCTGGGAACACCAGTGGCAGAGAGGCAGGAGTCCCCCTCGGAGGGACATGCCAGGACACTGCTCTTACACGCGGACAAACTGACGGCAGCGAGTGTCACACACATCCCCAGTATGGTACCCACGCATCAGCCGGGGGCTCAGGAGCCAGGACACAAACCCCCAGCCCAACGTGGGAATGTGCTTCGGAAGCAGGCTCAGATCACAGCCGTGAAAATCCACACACACAAGGCATCCTTTCTGCTTGTTCCAGAAAAAGGCAGCTCAGCGTTCCCAGTGACTGGCGGTCTGTGGCCCCTGCGCAGCCAGATGCACCCGAGCGCTGCCAGCGTGTGGAACCAGGTCACCTGTGCTCTTTCCAAATGCCCGAGAGGATGGAAAGTGCTTTAAATTAATGGGCCCGCTGTACCGCACATGCTGCGCTCTCCTTGTTTAACATTCAGACCTATTTATATCGCTCACTGAAGGAATTACCTAACACACACGTTTTCTGCACGACCTCGCTCCCAAAACTCCAGCAGCCTCCTGCACAGGCATCTTCTAGATCCAGCTGTGCCAGCAAAGAAACAAGCTCCTATCCCACAGCTTTCTGCCTGGAATTCAACTGCCAGAGGCTCCATCTCACCCCTCCAGCTGACAGCGGAGACCATGACAACCAAAACAAGCCCGATTACGTCCAGGACCTCTACCCGAGGGCCACTACTCACTGCATGCCCTTCACTTCCTCCCCTTCTGTGCTCAGACTGGGGCATTACTTGGATTTCATGGGGTTTCCACTGAAACAGGCCAGACACAGTGAACATACTTAATCCTGCCACTCACACCACACAAAGGGAGCTTGCAGTGCCACAGGCATCACTCCTATCTGCTGGATTCAGCCAGTATCCCAAAGGAAATTAAATCCAGTGTAGTCCGAGGCAGGAGGGACATTGCTGAAGCACCCACCTCTGCACACCCTACATTCCCGGTGTAGGAAGCTCTTTCTGCAGGACAGCCCAACCCGCTTTTCCCTGCACAGCCCAGGAGAAGCATTTCAGCTCTGGAGGTGGTACAGGAAAAGCACACAAACTGAATTCTGAGGAGGTGCCACCGGGGCGTCGGCACAAGTCCATGACCTGGAAGAGACTCCTGGGGACCCTGGTCTGAAAAGGGGAAACCAAGCCCACCAGCCCACCACCCGACCCCACCACCCCACCCCGATCCTGTACCCAGAGCATCCAAACTGGGAGTTTAATGCAAGTTTAAACAGGAAGCCCAGGAAGGAGAATCGGACAGCACTCCTCCTTCCCGCAGGGGACACAGAACAGCTCATTCACTGAAGCCCCGAGGTTTTATTCCCAGCAGTGTCTGACTCCCCAGCATGGAACCCGGCCCCTGGAGTGCCCAGTGCCACCAAGAAAGGGCCGGTGGGTTCCGTGCAGGCTGAGCGCGTTACGCTGGGCTGGCCAGGGCTGAAACAAGGCCAGCTGGTTTAATTGCAGTGCTCATTACCCTCGGGTCAGTGTCCGGCCAGATCTATTACTCCCCAGCACGCAGAAGAGGGTAGTACTTCAAAACCTATTAGTCAAAGGGAAACACAGAGAATCCAATTCCCCTGCGGCCGCCTCACAATCCACAGTCCTGCCCAGGGACCGGGAGTGGCCCCAGCTCCCGATGAAGCGCCTGGGCTAAGAGGTCACAGAAGGACACTGCAGCCTGTTTCAGAGCATCTTTTGTGGCACAACTACTCGGTTTTTACCTATCAACCAAGCCAGCCTCCGGCACTGCTACATTTCCACCATTTTTAAAAACACTAAACATCTCAGAGTAGTATTGTTTGATGTGATGAACACTACCAGGCCGTGCCTATTGGCCCGTGCACCCCCACAGACAGAGGCTCCACTGCCAGGGCTGGCCCTGCCCTGCCAGGGCACGTTGCTGCCCGCACCCATCGCCTGGCCCAGCGGGCCCCATCCTCTCCAGGATGCATGTTTCCCTCTGCTGAACTCCCCGAGGATCCCACTGGCCTGTCTCCAGGTCCCTCTGAACAGCACCCTTGTGCATACCAACCTCTCCTCCCGCATCATGCCACCTCCATCTCAAAGGCTGCTGATGAAGAGCAGTCAGGCGGGGGCACGAAGGGGAAGGCACTGTGCTCAAGTTTAAATAACAGTAGTAATAATAACTGACAGGTTGGAGATGGCTTGGGAACAGACAGAGGCAGAACTGTCAGAAATCCGGGTTCAGAACCAGCTTGGGCAAGAATTGGGAGGGCAGGAAGGCATCAGCTCAGGCTTCTTCTGCAGACAGTGACCTGTGCAGGCTCCAAGGAGACTGATCGACCAGCTGGGATCTGCCTGGAGCCCAAAGCCGTGGCAAAGCAGGTCAGTGCTCACTGGTGCCAGGAGGGTTACCTGTTGGCAGGCCGGCTGTGGCTGCGCTTCCTTATGGCACCTGGTTTGCAGGAGCCTTCAGCACCACGTGGAGCAGCATCCAGCCCCCAGCACATCACAGGGCCGCATCGGCAAGGGGCTGCATCCATACCTGTTCCCACTGGAAGAGACTGTTCAAGCTAAGCAGAAAAAGCCAAACCTCCCTAATATGAAAAAGACAGGGCTCTCCTGGATAGAGTCCAGAGAAGGGCTACAAAGATGATTAGGGGCCTGGAGCATCTCCCGCATGAGGACAGGCTGAGTGAGCTGGGACTGTTCAGTCTAGAGAAAAGAAGACTCAGGGGGGACCTAATTAATGTTTATAAATATCTTAGGCATGGGATGCAGGGGGAATTGGCCAGCCCCTTTTCAGTGTCTGTGAGGACAGGACAAGGGGCAATGGCTGTAAACTGGAGCATAGGAAGTTCCGCACCAACATGTGGAAGAACTCTTTCCCAGTGAGGGTGACAGAGCCCTGGGACAGGCTGCCCAGGAAGGTGGTGGAATCTCCTTCACTGGAGATATTCAAGACTCATCTGGAAGCCTATCATCTGTGCAGTATGAGCTAGGGACCCTGCTTTGGCAGGGGGGTTGGACCTGATGATCTCTCGAGGTCCCTTCCAACCCCTGTGATTCTGTTAAGAGCCAATGTTCATCAGCATTGTGCCACAGGTTCACTGTCACACTTGCTTAGTGAAAAGCTTAGGAAGCAGCAGTGGGTAACCAAAATAAGCCTGTTACCTTACAGCTATGTGTAGGAAACGTACGTTGCCCGGCATGGTGCTGGTCATCGGCTTAGGTTGGGGTTTTGTTGTTTTTTTTAAAACACATGTAAATCTCAAATGCCTCCTGAACTTTCCATTTCTGAAAGGCTGATTGCACACAGAAAGCATGCCCAAGAAGATCCCATACCAAATCACAGACTCCCAGACTAGTGTAGGTGGGAAGGGCCCTCAAAGACCTTACAGTTTCAGCCCCTGCCACAGGCAGGGACACCCCCCAGCCCAAGGTGCCCACAGCCCCATCCAAACTGGCCTTGAGCCCTGCCAGGGATCCTGGGGCAGCCCAGCTTCTCTGGGCACCCTGTGCCAGGGTCTCCCCACTCCCTGGGAAGGATTTCTGCCTCCCAGCCCCTCTCCAGCTGCCCTCCTGCAGCTCAAGGTCATTCCCGTGGGCCTGGCCCTCCCTGCCCTGGGCACCAGACCCTCTCCAGCTCTCATGGTGCTCCTCAAGGGACAGGAAGGGGCTCGGAGTTCTCCCCAGCAGCAGACACCTCTTCTCAAATGGGTGAGGGTAGCTGTATCCATCCCAGTAGCCCAATTAGTTGTCAACTGATCCCACATTGTTTACGTAAGCACAGTCTATACTCTTGCTTGTTATTTAATGATTTTAGGCCACAAACAGCCAAGTTAATCAGGGCTGTGCCATTCAGTGACAGAACGTGGTTCAATAACAACACAGCCCAACAATGAACCACAGCTGAGGCTCATCTGTAACCCCAACATGGCCACTTCCTCCCCGCACGCCCCTCGAGCCACCACCTCCCTCCCCAGACCCATGCTGAGTGCCAAGAACATGCCAGAGAGACCCTTAAAGCCCTGAATACTGCTCAAGGAGAGCTCAGTGCACCTGAAAACACCGCATGAGGGGCAGCAGCCACGTGCAGGGCACCTGGAAAGAGCCCAGAGCGCTTTGGCACCGCTCGCCTTCGCGCCGCAAGGTGCCTGTCCCAGCTCCTGCTTTCAGAGGGCTGTGTCCATGGGCACGAGCAACCTCCCCAGACACAACACATGAGCTTCACTCATGCTCCTCCTCAACGGGGGGAAAAGGCTCCTGATTCCCCAACCTCTGGAGAAGAGCAACAGGAACAGAAGCTTCCAGGGTTTCTGAAAAGAGCTGGATTCTCTCTTCTGTTCCAAGCAGGGATGGTGTGGGTGCAGGGACAGTAATCACGCCTTCCAGCCATGAAGCCACCAGCAAAGCTACCATGCAGGCTCTGAGAGCAGCACCGTGGAAGGTCACTGCTCCACTAACCATACAGACCTCACTAGGCACAGCACAATGCCTTCCTATTCGTCCCAGCCCGAGCTGCGGGACAAGAGCAAGCAGAAGGCCAAGAGCGACCCACCCCTCCTGCATCGACACGAGGGAAAGCCCAGCAAAAGGCAAGGACAGCTTTTCCACCTCAGGGTGGGTAAGGACTCACAGACAAGTGCTGACAGACCAACAGAGCAGCGTCACAGCCCTGGCGTGTGCCCTGCATGGTCAGATGCTGCCAGGGCACTCTCCGACTCCGTACCTCGGTTTGCCCAGTGCAGCAGCAAGATGCAGATGGATACATGGCTTGTGGGTCCCAGGGCTGGGGGCTGAGACAGCCAGCAGCACGACACAGAGCCTGGCACCAAGAGCCAGTGCTGGGGGATCCAGCCTGCCCTTATGGCAGCTGGTAGCTGCCCCCTCATCTAACCAGCGCAGCATCTCGTCTGCAGCAGACTTCGGCTCAGAGCAGGAATCGGCTCTCAGAGACTCCATTTTCTGACATGGTTTGTTTTATTGCATGAATCACCCAATTATCCAACCAGAAATGAAATGGGATCTTCCAGCTCCCAACTGCAGTTGTTAATTAACGCCGCTGCGCAGGTCCCAGTCTTCTCTGGTGAAGAAACTCTTGGAAGCACATCAACATCCACGCGGCAGCCCCGCAGCTCGCTCCGCCGGCCGCCCTCCTCCAGCTCCGTCTAGTCTCCTTCGCGGAAGGCGCCCAGCTGCACCCACCTCCTTTCCCCTACAGCACCCCACCGTGGGTGCTGCTCCCCAGGGTCTCTGGCCTCGGGGGACAGTCCCTGCCCGGGGAGGGAAGGGGAAGAGAAACCCAACAGCCAAAGGTGTGGAGAGAGAAGCTGAGGTGTTGTGAAAAAATCACTGTAGTTTTAAAACAACTGTTAACCAGAAAGTGACCAGGGTGGGAGGCCAAGGAACTGAGCTGCTGAGGTGACCTCCTACCCATACGTGCATTTCAGATGCTTCTCAGGAGGAAGAGCAGTCGTTACGGTCTTTCTTCTAATTAAAGGACTCGGAATCACACTCAGCAATGCCGAAGGCATTCTACACAGCCGAGAGAACCAATCACAGCGAGTTCATCACTTGGACTGGGAAGAAACACACATTTCTTCTGCTCAGAGGGAAAATCCTTGGGAACAGTTTACAAACAGCTGCTTCAGCTCAGGGCCGGAGAGCAACGCGCTGCGTCCGGAGGAGCCGGGGATCCTGGAAGCACTGTTAATAACCAATGCTTTTGTTTTAGACCCAAAACATGCTCATCTTTCCCACACTGTAAAAGCCCAAAAGGAAAAGGGGGACAAAGTTACAGCTACTGAGAACTTTGTTTCACAGAGGTAGTTTCTGGACACACTGAGGGTGGAAGGCTTGGGTCTGAGCTTGCTTGGGGGTGTTCGGGGGATATGGCACATTGCTGGCCCGGGGCCTGGTTTCGTGGGGTTTGTAACTACATGAATTGTCCATGGAGACCCCCTTAAGGGTTTCTGAAATCCTACAAACAAATGGAGAGCTGCTGGACAGAGCCTCAGGGTCAGCTCAGCCACTTGTTCCCCAAAAGGCACTTGACACCGACTAGACGAAGAAACACTCATTAAAATATTCAGCACTCATTACCCGAAACAAAGGCTGGACTTTGTGTTCTGCCAGGCATTCTGGATGCAGAACGCGGCTCGCGGCGTCCAACAAAAGCCACATTGAGACCCGGGGCATGGCCGAGGATCGGCAGTAAGGTCAGTCATCCATCATCCCCAAGCAGCGCAGATGCGTGTTCTTGGAAGGAGCAGAAAGAGGAGGGAGCAGGGGGCACAGCAATCCCAAATTCCTTAGCCAAGCAGCATGGCAAACGAGCTCCTGTGGTGCCGTCAGGGTGAAGCAGCGCAGGGAGCTGACCCACAGAGCTGCTCTCAGAGAGCCTTGGCTCCCAGAGAGCCCCGGCAGCAGCATCGAGACCGGGGAGGGGATTGTTTTTCCCAAGACAAGAAGTCCTGCAGTGAATGAAGCAGAGCAGCGAAAGCCCTCAGGACGGCACAGATTCACAGAGGGGTCTGCAGAATGAAGTGGTCTCCTCCGGGCAGGGTTAGATGAAGTTACGTCTCCTCTCGGAAACACCAACAGTGACGCACAGAAAGCCCGACTCTGCTTCCAAAGCATGGAACTGGTGAGCCCAGAGCGATGCTGTAGGAACAAGGGCACAAGCAGGCTGGAGAAGACAGCGCTGGAGGAGAAGGGCAAGTTCCTCCAACACGAGGAGTAACTGCCAGGCTCAGGGAGATGACTAAGCCAGAAAAAAGGCACAGCACAACAGGTAGGTTGCCAAAGATGCGTGACAGCAATGAGGAATTCACATTAATCACTAAGCCTTCAGCCTTCAGCAACAACTTTGCCTTGTTGCAGCCTGACCACCTCCAAGGAAGACACACAACTGCTTTCCAGCTCAGTAATTTTCCAGCAGACCATCCTCCACCCAGCCACAAGAACCAGCACTAAGTGGTATGCCAGTGTAAGGCAGGGAAGGGCCTAATGCTCCCCTGAACCCACACCAGACACCTCCTTTATCTGTGTGATGCGAAGAGCAGGGGCTGGGCTGGGGTCAGGCAGGAGATGCAGAGGTCAGGACCGGCGCCCAACCTCACACACCCCTGGCCCCAGGGCTCTCTCCTGACCCCTTTGTTCCCTGACACCCAGCCGTGTGTGTGGGCCAGGAGCACAGCTGCCTGCCTGGCAGGTAGCGGGATCACCAGGCAGGAGGGACAGGAGGAGGTCTCCCAAAATGAAGAGTGCTGTTGCTAGGCAAACACACGACTTGCCTGAATGCCGGAACAAGGAAAACCCAGGGAGCCAGATAAGAGCCACAGACGGCTTTTTCCACAGGATCTCCTCTGGATGCTCAGAGACACCAGACATAGAGACAGTAACGACACCCAGTACACCACGTGCCGCTCCCCACACACTCCATCCCCAGCGAGGCAGAACCCCAGCTGCTGCTCACAGGAGTGCCCAGCAAGGCCGGGAGCTGCTGGCTCACCCAGAGACAGGCCCGGGCCCAGCCCAGCCTCCTCGCCAGCAGCCCAGGAGATGAGCTGCCTGAAAGCACCCAGCAGAGCAAAGCAGCCCCAGGACACATCTGAGAAGCATTTGACCTCCGATGGGAGCTACCTTGGGGCAGGCATCTGGCAGTGCCAGGCAGCAGTGGCATGGCAGCCCCGGCATGTGGTTCCCAGCTGCAAGGCTGCCTCTCCTCTCCAATAAACACTGGGGTGCCGAGCACTAAACGCCCCAAAACCAGCAGCATGAGCACTCGGGTTTCCACAGCAACCCTCCCGCAGCGCACTCCGGCGCTCACACCTCAGCTGCTGACCACACTCCAGCTTGCTGACCCCAAATCCATTTCCCAAGCATCCTGGCATTTGAGGCCTGCAGGCTAAGCCACCAAAGAACCAGGTGTCACTGGTCCCAGTCATCCCCCACGCCCTCTCCTGGGGGCTGACAGTGCAGATTAACAGGTCTCCTTCTTGTCCCACACTGAGGAATCCAACACAGACAGCACATGCCCAGATGAACAGATAGAGGAGGACCGAAGAGCACAAAGCCCCCAGATCCCCTCGGCTCTCCTCCCTTCAGTGTATCCCCACCGCCCTCTTCCTCGCTGTTCTTTCACCTTCCAGCTCCTCCCAGCCACACCAGTCACCAGGCAGGCAGTCGATGAGGCAGCAATCCCAGCACACCTCCCACTCAGTGCTCCCACCTCTCCAAAATCCGGCCACGAATGCCCCATGACCATCAGCACAGCAATGCTCAGATGGGGTACGGGTGCACTGCTCCCAGTTAAAAGCACACACCGAAAGACACGGATCGTGTCAGCATGCTCCCATCCTCAGAGCCAGGATCGTTCCAAAGCAAGAGCTGCCGAAGGAGAGGACAGCGTGACCGTGCACCGGCGTCACCGGCCCCGCTCTTCCCCAGCACACAGACTGCATCAGCAATGGGAAACTGCCTGGAGCTGGTGTGACCCCAGTAAACCAGTGCTAATCCACGCAGCCAGGCAGGAAAACGAGGTACTGTAGATAACTGCTAAGCACAACCCATCCCTGGAACTGTTCCTCACATCCTGCCAGTGCTCTTGGACTGCAGAGCCTCTTCCCATCGCCAGCAAGGTCCTAATTCCTAGAAACCAGGGCTTCAACGAGCATCGCATCCTGCCAGCACACAGGAACTAAGGGTAAAGGATGGAGGGAGGAATAAAGAGCAATGAGAACTACACATGTGGAGTCTGCTGCCCAGCGAGGCATCGCCTGGAACACAGAAATCTCATCCTGCATCTCAAGAATCAAGTTTCTGGATTTGTTTTGTTGGGGTTTGGGGTTTTATGGTGGTTTGGGTTTGGGCTGGGTCAGTTTTTTTTAAGCTCTTTTAACTGCAGTTAGCTTCCAGGCCTGTGCAATTTAACCACAGCTCTTATTTTAAAATTAATTGCTAGTAAATTGCTGCTTCTTTGCAGAAAACCATCCCTTTTCTACGGGTTGGGGTTTCTGCCTCAGCAGGGAGGGGAGAGCCTGATGGAGCTCGGTCCGGACGGAGGTAAACCCCAGGCAGGTCTGATAATGAAATGGCAGCAGCTCGAGGCCGGGAGCAGCGAGCAGAGCAGCCAGCAGTAAAACCACATTCCTTTCACCCTGCACAAGCGGGAGCAGCCGCCCAACCTGCGGCCGCACCGAAATAGCTGTGTTTACCCAGTACACTCGGGTGCTTCCTAAAAGGGGACGGAGCTGCCTGGCCGAGTTTTGGGCACCGCTGCAGTAACACTCTGCTCGATGTGCTCCAAACAGACATGGAGGAGCCAACCACCCCCAGCACAACCGCTGGCTCTGCAGGACAGCAGGCCGGGAGCCGGCGTTTCTTCGTTCCCTCAGACCTGTGCTCTGACACAGAACCACCTCAGGCATCCTTAAAGGAATATTACACAAAGACTAGAACTCACCTGGCATAAGAGCAGCCAAACCATGCTGTTAACCCATGAAAAGGGGGATTAAAATGCAAGCTTTTATAGAAACCCATCGGCGTGCTGAGCGCCACAGCCTGTTCATTCCATTGTTACACCCAACAAGGGGACTCGCCAGCCCTCTCACTGAGAGAGCCTTCTGCGCTCTTAAATTGCTGTTTAAGGCTCTGCGTGCTCCCCCCGGGAAGCCAGTGCACTTAGAGGCCATAAAACCAATTAAGCCTCCCCCCCATTTAAAGAGTCGATCAGGACATGACTGCTGTGCGCTGGTTATTACCCAGACAGGGTCGGGTGCTGCCCCTGCTCGCGCGCTGAGGGAAGGGCCATGCTCTGCACGACCCGTGCCCGGAGCGATACAGAGCTCTCCCTGTGTGCACAAGGGATCTTCCCTTCTGGGGGTCTGCACCAGCCACCCCAGGCTGAGCAGCACCTGGCAGAGCCGCACAGGCATGGGGCGCACAGCAGGAGACGGCACTACCAACGCGGCACCCAGTGAAACATCCCTGGACCATGACTGCAGCCACCCAAATATGGCCCTGGCGACTCACTAGGGGCTGGTGTCAGAGATCCAGGGCTTGCTTACAGCACAGAACAGAGGGACCCAGCGCTGAACCCCGCAACGTCGCTGCTCCATCACTGAGCCAGGCCGTGGGGAGAAGTTTCCTTGGCAGTGAAACCAGACAGATGCGTGAGCAGTGTGACAGCGTGTTCCTCTGGAGCCCTCACAGCCCCACCACACACAGAGACAGACTTCCCCGACACCTCACGACCTCATGGCCTGGGCCGTACTTCACCATGACACCATCACTGCAGCAGGTGGTACTTTACTCTTCCCCCTGACGTCAGACAGAGCATGGACACACGAGCACTGTACAGCGGTTCCCCCGTCGGTGGGTACCATCTCCATCCCGCCTGGAAACCCTCACTGCTGCGCTTACCCCCAGGGTGCTGTGTCAGGAGCAGCGTGTCGCAAGGCTCCTGCGCTCTGGAAAGCCATCAGGACACACTCAGCAGCCAGCACAGTACCTGAACACCGAGACAAGAACAAGGGGTGCAGTGGCAGCCACTACACCCCCAGCTATGCATTTGAGGGCCTATGGAATTGTATCAAGACACTCACACGAACGCAGCTCCTTCGGACAATTTCTAACACCTGACAAAACGTCACCTCAGCAGGAAGCCTGTCACTTGTGCAGTCGTGGAAGCTCAATGGGACCTCAAGAAACGAACACTGGAACTGGAGAGAGCAGCTGCACACACCAACCTCTGTTTGCCTCTACTTTAAAATACCAAAAGCTATTCTTTCTTCAGGGATCTTCTTCTGAGAACACATTACTTGTTCACACATACAAGATACAAGAAGCCACAGGTTTTTCTAGCCCCCAGGCATGGTGAGGAAGGGGAAGGTTCCCTTTCCTTCAGGCCACATTCGCACCCATAACCCTGGAGAAACCCCAACTGCAGCAAGCGAGAGGCGGGCGGCTCTGGAGACACACCGTTTCCTTTCCCTTCCTGGGGGGAGGATATAGCAAGGATCAAAAATCACTCAAAATCCAGCAATGCTTATGAGATGAATCCAGTGATTTCTAACGACTCAGGAACTAGCGAACGCCGGGAGCTGGGGTGTCACTCACGCCACTCAGGATTGCTGCTCCGGGCTTCACTCCCTCTCTGCTGCCCGAGGCCAGCGCCAAAGACCCACTGTGTCCCCACGGGAGCGCGTCGCCACCAGCACGCCAACCCAGGAGTGTGTGATGGATGCACGCTCTGGTGAGGAGGAGGAGTGCTCCGTGTAGGACCACAAATATTTGTGGATGTACACATCTTGGTTTTTAGGATTACATGTGCACATGGAAGCTCCCAGTAGCCTGTGTAGGGACAATTTGGCTGGCAGAACTGCTGAGTGCCTGGGGGCGGCAGGCACCCCCAAAGTCGCAGGGCCCACTCACCCCCTCGAGCTGGGTGCCCAGGACCATGCCTAGACAGCTTCTGAGCAGCTCCAAGGCGGGAGGCATGGACACTCCACTGCCCACCAGCAGCCCGTGCCAGGGCCAAAGCTACCCTCCTGGCAGAAAACTCATAGGAAGTGGATCTGATTTACGGCTGGTTCCAGCTAATAGCTTCACCCAACATCTGAATAGCTCACGTCTAGAGAGGCAGATCTGTGAAAACAACATCTGAAGGGAAACATCGTCTGACAGCGGCTCGACACAACGGTTGGCTTGTCATCTGTGACTCAGTCCGTCCCTCAGCTCCCGAGCGCCTCGACGCCCATCCGAGTATCGAACAAAACAGGAACAGACATCCGCACCGAAGGTATCGCTGAGGATCACAGCTATTTACAGAGACTAATGTAGGCACAAGGCTCAGGCGCTTTATGGGAGACACAAAGTAGGCCTGCCGACACGAACCAAGTTGGAATTCAGCCTGTGTGCACTTGCGGGAGAAGCTGTTGCTGTCACAGGAAGCCACCAAGCCCAGCTCAGGGTTTAGCAGCTGCTTTGCCTGGCCAGGCAGCCCCACACCCTGCAAAGTGCGTGACAGAGCCACAAACCATGTTTCACACCAAGGTGGGAACAGGGAAAACACCCAGCAGGCGCCCGCCCACCCATGCGCTTTGGCCTCTCCAGGTTTTGCTTTCCAAACCAGAGTCCAAGCCAACGGGAAGTCAACATCAACAAAGGCCCCACGTGATGGAACTACAAATGTACCGGCCTCTCCCCACCATGCATTAGGTTTGCCTTTCCTGAAGCTTACCTACAGCCCTTCTCCAGGAGATTGGACCCCGCAGTGCCTTAGGCTGCTGACATATGGACACAACAGCCTGTCCGTGTTCCTCTCTGTGCCCTTCCTCGCCGGTCCCATGCTGCTTCCTCTCTCCCACAACTCCCATTTGCCATACATGTCCTGCTGCATTTTTGGATGATCACTGCTCTATTCCGCAGAGCCTCCGGCACCGTCCCAATCTGTGGTGATGCAGAAAGCCCAGCGTGGGGCCGCCACCACTCAGAGGGAGGGTGGCTGCAGTCACCACCATCTCTGTGACGCAGGACCGCAACGGGCATCACCGACAGACCACAGGCTTGCTTTCCCTAACAGGTCTCTCTCAAACGGCTGGGTTCTACCCAGGGAGAGGAGTGACAGACAGACAGACACTTCTTCTTGCGTGGGCCGCTGTGCCCACCCAACCCTCAGCAGGCCCCCACCCGCAGTGCCTGCCCTTGCTGCCCATGCGGGGAGCAGCACGCTGAGCTGCAGAGCCAGCCCTACGCTCCCCACTCCACGGGGTCTCTCTGTGCCTTCGCCCCTGGTTATCTTTCTGCGCGGGTACCGGCGCTCTGGGGAAGGAGGCAGGCACAAAAGGTACGGCGAGTACGCAGGCAACAAAGCGAGCGGCAGCCAGGCCCCGGAGCTGTGTGCTCAGCATCTATTCAGGAAGCAGCAGGGCAGCTCGTCGGTTTCCCTTCCCCTCACCGACAATGCCTGCCATGCACCCAAGCCCATGCAAGCCTGTTAACTGGGACCAGCTGAGCATCTCAGGGCCCCAGTTGCTCCACTAGAGCCTGGGACTGGCTGGATGGTGGCAGATGGCCCAGCAGCCTGGCCACCCAAGGGCTGGCTGACACAAACACACTCCTGCTCACGCGGCCAGCCAGAGTGAGTGGCTCAGGGACCCCACAGCCTCGCTGCCGAGGGCTGGTCTTGACCTCACAGGAGGGCTCAGAGAGCGCCCAGGGAGGGAAACAGCATGTGCATCCCGGCTCTGTGCCCGCACCCTGGAGCGCCGGTGGCACACTCCCCTCTCCCCACCTTCACAGGCACGCTGGGCATTTCAAGCCAGACAAAAGCAGCACCGATCCGAACCCAAACACAACGGCTCCAGCCAAAGAGCTGCCTTCCCAGTTGGCACTTGGGGCAGATAGCAGGGAATAAGCTGCCAGGGAATCAGTTCCCGGGTGTCAGGCAGCTCCTCCCCGCACAAAGGCCGGCAGCGGCACTACACGTCTAGTCCCACGGGCATCGCTATAACCGCGGCTATTCTCGCCCGGAGAAACGCAGCCGGGACAAGGAACGTGCCCGGTGGCAGCGGCCAGTGCCCGGCGATGCACCCCGGCCCTTTCGGGGCGGTACCGCTGGGCAGGGCAGGGCAGGAACCGGCCCGGCGCACGCTGAGGCCCGGCGGCGATAGCTCCCCGAGATCGGCCCGTCTCAGGCCCCCAGCGCCACCTGCCCCCGGGAGACCGGCAGAGCCGCCGCGCCGGGCTGCGAGGCGCGGCAGTGCGGTGTGGTTCCCCCCCCTTTCCCCTTCCCCCGCGCCGGTCTTTGTTCGCGCCGGGGACCGGGCAGGGCGGCGGGGGCCGCGCACCGGCTGCCGGACACCCTTCCCCAGGCAGAGCGCTC